>BNST01003225.1:0-52527 GCA_019650275.1 Xylocarpus granatum | reverse complement strand
CTAGTGTTGAAAATGAAGAGATTGAGGGTGAAGATAAAAGGCCCAAATAACTCTTTGATTGGCCTATGGACACCCATATCAAGCCCAAAGCCCATATCAAGCTAACCACTAAAGGACGAAATAACGGCTAGTAAGCTTACCACTAGAGGACGAAATAACGGCTAGTTCTTGAAATTGAAAGCTATGCTGTATGTGTTGTACATGCTGTTATGTGTTGTACCTAGCTGTTAGAAAAGTAAAATCAACTTGTACCTAGCCGTTAGGATGTTGTATATATATACCCAAGATGTGTAAAGTGAAAAACAAGCTTCTTTATTCTTTCATCAATACTTTCTTTCACACTTCTTTGTTTCTTCAATATTTTTCACATGGTATCAGAGCAGGTTTCATCTCTAATCTAGCTTTTTACCTTTTGTTGCTTTGTTGGTTCTTGGTGTATCAAGACATTCCCCTTCATAGCCAAATTAAAGAATGGAAAGGGAGGGCTCGTCATACAACACCAAGAGCAAAAGTTCCTTCAAGGGAGTTGATAATGATGGTAACACCACCTTGAAACTTACCACATTTCCCTTGAATGGAAAAAATTACTCAATTTGGATCAATCCCGCTGAAAGAGCATTATGTGGAAAACGAGCATTGGGTTTCGTGAATGGAAGAATCACAAAGCCCACAGACACATCAAGTGAAGAATATGAAGATTGGTGCTATAATGACAACTTGGTGTACACATGGATTTTAAATTCCATGGAACCATCCTTGGTAGGTGCATTCTCAAAGGCCGAAACTTCTAAAGCACTTTGGGAGTCTATCAAGAGACAATTTGGTCATCAAGGAAACTTGATGAGAATATACGAGTTGAAGCAATTCATCAACAATATCAGCCTTAGTGGAGGTGATCCGATAGAATATAACACCAAAATTAAGGAGGCATGGGATGAACTTCAATCATTAAGGCCGAATACTACCAACATTGAAGAGGTGGAAAAAAGGGCCAATGAAGATCTTGTGATATCGTATTTGATGGGTTTGGGTTCGGACTACGAAGATCTTCGGAATCACATTCTTAGAATTGAACCTTTGCCTTATTATGACGATGTTGCAAACAAGGTTAATAAAGAGTACTTGCAAAGAAAGATTTTGAATGGGAATTCAAGCAAGGCTGAGAGAGGTAGTTTGGTGGACAGCAAGGAAGAAGGCAGGATGGTCCAAGGAGCAAAAGTTAAGGCTAAGTGTGATAAATGTGGACGGATGCACAACCTTAAAGACAAATGCTGGAAGTGTGGGCACTGCAAGATGCTTGGTCATACTAAAGAAAAATGTTGGGTTCTTAATCCACATTTGAGGCCAGTTAACTTCAAGGAAAAGGCGCCACCACAAGGTGCTCAAAATGCAATCGAAAAAGGGAACTCAAAACTCCTTGAGGATTTGGCCAAACTACTTCGGAACCATCTTCCAAGCTCCTCTCAAGGTATGATTTCCAACTCACATTTTAAGTTTGACCCTTGGGTTATTGATTCAGGTGCTACTAATCATATGTTTAGAAATAAAAACATGGCATCTAGAATAGAAACCCTAGGAAACATTAGAAATGTGACAATAGCCAATGGTAGTGAAATACCCATTAAGGGATTAGGAGATATTAAAGTTTTATCCAAGAGAACAAGTGGCCTTTATATGCCAAATTTTTCATCAAATTTGCTGTCCGTTAGTAGAATAACAAAAGACTTAAATTGTCGTGTTACCTTTGAACCCAATAAGGTGATATTTCAGGACATGTCAACCGGGAAGAAGATTGGTGAGGGAACCTTACATGACGGCCTATATTTTTTGGATAGTACCAATCAAGCCCTTAGAGTTGAGGAAGACAGTGGACTTCAGAAACTTTGGCATGCAAGACTAGGCCATCCTCCTAGTAACATTCTGTGTAAAATGATTCCGAAAATGAAGTTTAGTGATTTTAAACAATGTAGGGCTTGTAATCTTGGAAAACAGACTAAACTTCCTTTTGTACATTCGGAAACTTGTTATAATGAAATATTTGATCTTGTTCACTCTGATCTATGGACTTCTCCTTTAGAATCTCACAATGGCTTTAGATATTTTGTCACATTCATTGATCACAAGTCGAGATACACTTGGATATACTTGATTAAAAACAAATCAGAGACCTTATCATGTTTTAAAGAGTATGTTTCCTTAATTGAAAATCAACTTGGTAAAAGGATTAAGATTCTTAGGAGCGACAATGGGGGAGAATATACTAGTCACGCCTTTGAGAATTACTTGAGCACTTTAGGGATAGTTCATCAAACGACTTGCCCCTACACACCTGAACAAAATGGTGTGGCCGAGCGGAAAAATCGGCACATTTTAGATGTAGGAAGGTCACTAATGTTTCATCACAATGTCCCTAAAAGATATTGGAATGAAGCCATTCTCACTGCCATACATTTGATAAATCGTATGCCTTCGAAGTTGTTGAATGGAAAATCTCCTTTTGAATTGTTGCATAATAGGCAACCAAACTTATCTTATCTAAAGGTATTTGGCTGTACTTGTTATGTTCACATCCCTAATCATGCTAGAGATAAATTGAGTCATAGGAGTGTAAAGTGCATATTTTTAGGGTATTGCATTGATAAAAAGGGTTATAAATGTTTAGATCCTTCTACGAATGAGAAATTCTTGTCAAGAAATGTTACTTTTCTGGAAAGTGATCCTTACTTTGATAAAGTGAGAAATGAAGGAGAAATGAAAGGGGATCCTCTTCCCCTATCTATTGTAGGTAATCGGTTGAGTTTGTTAAGGAATAACGATCAAATCAATAATGGAGTTAGTTTGAATGAAAGCGAAAAAGAGGATTTTATCTATGAAGATTCAACACAACAGAATGGTGATATTCATGAACCATTGGAATCAAATGAAGAACAAAACATAGTTAGCGAAAGTCAAAGTGAGGAAACACCTTGTGATGAGAACCCTAATGATCAATTAGTTTTAGAGCATGAAATCCCATTTAGTTCCTCACCGGTGGGTCAAAATGAGAGAGAGTCCGATTCTTCATCACATGATCAAAATTTTCCTCTTAGAAGATCTCAAAGAATTAGGAAGCCTCCATCCGAATGGCAGAAAAATAGGGTATTCTTTTATGGGAACAAAGTCACAGCACATCCTATACAAAATTATTATACCTTAGATAATGTTAAAGAGAGTTATAGAGTGTTTTTAAGCAAATTGGATAGTTTGAAAGAGCCATCTTGCTACAACGAGGCCAAGGACATTCCTATTTGGAGAAATGCCATGGATGAGGAGTTGGAAGCTTTAGTTAAGAATAAGACATGGGAAATTGTTACTCTTCCCCAAGGTAAGAAAACAGTTGGGTGTAAATGGGTGTACAAAACCAAGCTGAAGAGTGATGGTTCCATTGAGAAACATAAAGCTAGATTGGTTGCTAAAGGATTCACTCAAACCTATGGTTTAGATTACACGGAGACATTTGCCCCAGTAGCCAAAATGAACACCATTAGAGTTATTTTGTCCTTAGCCACTAATTATGAATGGGAAATGTATCAAATGGATGTTCGAAATGCTTTTCTCCAGGGGGAATTAGAAGAAGAGGTTTACATGGATATCCCACAAGGATACAACATTAAAGTACCAAAACCGCATGTATGTAAGCTTAGAAAAGCCATTTATGGCTTAAAACAATCTCCTAGGGCCTGGTACTCTAAGTTGTTAGGTGCTTTAACTTCTCAACACTTTAAGGTTAGTAGTGCTGATCACTCTTTATTCATAAAACACTCCAATAATGGTATTACTGTTGTGATAATATATGTGGACGATATCATTATAACAGGGAGTGATACTTTGGGAATAAACAGCACTAAAAGTTATTTAAAGTCTACTTTTGATATTAAAGACCTTGGACACTTACGGTATTTTCTAGGTATAGAGATAGCCCATTCTAATAAAGGGCTATTTCTATCCCAAAGAAAATACACACTTGATCTTTTGAAAGAGACAGGTAAGCTTGGAGGGAAGATAGCATCAACTCCAATTGAAGTACAAGCCAAAAAGAAGGAGGGCAAACCAATTGAAGACATCAAGCAATATCAAAGAATTGTGGGTAAGTTAATCTATTTAACTATTACAAGACCTGATATTTCTTTTGCTGTGAATCAGGTAAGCCAATACATGACTTGTCCAATGACCAATCACATGGAAATGGTGGACCGAATACTCAAATATCTTAAAGGAACTCTAGGACAAGGAATACTCATGAAGAAACATGGACATCACCAAATTTTTGCCTACACGGATGCTGATTGGGCAGGAAACATTGAAGATCGCAAATCTACAACTGGATATTGCACTTTTGTTGGTGGGAATTTAGTGACTTGGAAGAGCAAAAAGCAAACCGTGGTGGCCAAATCAAGTGCCGAAGCTGAATATAGAGCAATGGCTTCAACCACTAGTGAATTGATATGGTTGAAGGCATTGGTTGAAGATTTGGGTTTTAACGTCGAGGCACCTATGAAGCTACATTGTGATAACAAATCGGCGATACATATTGCAAACAATCCAGTGTTTCATGAGAGGACCAAGCACATAGAGGTAGATTGTCACTTTATAAGAGAAAAGTATTTGAACAAGACAATCTCAATGCCTTATGTCAAGAGTGAAGATCAATTGGCGGACATATTCACCAAACCTCCGAGTATTCAACAACTTCAAAAGTTTGTATGCAAGTTGAACTTGATCAATTTGTTCAAGCCCAACTTGAGGGGGAGTGTTGAAAATGAAGAGATTGAGGGTGAAGATAAAAGGCCCAAATAACTCTTTGATTGGCCTATGGACACCCATATCAAGCCCAAAGCCCATATCAAGCTAACCACTAAAGGACGAAATAACGGCTAGTAAGCTACCACTAGAGGACGAAATAACGGCTAGTTCTTGAAATTGAAAGCTATGCTGTTATGTGTTGTACCTAGCTGTTAGAAAAGTAAAATCAACTTGTACCTAGCCGTTAGGATGTTGTATATATATACCCAAGATGTGTAAAGTGAAAAACAAGCTTCTTTATTCTTTCATCAATACTTTCTTTCACACTTCTTTGTTTCTTCAATATTTTTCACAACTAGAACATCCCCGCGTGCATGGCAGCGTAATATGGAGCGTTTGCCAGTGCACGGGATGAACTTCCGGGAGTGGCCAGAAAATCCCCATTCGTTCGGTAGAGGCATCGACCAAGTTCAGTAGTGTTTGAGGCAAACTTCTGGGAGCAAGTGGAAAAGCCCACAGGCATAGCAGCAGCATTGGACATGTTCGTGTTGAGTACCTTAGGAGGCAAAGGGAGCGTGAACGGCATAGGAGGATGATATAGTTAAGTTGCTGGGATACGAGTATGAAATAATCTACAAACCGGGCAAGGAAAACAAGGTGGCAGACGCATTGTCCAGAAGCAATGGAGGTCAAGCATTGTGGACAGCATGTGAGCCTAATGATGCATGCCTCACTGCCATTAGCGGAACGGACTGGAATGTATGGACAGAAATCAAGGAGGCAATAGATATTGATCCCCAACACCAAGAGCTCACTAAGACGATAAAGGATTTTCGACCCTAAGGTTAATAAAGTCACCCTTAAGAATGGATATATTTGGCATAAGCAGCAGGTGTATGGACCAAACATTCCGGAATTAAGAGGAAAGATGTTGAATCACTTCTATAACTCACGGGAAGGAGGACATTACATGCGGATCAAGCTATATTTTTGGTCGGAAGGATTCAAGGCAAAAGGCAAGAAGAAAGACAGCAGTTGTGACATTTGCCCATGGATAAAACTGAAGATGGCAAGACCAAGGGATTGCAACAACCTTTGCCATTACCCGTACAAGTTTGGGAAGACTATAATAACATACAGCAGCAGTTTTTCAACTTCCACATTGAGGACAAGGCGAGACTTCAAGAAAGGGGGATTGTTGAGAACCTAAGTATGCAGGAAATGCAAGGGCAGAAAATGAGGCAGCAAAGGAAAGAATGGGCCAGAAAATGTGCACAACAAGCATGGCAACAGCAAGTATGCAGCCCAGCAGTGAAGCCCGACCAGTATTTGACTTAATCCTAATCAATGAAGGACATTCCTGCCAACAGGAGTTCCAGCAGAAGAAGGATAATCGCATCAAGAAGAACTCCTGCAGTAGTAGGAGGATATCCATGCCAAGAAGAGTTCCAGCAGCAGCAGGACATCCATGCCAAGGAGAATTCCAGCAGCAGCAGGACATCTACGCCAAGAAGAGTTCTATCAGCAGAAGGACAAGCCATAATGGAAGTTCTAATCCAAGAAGGAAATGACAAGAAGAATGTCAGCAGCTGTAGGAGAGGAGATAAGATAAGGATAGAAAGACTTGGTCAAAGTAGGAATTCAAGAAAGACCAAGAATCCTAGTAGCATTAGGAAATAGTGGGGATAAGGTCTATCTTGATAATGTTTTAGTTGACTTAGAAAACCTTGTTGACTTAGGAAAACATATCCTAAGTGGATAAGGAACCTAAGTACTAGTTGAATTAGGATAAGGTGTCTTAGGACTATAAATACAGCCCATTATTTGTGAGGAGGAGATATGCTCCGAATTTTGTATATTTCTCATTCATTAATCAAGAATCAAGGTTAGCATTCTTGCTTCCATTCTTGTTTATATTTCGATTATCTTTTAAGAGTTGTCTTGAGATAACTTGGGCTTAAGACAAGGTTAAAAGTTGTCTTCCTTGCTTAAGAGCTTAGGTTGAAGTCAAGAGTTGTCTTCTTCAACCAAGGCAAGTTGTGATAGGTTTAAGAGTTGTCTTGCCTATCCAACATATCTTATATACATTAGTTAATCCCAAAGGATAACTTAGGGGACGAAAATCCAAGAAAAGAACTCAAGAATAGAACGGGACAGCAAGTTAGGAGAGGTTTTAGCAGGCGTGCTGACCCCTAAGGTGTAGAAAAGTTGGGGAAAAAATTCGGGACCCCAACAGCTTGACAGTGAGCGGGACAAACTTCCGTGGGCCACCAAAATATCCCTGCAGGGTCGGCAGAGGCATTGGACGCATTTGGTAGTGCTTGGGATGAACTTCTGCCATGGGCCACTGAAATATCCCTGCAGGGTCGGGCCCATCGGGCGTGCTCGGCAGTGCGCGGGACAAACTACTAGGAACAACCAGAAAATCCATGCAGGCACAGCAGATGCTTCGGGTGTGTTTGGCAGTGCTCAGGATGAACTTGCGGGAGCAATCATAACATCCCTGCAGCCGGAGAAATGGCGTCATTCGCATTTGGCAGTGCAGAATACAAACTTCCGGCAGTGACCAGAATATTCCCACGGTCACTGCAGCAGGTCGGGCGCTTTCAGCAGCATGCGAGTCGAACTTCCGGGAGTGACCGGAACATGCCCCCTGGCCCTGGAAGAGGCTTCATGGGCATGACAGGATGAACTTCTCGGAGTGGCCGGAACATCACCGCGGGCACAGCAGTGGCATTGGGCTCATTCAACAGTGTGCGGGATGAACTTCCGGTAGCAACCAGAACATTCCGGTGGCTCAGTAGAGGCGTCAGATGCATTCGGCAGTGCTCAGGATGAGCTTCCGGGAGCGACCAGAACATCCCTTCGTGCACGGCAGCAATGTAGGACACATTTGGCAGTGCATGGGACTAATTTCTGGTACCATCTGGAACATCCCCACGGGCACAGCACAGGCTTCAGGTGTGTTGGGCAGTGTGCAGGATGAACTTTCTGGAGCGACCAGAGCATCCCTGTGGGTGTGGCAGAGGCATCAGGCATGTTCAACAGTGCACGGGATGAACTTTTGGGTGCAACCAGAACCTGCTTGTGGGCACAGTACTGGCATCAGATGCGTTTGCAATGCTCAGGATGAACTTCCGAGAGAAACTAGAACATACCATGGGCGTGGCAGAGCATTGGGTGCATTTGGCTTTGCATGGGATGAACTTCTGGGAGTGATCGGAACATCCCTGTGGGCAGCAGTGGCATCGGACATGTTCGGCAGTGGCGGGACAATTTTCGGGAGCGACCGATACATCCCCATGGGCAGCAGAGGCATCAGCCACGTTTGGCAGTGCCTGGGAGAACTTCTGGGAGTGACCGGAACATCCCCATGACATGGCAGAGGCATCGGGTGCACTCGGAAGTGCTCGGGATAAACTTTTGAGAGCGATCAGAACATCCCTGTGGGTGCGGCGGCAGTGTTGGATGCGTTTGGCAGCCTGCAGGATAAACTTTCAGGAGCGACCAGATCATCCCCGCGGGTGCGGCAGCAGCATCAGACATGTTCGGCAGTGCACAGGCAAACTTCTGGGAGCGACCAGAATGTCCCACCAAGTGTGATACAGGCTTCCGGTGCATTGGGCAGTGTGCGGGATGAATATCTGGGAGCAACCGGAATATCCTAGCAGGCATGGCACCGACATTGCACGCATTCGGCAGTGCACGGGATGAACTTGTGGGATCGACCGAAAAATCCCCACAACCTCGGCAAAGGTGTCAGACGTGTTTGGCAGTGCTCGGGATGAACTTCCGGGAGCAACCGGAACATTCCCATGGGCACGGCAGAGGCTTCGGGCACGCTCGGCAGTGCTTGGGGGCAAACTTGTGGGAGGGAGTGGAAAATCCCCAAGGGCGCGGCATAGGTGTCGGGCAGGTTTGGCAGTGCGTGGGACGAACTTCCGGGAGAAACCGGTACATCCCTGTAGCTGCGGTAGAGGCTTCGGTCACATTCAGCAGTGCGGAGACGAACTTCAGGGTGCCACCGGAACATCCCTGCAGGTGCAGCACCACCATCGGTCGCGTTCGGCAGTGCATGGGATGAACTTCCAGGAGCTACCAGAACATCCCCGCGGGCACAGAAGCGGCGTCAGGCACGTTTATCAGTGTGCGGGATGAAGTTCCGAGAGTGACCAGAATATCTCTGCTGGCTCGGTAGAGGCACCGGATGAGTTCGGCAGTGCTTGAGACAAACTTCTGGGAGCGACCGGAATAAACCCATGGGCATGGTAGTGGCGTCGGACATGTTCAGTAGTGTGCAGGATGAACTACAGCAAGCAACCAGAACATCACTGCAGGCACGGCAAAGGCTTCGGGTAGGCAGAGGCTTCGGGTGCGATGGGAGTGCCTGGCATGAACTTCCAGGAGCGACCGGAACATCCCTGCAGGCGCGGCAGAGGTTTTGGGTGCGTCCGGCAGTGTGCAGGATGAACTTACAGGTGTAACTGGAACATCCCCATGGGCGTGGCAGTGGCGTCAGGCACGTTTGGCAGGTTGCAGGGGATGTACTTCCAGGAGCAGCCGAAACATCCCGCGGGCACGGCTGTGGTGTCAGGCTTGCTCAGCAGTGCTTGGGATGAACTTCCGGGAGTGACCATAAAATCCCTGTGAGCTCTGAAGAGGCATCGGGTTCATTTGGCAGTGCGCGGGATGAACTTCCAGGAGTGACTGGAAAGTCCCGGTGGTCTCTGCAGAGGCAATGGACGCGCTCAGCAGCACTCGGTATGGACTTCTGGGGCCAAGCGGAACATCACCATGGGCGCAGCAGAGGCATCCAGCTCATTCAGCAGTGCGAGGGACCAACTTCTGGGAGCAACTGGAACATCTCCATGGGCGTGGCAGAGGCTTGGGGCACGGCAGAGGCATTGGGAGCATTCGTGTTGGGAGCCTAAGTATGCAGGAAATGCAACGGGCAGAAATTAAGGACCATAGGAGGCAAGGAAGCGTAAGCAAATGCGCGCGAGGCACCAAGCAGCAAGAGAGGCAAAAACAGCCAGAATGTGCGAGCAACAAGCCTGCACGCAGCAAGCAGTGAAGCACGGCCAGGTTCTGACTCGTTCCTAATTGATTGCAGAAATCCAAGCCAAGAAGAAGACCAGCATTGGCAGGACACGCATGAAGCAATCAGAGAAGGAGAAGGAGATTGACGGCATGAAGAACTCCAGCAGCAGCAGGATGTTGAATGCGCCCAAAGCCTCTGCCGTGCTTGCAGGGATGTTCCAGTTGCTCCTGGAAGTTTGCCTCGCACACTGTCAAATGCACCCAAAGCCTCTGCTGCACCTGCAGGAATGTTCCGGTTGCTTCCGGAAGTTTGCCCCGTGCATTGTCAAATGCGCTCAAAGCCTCTGCCATGCCCACAGGTATGTTCTGGTTGCTCTCGGATGTTTATCCCTAGCACTGTCAAACGCATCAACATGTCCAACACCTCTGCCAAGCCCGTGGGGATTTGCCGGTCACTCCCGGATGTTCATCCCGCTCACCACCGAGCCTGTGGGGATTTTCAGTCGCTCCTGGATGTTTGTCCTGCTCACTGCTGAACATATCCAATGCCACTGCCACGCCCACGGGGATGTTCCAGTTGCTCCATGTAGTTTGTTCCATGCACTGCCAAATGCTCCTGATGCCTCTGCTAGGCCCAGGGGAATGTTCCAGTCGCTCCCGGATGCTTGTCTTGCACACTGCTAAATGCACCAGACGCTGCTGTCGAGCCCGCGGGGATGTTCTGGTTGCTCCTGGAAGTTCGTTCTGAGCACTGCCGCACATGTCCAACTCCTCTGCTGAGCCCATGGTGATTCTCCAGTCACTCCCAGAAGTACATCCCACACACTGCCAAACGCGCCTGACGCCACGGCGTTGCCTGCGGGGATGTTCTGGTGACTCCCAGAAGTTCGTCCTGGGCAATGCCGAACGTGCCTGATGCCTTTACTGTACTCACAGGGATGTTACGGTCACTTCCGGAAGTTCATACCGCACATTACGGAATGTGCATGAACCCTCTGCCGCACCAGCGGGGATGTTCCAGTAGGTCCGGGAAGTTCATCCCGCGTACTGCCGAACATATCCGACGGCACTGCCATGCCCACGGGATGTTTCGATCGCTCCTAGAAGTTCATCCCATGCACTGCTGAATACGTCCGAGCGACGTTGCCGCATGCGCAGGGATGTTCCGGTCACTCCTGAAAGTTCGTCCTAGCACTGGCGAACATGCCTGACGCCTCTGCTACACTCGTGGGGATGTTGCAGTCGCTCCCCAAAGTTTCTCCCCCTGCCGAATGTGCCCGAACCCTCCACCGCGCCTGTAGGAATGTACCGGTAGGTCCAGGAAGTTCATCCCATGCACTGCCGAATTGTTGGGGTCCCGATTTCTTGTCCCAACTTTTCTCACCTTAGGGGTCAGCATGCCTACTCAAACCTCTCCTAACTTGCTGTACTGTTTGATTGTTGCGTTCATTTTTTAGATTTATGTCCCGTAAGCTGTCCTTCAGGATTAACTAATGAATAAAAGATAGGTTGGATAGGCAAGACAACTCTTAAACCTATCACAACTTGCCTTGGTTGAAGAAGACAACTCTTGACTTCAACCTAAGCTCTTAAGCAAGGAAGAACACTTTCACCTTGTCTTAAGCCCAAGTTATCTCAAGACAACTCTTAAAATATAACTGAATTATAAACAAGAATAGAAGCAAGAATGCTAACCTTGATTCTTGATTAATGAATGAAAAGAATACAAATTCGTAGCATATCCCCTTGCTCACAAATAATGAGCTGTATTCATAGTATTGGACAGCCTTATCCTAATTCAACTAGTACATAGGTTCCTTATCCACTTAGGATATGTTTTCCTAAGTCAACAAGGTTTTCTAACACAACTAAAATATTATCAAGACAGACCTTATCCTGCTGCTGGAGTTCTTCATGCCATCCATGTCCTTCTCCTGCTCCCACTGCATTGTGTGTATCCTGGCCGTGCCTTCTTGGCTTGGATGTACGTGGTCAATAAGGACAGAGTCAGAACCTGGCCGTGCTTCACTGCATGCCGTGTGCAAGCTTGTAGCGCCCACTTTCTTGCCTGTTGCTACCTCTCTTGCTGCTTGGCGCCTCTTTCGCATTCGCTCATGCTTCCTTTGCCTCCTAAGGTCTTCAACACGAATGTATCCGATGCCGCTGCTGCGCCCGTGGGATGTTCTGGTCACTCCTGGAAGTTCATCCTGCACACTGCCGAACGCACCAGATGCCTCTGCCGTGCCTGCGAAGATGTTCTGGTCGCTGCCAGAAGTTTGTCCCCTGCACTGCTGAACGCGTCCGAACCTGGCACCGCACGCACGGGTAATTTTCCGGTCCCTCCCGGAATTTTGTCCCGTACACATGTCTGATGCCGCTGCCGCACTCACGGGGATGTTCTGGTCACTCCCAGAACATCATCCCACGCATGGTCAAACATGTCTGATGCCTCTGCTGCACCCATGGAGATGTTCCTGTCACCCCAAAAGTTTGTCCCGTACACTGCTGAACATGTCCAATGCCGCTGCCACGCCCGCAGGGAATTTTCGGTAGCTCCTGGGAGTTCATGCCGGCCACTGCCAAATGCATCTGATGCCTCTGCCGCACCCGCAAGGATGTTCCGGTCACTCCTGGAAGTTCGTTCCGTGCACTACCGAATGTGCTTGAAGCCTCTGCCGCACCCTTGACTATGTTTCAGTACGTTCAAGAAGTTAATCCCGTGCACTGCCGAACATATTTGACACCGCTGCCTCGCCCATGGGAATGTTCCAGTCACTCCCGGAACTTTGTCCCACGCATGGCCGAACACGCCCGAAGCATCTGCCGCACCCACGGAGATGTTCCCGTCGCCTCCGGATGTTCATCCCAAGCACTGCCAAACGTGTCCGACGTCGCTGCTACGCCCATGGAGAATTTTCGGTAGCTCCCAAAAGTTCGTCCTAAGCACGTCTGAACACAACTGATGACTCTGCCACACCAATGGGGATGTTCCAGGGCTACTGGAAGTTCGTCTTGTGCACTACCGAATGGGCCCAAAGCCTCTGCCATGTCCTAGGTATGTTCCAGTAGGTCCGGAAGTTCATCCAGTGCATTACCGAATGTATTTGATGCCGCGGCACGATGTTTGTCCCACACACTTCTGAACACACATGATGCCTCTGTTGTGCCCACGGGGATGTTCCGGTCACTCCCAAAAGTTCATCCCGTGAACTGACAAACTTGCACAATGCCGCTGCTGTGCCCGCGGGGATAATTTGGTCATTGCAGTAGTTCATCCTGCGCACTGCCGAACATGTTTGACGCCTTTGCCATAACTGCGGGGATGCTCCGGCCATTGCCGCACCCGCGGGGATGCTCTGGCCGCTCCCCGGAAGTTCATCCCTGCTCACTGCCAAGCGCGCCCGTAGCCTCTGTCACACCAGCAGGGATGTTCCAGTCGCTCTCAGAATTTCGCCCCTAGTACTGGCGAACGCGTCTGATGCCTCTGCTGAGCCCGTGGGTATTTTCTGGTCACTCCCAGAAGTTCGTCCCACACACTGCTGAATGCGCCCAATGCCTCTGCCGTGGCCGTGGGGACGTACCAGTGACACCCAGAAGTCAGCCCCATGCACTACTGAACACGCCCAATGCATCTGCAGCTCCCTCAGGGATGTTCTGGTCGCTACCGGAAGTTCATCCTGTGCTCTGGTCAACATGCCCAGGTCCTTGCTGCGCCTGCTGAGATGTTCCAATTGCTTCCGGAAGTTCGTCCTGTGCACTGCCCAACACACCCGAAGCCTTAGACTTGCCCAAGGGGATGTTCCGGTTGCTCCCAGAGGTTTGTCCTGCACACTGCTGAATGCATCCAATGCCTCTGTTGCATCCATGGGGATATTCTGGTCACTCCCGCAAGTTTCGTCCTGTGCATTGCCAACTCTTAAACCTATCACAACTTGCCTTGGTTGAAGAAGACAACTCTTAACTTCAACCTTAGCTCTTAAGCAAGGAAGACAACTCTTAACCTTAACTTAAGCCCAAGTTATCTCAAGACAACTCTTAAAAGATAACCGAAATATAAACAAGAATAGAAGCAAGAATGCTTACCTTTGATTCTTGATTAATGAATGAGAAAATAACAAAATTCGTAGCTTATGAGCTCCTCACAAATAATGGGCTGTATTTATAGTCCTAAGACAGCCTTATCCTAATTTAACTAGTACTTAGGTTCCTTATCCACTTAGGATATGTTTTCCTAAGTCAACAAGCTTTTCTAAGTCAAATAAAACATTATCAAGATAGACCATATCCTTTGTGTCCTAATCCTACTAGGATTCTTGGTCTTTCTTGAATTCCTACCTAGACTAGAATTCCTACTTTATCTTGTTTTCTACAGCAGCTGGACTTCCTCTTGGCTTATCCTTCTAGGACTAGGACTTTGAATGCATATCCTTCTGCCCTTAGAATTCTTCTTGTCGCGACTATCCTATTGCTACTGGAACTCATCATGAGTGTCCTACATTAATTAGCGATTAAGTCAAATACTGGTTGGGCTTCACTGCTGGGCTGCATACTTTCTGTTGCCACTCTTGTTATGCACATTTTCTGGCCCATGCTCTCCTTTGTCGCCCCATTTTCTGCCCATTGCCTTTCCTTCATACTTAGGTTCTCAACAATCCCCCTTTCTTGAAGACTCACCTTGTCCTCAAGGTGAAAGTTAGAAAACTGCTGCTGGATGTTATTATAGTCTTCCCAAACTTGTAGGGGTAATCGTAAAGGTTGTAGCAATCCTTTGGTCTTGCAATCTTCTGGTTTTATCCATGGGCAAATGTCACAACTGCTGTTTTTCTTCTTACCTTTTGCCTTGAATGTTTTCGACCAAAAGTATAGCTTGATCCGCATGTGATGTCCTCCTTCCTTAACGTCAAAATTCTTAATCTTCTTGGCATGCTCTTGTCTGTGAGGATCAATCTCCATTGCCTCTTTGATTTCTGTCCATACATTCCACTTTGCTCTGCTAATGGCAGTAAGGCACGCGTCATTAGGCTCACATACTGTCCATAACGCTTGACCTCCATTGCTTCTAGACAATGTGCCTGCCACCTTGTTTTCCTTGCCAAGTTTGTAGATTATTTCATACTCGTATCCCAGCAACTTGACAAGGAACTTTTGCAGCTCTGGTGTGGTAGTTTTCTGCTCTCTGAGGCTTCTCAAGGGTTGTTGATCTGTAATGATCAAGAATTTCCTCCCAAGAAGGTAAGGTCGCCATACCTTGACTGCATGGATGATGGCTAACATCTCCTTTGGCGTATACTGACCATTCCTTTTTCATGGGCCCTAAAGACTCTGCTCATGTATGCAATAGGTCTTTCGGCTTGACTCAGGACAGCACCTATTCCATCTTGACATGCGTCAGTGTGAAGCTCGAAAGTTTGGTTGAAGTCAGGCAGTGCTAACACTGGGGTCTCACACATGGCTTGCTTCAACAACTTGAATGCATCTTCACTCTTCTCTGTCCATAGGAATCCATCTTTCTTTAGCAAATCCGTTAGTGGTTTTGCTATGGCACCGTATTTGCGAACAAATCGGCGATAGTAGCCTGTCAAACCTAGAAATCCTCTAAGTTCTGTGACATTCTTTGGAGTTGGCCATGTTTGCATGGCTCCTATTTTTCGTTGGTCTACCTTCACTCCTCTTTGGATATGATGTGACCGAGGTATTCAAGCTCCTCTTGCATGAATGTGCACTTGGATGGCTTGATGACAAAACGATTTCTTCTTAACACTTCTAGCACTTTTGCTAAGTGTTCTATGTGATCATTATGGTTCCTAGAATAGACCAAAATGTCATCGAAGAAAACTAAAACAATCCTGTGTAAGTAAGGTTTGAAGATGTCGTTCATGGCTGCTTGAAAGGTGGAGGGTGCGTTGCATAGTCCGAAACGGGCATGACTAGGTACTCGTAGTGTCCACTATGAGTCCGAAATGCTGTCTTCTGCACGTCCTCTTCTTTCATGCATACTTGATGATATCCGGCCTTGAGATCCAGCTTGGTGAACAGCTTTGCTCTATGTAACTCGTCCAGCATATCATCAATTGTTGGGATCGAAAAAGATCCTTGACAGTTGCTTGGTTGAGTGCCCGATAATCGGTGCAAAACCTCCAAGTTCCCGTTTTTCTTTCTAACAAGCAGAATAAGAGAAGAAAAAGGGGAAGTGCTAGGTTGGATAATACCTTGCTGTAGCATCTCTTCCACTTGTCTTTTGATCTTGTTCTTTTGGAAGTGTGCATACCGATAAGGTGCTACATTAATCGCCTTGGTTTCGTCGATTAATGGGATGGCATGGTCGTAATGTCTTGAGGGTGGTAGTCCTTGTGGCTCTCCTAAGACATCTCTGAATTGCTCCAAAAGATCTCTTACTCCTCTTGGTATGTCTTCGTGTGTAGAATGTTTGGCTGTGTTTTCTTTTTTTGTGGCCATGAGAATCACAAAACATTGTGCCCTTTTTCTGTATAATCGTTCAAGGGTACTCACCTCACAATGATGTGTTGCATTGGTGGTGAATGCCTCCCATGTGCAGTCTTTTCCCTTCCATTGGAAGTGCATGGCCATGGATTGGTAGTCGAACATTATCTTGCCTATGATTTTAGGCCAATCGTTGCCGAAGGCATACGATGCCTCTGCCATGCCTGTGAAAATGTTCCAGTCACTCCCAGAAGTTCATCCCGCATACTGCTGAAGGAATCCGGCACCTCTGCGAAGCCCACGTGATTTTTCCAGTCACTCCAAGAAGTGTTAAAGATGAAGAGATTGAGGGTGAAGATGAAAAGCCCAAATAACTCTTGGATTGATCTATGGATACCCATATCAAGCCCAAAGCCCAATTTAAGCTAACTACTAAAGGACGAAATAACGGCTAGTTTTTTAAATTGAAAGATATGCTATTATGTGTTGTACCTAGCTGTTAGAAAAGTAAAGTAAGCTTGTACCTAGCCGTTAGGATGTTGTATATAAAAACCCAAGCTGTGTAAATATTTGGAGATAGAATACAAAAGCTCTTCAATTTTCTCTCTTCATCTATTTTCTCTCTACTTGCATTTTTTATTTGTTTATGTTGAATCTTTGAAAGTGTGAGCTAAACACATTCAAATTCTATTTATCAACATGGTATCAGAGCAAGGTTGCATTTAGGGAGCTCATTTCATCATCTCTCCTTTATTTTTTACTCTCTCTTGGTTGTGTGATCAATCTCCATTGTGCAAGGCCAGGTTGCTGAAATTAAAATGGCAGCACAAGTGGGAAGTAGTTCTGCCAAGGGAGAGAATTTTTTCAATGTTGATTCCGACTACAAAATCACCACTAAGCTTACTACCTTTCCTCTAAATGGAAGGAATTACTCTACATGGGTGACGAATGCAACAAGGGCCTTACTGGGCATGAGAGTTCTGGGATTTGTTGATGGAGAAATTAATCAACCTAAGGTGGGAGATAAAGAATATGCTGAATGGAGATATGTTGATAATCTTGTCATTACTTGGATTATCAACTCCATTGATCAATCCTTGGTTGGTGCCTTCAACAAAGCCAAAACTGCCAAAGACCTTTGGAATGCACTTGCTAGAAGGTTCGGAAATCAAGGTAATCTCTTAAAAGTCTATGAGTTGAGGGAAATCATTACAAATGCCAAGATGAATGGAAGTGATTTCCTTTCCTACTCCAACAAAATCAAGGAAGCATGGGATGAATTGGAGTGTTTGAGGCCGATTACTACCAATGAGGAAGAATTGGAGAAAAGGGCCAATGAAGATCTTGTTTGTTTCCTCTTGGCAGGATTGGGGCCTAGTTTTGGGGACCTTAGGAATCAAATTCTAAGGAATAAGGAGATGCCACCATATGATGATGTGGTGAATATTGTGGATAGGGAATTGATGGCTAGAGAAGCGTTTGATAGAGATGAGCCTAAAATTGAGAAAGGTGCATTTGCGGAGGCAAAAGAAGCAGCAATGGTAACACAAGGGTTGAAAGAAAGCAAAACCATCAAATGTGAAAGATGTGGAAGACTAGGACACATCAAAAGAAATTGTAGGTTTTGTGATCATTGTGGAAAGTTTGGGCATAACAAGGATAAATGTTTTGAGCTTCATCCTCACTTGAAGAAGGAGAATAAAGCCAAAATTTCAGAAGAATTAAACCACACATCAGAGGCAAACTTGTCCACAAACCTCATTGAGCAATTTGCAAAGTTCCTTCAATGTCAAAGGCCAAACACCTCTCAAGGTTTGATCTCTAATTTATCTTTAAATATTGATCCTTGGGTTATAGACTCGGGTGCTACAAATCACATGTTTAGAAGTAAAAATTTAGCTTCTAAAATTGAGTCTATAGGAAAGGATAAAAGAGTGAGTATAGCTAATGGAAAAGATATACCGATTAGTGGTTTAGGACACTTGAATATTTTGTCTAAGCATACTAAAGGTCTTTATATGCCATGTTTTTCTTCAAATTTGTTGTCCGTAAGTAGAATTACTAAAGATTTAGATTGTTATGTTATATTTGAACCTAATAAAGTAACATTTCAGGACATCAAGACCGGACAATTGATTGGTGAGGGAAGAGAGAAAAATGGGCTGTATGTTTTGGAAGATTCAAGCAAAGCCTTTAAAGTAGATAGCAGCAAAATCCAAGAACTTTGGCATGCTAGATTAGGGCATCCTCCCAGTCATATTTTGCAAAAATTAGTTCCTAACTTGAAATTTGATAAGATCAAAGATTGTAGTTCTTGTATTTTAGGAAAACAAACTAAGATACCTTTTGTACAATCTCATCATGAATATAATGATTTATTTGCTTTGGTACATTCTGATTTGTGGACTTCTCCCACTCTATCTCATAAGGGCTTCAAATATTTTGTAACTTTTATAGATCATAAATCCAGGTATACATGGATTTATCTTATTAAAAGGAAATCTGAGGTTTTTTGTTGTTTTAGAGAGTTTGTGATATTGATTGAAAACCAATTTGATAAGAAAGTTAAGGTGTTGAGAACTGATAATGGAGGAGAGTATGTGAACAACTTGTTTAAAGAGTTTTTAGTTAGTAAAGGAATTGTTCACCAAACTACTTGTCCTTACACTCCAGAACAAAATGGAGTGGCTGAACGTAAGAATAGGCATATTTTAGAGGTGGCAAGAACTATGATGTTCTATCACAATGTACCTAGAGAGTTTTGGGGGGAAGCTATTCTCACAGCGACACATCTTATTAACCGAACACCATCTATGGTACTGAATGGAAAGACACCAATTGAGATTGCTTATAGTACCCAACCGGACTTGTCCTATCTTAGAATTTTCGGATGTGTATGTTATGTGCATATGCCAAGTCATTCAAGAGATAAATTAAGTGAAAGAAGCATTAAATGCATCTTTTTAGGTTATTGTGTAGATATTAAGGGTTATAGGTGCTATAATCCCTTAATGGAAAAGGTGAAGTTGATGATCCACTTCCTTTAGCCATAATAGACAAGTATATACCACCATCTAGTGACGTACTAGGCAACCATGACCAACAATTGAGTAGTGATAACATAGAATCACAAGATCAAGAGTCTAATGAGGGTGAAACCAGCAGTGAAAGTCTAGATGCACATTCACCTAGTGACGTAAGTGAAGATTTACCGTTATCATCTAGTAGACTTAGAGACGAGGGAGAGCAAAATGAAATACATAGTGATGAACACTTGAATGTTCAACTAGAATCACTATCATCTAGTAACCAAGATGGGCCATCCATTAGTATACGAAGTGAGGGGGAGCATGTTGCACCTATGCAAGGCCAAAATCCCCCACTTAGGAGATCTCAAAGAATTCGACAATCTCCATCGGATTGGATGAAGAAAAGAGTGTTTTTCCATGGTAACAAAGTAATCGCACACCCTCTTAACCACTACTACACCTTAGGAAATGTAAAAGAGAGTTTTAGAGCCTTTTTAACTAAAGTAGACACCATTAAAGATCCTAATAACTTTAAGGAAGCTAGGGAATTATCAGTTTGGAGACAAGCCATGCAAGAGGAATTGGATGCTTTAGTTAAAAATAATACATGGGAATTAGTACCTTTACCTTTGGGAAAGAAGGTTGTAGGATGCAAATGGGTGTATAAGACTAAGTTAAATAGTGATGGAACCTTGGACAAACATAAGGCTAGGTTAGTGGCCAAAGGCTTCACTCAAACCTATGGCTTAGACTATACAGAAACTTTTGCACCAGTTGCAAAAATGAACACCATTAGGGTGCTTCTCTCCTTAGCGGCTAATTATAATTGGGATTTACATCAAATGGATGTCAAGAATGCTTTTTTGCAAGGAGAGTTAGAGGAAGAGGTTTACATGAGTTTACCTCAAGGATATGATGTTATGGTTCCAAATACACATGTTTGCAAATTGAAGAAAGCCATATATGGATTAAAACAATCACCAAGAGCATGGTATAATAAGTTGCATAATGCATTGTGTTCTCAAAATTTTAAAGTGAGTGATGCTGATCATTCCTTATTTATTAAGCACTCAAGTGAGGGATCTACCATTGTTCTTATTTATGTGGATGATATTATCATCACCGGTTGTGACATTAATGGCATTAAGAGCATTAAAACATATTTGAAGTCTGCATTTGATGTTAAAGATTTGGGAAACTTACGATATTTTCTAGGTATAGAAATCGCTTATTCCAATGAAGGGCTATTTCTATCCCAAAGAAAATATGTTCTTGATTTGTTAAGTGAGACAGGAAAACTTGGAGCAAAGCCAGCTGTGACACCTATGGAGGCACTAAGAAGGAAGAAAGAGGATAACAAGCATGAAAACGAACATGACAAGGAGGAGCCATACAAGGACATCAAGCTTTATCAAAGACTTGTAGGTAAGCTTATATATTTAACTATTACACGACCTGATATTGTTTTTTCTGTGCAACAGGTAAGTCAACACATGTCATACCCAAAGAAAATACACATGGAAATGGTGAATAGAATTTTAAGGTACATAAAACAAGCACCGGGGCAAGGAATCTTGATGAGAAGAAATGGCCACCACAAGATATGTGCTTACACAGATGCGGATTGGGCCGGTAACTTCGTGCTTGAGGGGATGTTCTGGTTGCTCTTGGATGTTCATCCCGCAGGCTTGTCCTGCACACTGCCGAACATGCCCAACACCTCAGCCACGCCAGTGGAGATTTTCTGGTTGCTCCTGAACACCTTGCCCGCATGGATGTTCCAGTCGCTAATAGAAATTCGTCCTGCACATTGCTGAGCATGTTCGACGCTGCTGCCACACCCATGGGGATTTTCTGGTTGCTTCTGAACACTGCCGCTGTCATGAGCACTGCCAAACGCATCCGACACCTCTTCCATGCCGGCATGGATGCTCCAGTCGCTACCAGTAGTTCATCCCGTGCACTGTCCTATGTGCCCGATGACTCTGCCGCATCTGCAGAGATGTTCCAGTCACTCCCGGAAGTTCATCTTGCGTACTGCAGAACGTGCCCGATTCATCTGCCACTCCTGCAGGGATGTTGTGGTTGCTCCCAGAAGTTTGTCCCGAGCACTGCCAAACGCATCCGATGCCTCTGCAGCGCCCTGAAGGGATGATCCAGTCACTCCCAGAAGTTCGTCCCATGCACTGCCAAATGTGCCCAATGCCTCTGCTGCACCTGCTGGGATGTTCGGATCGCGCCTGGAAGTCTGCACCGCACACTGTGCCACTCACCCGAAGCCTCTGCCCTGCCCACGAGGATGTTCCAGTTGCTCCTGGAAGTTCGCCCTACCCACTGCCCAATGCACCTGAAGCCTCTCCGTGGCCGCGGGGATGTTCAGGCCACTCCTTAAAGTTCATCCCGTGCACTGCTAAATGTGCATGACACTGCTGTCGCACCAGCAGCAATGTTGCCGTCGCTCCCCAAAGTTCGTCCTGCACACTGCCAAAAGTGCTTGATGCCTCTACCACGCCAGCAGGGATGATCCGGTCACTCCTGGAAATTCGTACCGCATACTGCCATACGTGCCCAAAGCCTCTGCTGCGCCCGCAGGGATGTTCCGGTCGCTCACGGAAGTTCATCCCGCGAACTGCTGAACGCGCCCGATGCCTCTGTTGTGCCAGTGGGGATGTTCTGGTTGCTCGTGGATGTTCGTCCCAAGCACTGCCTATTGCACCTGACACCTCTGGTGCACTCGCAGGGATGTTCCAGTTACACCCAGAAGTTTGTATCGTGCACTGCCAAACTTGTCTGACGCTGCCACCCTGCCTGTAGGGATGTTCCGGTCACTCTCAGAACTTCGTTCTGCGCACTGCCCAACATACCCAACCCCTCTGCCGCGCCTATGGGGATGTTCTGGTCACTCCCAGAAGTTTGTTCCACACACTGCCGCTGCCGCGACCGCAGGGATTTCCAGGTCACTCTCAGAAGTTCATCCCACGCACTGCCCAACATGCCTTACGCCTCATACACACCCGCAGGGATGTTCCGATCACTCCCAGAATGCGTCTGATGCCTCTGCTGAGTCCGTGGGTATTTTCTTGTCACTCCCAAAAGTTTATCCCTGCACACTGCCGAATGCCCACGACACCTCTGCTGTGCCTGTGAGGATGATCTGGTCACTCATGGAAGTTCAACCCGCTCACTACCTAATGTGCCTGAAGCCTCTGCCCCACCCACAGGGATGTTCTGGTCGCTCCCAGAAAATTGTTACACGCAATTTCGAATGCCTCCCACACTGCAGCCATGCCCGTGGGGATGTTCCGGTCGCTCCCAGAAGTTCCTCCCGTGCACTGCCGAACATGCCCAACAGCTCTGCCACCCCCACAAGGATGGTTCAGTCGCTCCTACAAGTTCATCCCGTGCACTTCCCAATGTGTCCTGAGCCTCTGCAGCTCCAGTAAGGATGCTCCAGTTGCTCCTGGATGTTTGCCCCACACACTGCCAAATGCATCCTTCACCTTTGCCATGCCCACAGAGATGTTCCGGTCGCTACTGGACATTCATTCGAGGCACTGCTGAATGCGTCCGATGCCTGTGTCGAGTCCACAGGGTTGTTATCGTTGCTCACAAATATTCATTCCCGTGCACTGCCAAACACGTATGACACCTCTGCTGCGCATGCGGTGATGTTCCGGTCACTTCTGGAAGTTTATCCCGCACACTGCTAAACGTGCTCAAAGCCTCTACCGCCCCTGGGGATGTTCCGGTCACTCCCAGAAGTTTGTCCCATACACTGCCGCTGCTCAACTGGTGGATTTCTGGGTAACTCCCAGAAGTTCTCCCGTGCACTGCCAAATGAGCCTTATGCCTCATCCATGCCCATGGGGATGTTCTCGTTGCTCCCAGAAGTTCACCTAGGGCACCGCTGAACGCATCCGATGCCTCTGCCGAGCCCACAGGGGTTTTCTCGTCGCTCCCAAAAGTTCATCCTGCACACCACCGAATGCTCACAACGCCCCTGCCATGCCTGCGGGGATGTTTCGGTCACTACTGGAAGTTCATCCAGCACACTACCCAACATGCTCAAAGCCTCTGCCTCACCCACGGGGATGTTCAGACTACGAAGATCTTCGGAATCACATTCTTAGAATTGAACTTTTGCCTTATTATGACGATGTTGCAAACAAGGTTAATAAAGAGTACTTGCAAAGAAAGATTTTGAGTGGGAATTCAAGCAAATATGAGAGAGGTAGTTTGGTGGACAGCAAGGAAGAAGGCAGGATTGTCCAAGGAGCAAAAGTTAAGGCTAAGTGTGATAAATGTGGACGGATGCACAACCTTAAAGACAAATGCTGGAAGTGTGGGCACTGCAAGATGCTTGGTCATACTAAAGAAAAATGTTGGGTTCTTAATCCACATTTGAGGCCAGTTAACTTCAAGGAAAAGGCGCCACCACAAGGTGCTCAAAATGCAATCGAAAAAGGGAACTCAAAACTCCTTGAGGATTTGGCCAAACTACTTCAGAACCATCTTCCAAGCTCCTCTCAAGGTATGATTTCCAACTCCCATTTTAACTTTGACCCTTGGGTTATTGATTCAGGTGCTACTAATCATATGTTTAGAAATAAAAACATGGCATCTAGAATAGAAACCCTAGGAAACATTAGAAATGTGACAATAGCCAATGGTAGTGAAATACCCATTAAGGGATTAGGAGATATTAAAGTTTTATCCAAGAGAACAAGTGGCCTTTATATGCCAAATTTTTCATCAAATTTGCTGTCCGTTAGTAGAATAACAAAAGATTTAAATTGTCGTGTTACCTTTGAACCCAATAAGGTGATATTTCAGGACATGTCAACCAGGAAGAAGATTGGTGAGGGAACCTTACATGACGGCCTATATTTTTTGGATAGTACCAATCAAGCCCTTAGAGTTGAGGAAGACAGTGGACTTCAGAAACTTTGGCATGCAAGACTAGGCCATCCTCCTAGTAACATTCTGTGTAAAATGATTCCGAAAATGAAGTTTAGTGATTTTAAACAATGTAGGGCTTGTAACCTTGGAAAACAGACTAAACTTCCTTTTGTACATTCGGAAACTTGTTATAATGAAATATTTGATCTTGTTCACTCTGATCTATGGACTTCTCCTTTAGAATCTCACAATGGCTTTAGATATTTTGTCACATTCATTGATCACAAGTCGAGATACACTTGGATATACTTGATTAAAAACAAATCAGAGACCTTATCATGTTTTAAAGAGTATGTTTCCTTAATTGAAAATCAACTTGGTAAAAGGATTAAGATTCTTAGGAGCGACAATGGGGGAGAATATACTAGTCATGCCTTTGAGAATTACTTGAGCACTTTAGGGATAGTTCATCAAACGACTTGCCCCTACACACCTGAGCAAAATGGTGTGGCCGAGCGGAAAAATCGGCACATTTTAGACGTAGGAAGGTCACTAATGTTTCATCACAATGTCCCTAAAAGATATTGGAATGAAGCCATTCTCACTGCCATACATTTGATAAATCGTATGCCTTCGAAGTTGTTGAATGGAAAATCTCCTTTTGAATTGTTGCATAATAGGCAACCAAACTTATCTTATCTAAAGGTATTTGGCTGTACTTGTTATGTTCACATCCCTAATCATGCTAGAGATAAATTGAGTCATAGGAGTGTAAAGTGCATATTTTTAGGGTATTGCATTGATAAAAAGGGTTATAAATGTTTAGATCCTTCTACGAATGAGAAATTCTTGTCAAGAAATGTTACTTTTCTGGAAAGTGATCCTTACTTTGATAAAGTGAGAAATGAAGGAGAAATGAAAGGGGATCCTCTTCCCCTATCTATTGTAGGTAATCGGTTGAGTTTGTTAAGGAATAACGATCAAATCAATAATGGAGTTAGTTTGAATGAAAGCGAAAAAGAAGATTTTATCTATGAAGATTCAACACAACAGAATGGTGATATTCATGAACCATTGGAATCAAATGAAGAACAAAACATAGTTAGCGAAAGTCAAAGTGAGGAAACACCTTGTGATGAGAACCCTAATGATCAATTAGTTTTAGAGCATGAAATCCCATTTAGTTCCTCACCGGTGGGTCAAAATGAGAGAGAGTCCGATTCTTCATCACATGATCAAAATTTTCCTCTTAGAAGATCTCAAAGAATTAGGAAGCCTCCATCCGAATGGCAGAAAAATAGGGTATTCTTTTATGGGAACAAAGTCACAGCACATCCTATACAAAATTATTATACCTTAGATAATGTTAAAGAGAGTTATAGAGTGTTTTTAAGCAAATTGGATAGTTTGAAAGAGCCATCTTGCTACAACGAGGCCAAGGACATTCCTATTTGGAGAAATGCCATGGATGAGGAGTTGGAAGCTTTAGTTAAGAATAAGACATGGGAAATTGTTACTCTTCCCCAAGGTAAGAAAACAGTTGGGTGTAAATGGGTGTACAAAACCAAGCTGAAGAGTGATGGTTCCATTGAGAAACATAAAGCTAGATTGGTTGCTAAAGGATTCACTCAAACCTATGGTTTAGATTACACGGAGACATTTGCCCCAGTAGCCAAAATGAACACCATTAGAGTTATTTTGTCCTTAGCCACTAATTATGAATGGGAAATGTATCAAATGGATGTTCGAAATGCTTTTCTCCAGGGGGAATTAGAAGAAGAGGTTTACATGGATATCCCACAAGGATACAACATTAAAGTACCAAAACCGCATGTATGTAAGCTTAGAAAAGCCATCTATGGCTTAAAACAATCTCCTAGGGCTTGGTACTCTAAGTTGTTAGGTGCTTTAACTTCTCAACACTTTAAGGTTAGTAGTGCTGATCACTCTTTATTCATAAAACACTCCAATAATGGTATTACTGTTGTGATAATATATGTGGACGATATCATTATAACAGGGAGTGATACTTTGGGAATAAACAGCACTAAAAGTTATTTAAAGTCTACTTTTGATATTAAAGACCTTGGACACTTACGGTATTTTCTAGGTATAGAGATAGCTCATTCTAATAAAGGGCTATTTCTATCCCAAGGAAAATACACACTTGATCTTTTGAAAGAGACAGGTAAGCTTGGAGGGAAGATAGCATCAACTCCAATTGAAGTACAAGCCAAAAAGAAGGAGGGCAAACCAATTGAAGACATCAAGCAATATCAAAGAATTGTGGGTAAGTTAATCTACTTAACTATTACAAGACCTGACATTTCTTTTGCTGTGAATCAGGTAAGCCAATTCATGACTTGTCCAATGACCAATCACATGGAAATGGTGGACCGAATACTCAAATATCTCAAAGGAACTCTAGGACAAGGATTACTAATGAAGAAACATGGACATCACCAAATTTTTGCCTACACGGATGCTGATTGGGCAGGAAGCATTGAAGATCGCAAGTCTACAACTGGATATTGTACTTTTGTTGGTGGGAATTTAGTGACTTGGAAGAGTAAAAAGCAAACCGTGGTGGCCAAATCAAGTGCCGAAGCTGAATATAGAGCAATGGCTTCAACCACTAGTGAATTGATATGGTTGAAGGCATTGGTTGAAGATTTGGGTTTTAATGTCGAGGCACCTATGAAGCTACATTGTGATAACAAATCGGCAATACATATTGCAAACAATCCGGTGTTTCATGAGAGGACCAAGCATATAGAGGTAGATTGTCACTTTATAAGAGAAAAATATTTGAACAAGACAATCTCAATGCCTTATGTCAAGAGCGAAGATCAATTGGCGGACATATTCACCAAACCTCCGAGTATTCAACAACTTCAAAAGTTTGTATCCAAGTTGAACTTGATCAATTTGTTCAAGCCCAACTTGAGGGGGAGTGTTGAAAATGAAGGGATTGAGGGTGAAGATAAAAGGCCCAAATAACTCTTTGATTGGCCTATGTACACCCATATCAAGCCCAAAGTCCATATCAAGCTAACTGCTAAAGGACGAAATAACGGCTAGTAAGCTAATCACTAATGGACGAAATAACGGCTAGTTCTTGAAATTGAAAGCTATGTTGTTATGTGTTGTACCTAGCTCTTAGAAAAGTAAAATCAACTTGTACCTAGCCGTTAGGATGTTGTATATATATACCCAAGATGTGTAAAGTGAAATACAAGCTTCTTTATTCTTTCATCAATACTTTCTTTCACACTTCTTTGTTTCTTCAATATTTTTCACACTGCCGAATGCACCTTATGCCTCATCCATGCCCATGGGGATTTCTCGTTGCCCCCAGAAGTTCACCTAGGGCACCGCTGAACGCATCCGATGCCTCTGCCGAGCCCACAGGGGTTTTCTCGTCGCTCCCAAAAGTTCATCCTGCACACTGCCGAACATGCATGATGCCCCTGCCGCACCAGTGGGGATGTTTCGGTCACTACTGGATGTTGATCTAGCACACTTCCCAATGTGCCCGAAGCCTTTGCCTGACCCGCGGGGATGTTTCGGTCACTCCCGGAAGTTCATCCCATGCACTGCCTAATGCGCCTGAAGCCTAAGACTTACCCGCGGGGATGTTCCGGTCGCTGCCAGAAGTTCATCCCGTGCACTACCCAATGCACCCAAAGCCTCAAACATGCCCAGGGGATGTTCCAGTCGCTTCCGAAAGATTATCATGCGTACTTTTGAACGCGTCCAATGCTGTGGCCACGCCCACGGAGATGTTCCGGATACTCCCGGATGTTCGTCCCATGACTGCTGTGCATGCAGTGATGTTCAGGTCACTCCCAGAAGTTCATCCCGAGCACTGCCAAATGCGCTTGAAGTCTCTGCCACACCCGCGGGGTTGTTCTGGTCACTCACCGAAATTCGCCCCGTGCACTACCGAACTGTTGGGGTCCCAATTTTTTTCACCAACTTTTCTACACCTTAGGGGTCAGACGCCTACTAAAATCCTTCCAAGCTTGCTGTCCCATTTGATTCTTGAGTTCTTTTCTTATATTTACGTTCCCTAAGCTGTCCTTTGGGTTAACTAATATATAGAAGGATATGTTGGATAGGCAAGACAACTCTTAAACCTATCACAACTTGCCTTGGTTGAAGAAGACAACTCTTGACTTCAACCTTAGCTCTTAAGCAAGGAAGACAACTCTTAACCTTGTCTTAAGCCCAAGTTATCTCAAGACAACTCTTAAAACATAACCAAAAATATAAACAAGAAAGTAAGCAAGAATGCTAACATTGATTCTTGATTATTGAATGAGAAAATAACAAAATTCGGAGCTTGTCTCCTCCTCACAAATAATAGGCTGTATTTATAGTCCTAAGACAGCCTTATCCTAATTTAACTAGTACTTAGGTTCCTTATCCACTTAGGATATGTTTTCCTAAGTCAACAAGCTTTTCTAAGTCAACTAAAACATTATCAAGATAGACCTTATCCCATTGTTTCCTAATCCTACTAGGATTCTTGGTCATTCTTGAATTCCTACTAAGACTAGAATTCCTACTTTTACTAAGTCCTTCTATCCTCATCTTATCTTCTTTCCTACAGCTGCTGACTTCTTCTTTGCCATTTCCTTCTTGTATTAGACTTCGGCTGTGGCATCATTCCTTTCCAAGACTTGTCTTTGGCGTGGTCATCTTGCTGAAGTAAACCTTTCAAGACATCCTGCTGCTGCTGGAGTTCTTCATGCCATCACTCTCCTTCTCCTGCTCGGATTGCTTCCTGCCTGTCCTGCCAATACTGGTCTTCTTCTTGGCTTTGATTTCTGCAATTGATTAGGACTGAGTGAGAACCTGACCGTGCTTCACTGCTTGCTGCGTGCAGGCTTGTTGCGCACACATTCTGGCCTGTTGCTGTCTCTCTTGCTGCCTGGCGCCTTGTGCGCATTTGCTCCTGCTCCATTTGCCTCCTAAGGTCCTCAACACGAATGTGCCCGATGCCGCTGCCACTCCTGTGGGGATGTTCCGGTCGTTCCTGGAAGTTTGTCCACACACTGCCCAACGCGCCTAAAGCCTCTGCTGTGGCCACAGGGATGTTCCGGTTGCTCCCTGAAGTTTGTCTTGGACAGTGCCGAATGCGCTTGATGCCTATGCCATGCCTGAGTGAATGTCCTGGTTGCTCCCGGAAGTTCGTTCAGAGCTCTACTGAATGCGTCCAAAGACTCTCCTGAGCCCATGGGGATTTTCCCCTCGCTCTTGGAACTTTGTACACCGCACATCAAAGCGCGCCTGATGCCTCTGCTGCACCCGCGGGGATGTTCTGGTCCTGCACAGAAGTTTGTCCCACACACTGCCCAACGTGCTCATCGCTGCTGCTGTGCCTGCAGGGATGTTCTGGTTGACCCCCATAGTTCGTGCCACATACTGCCGAACATGCCCGACACCTCTGGCATGGCCATGGGATGTTTCAGTTGCTCCCACAAGTGTTCATCCTGCACACTGCCAAATGCGCTCGATGCCTCTGCCGTGCCTATGGGAATGTTCCTGTCACTCCCGAAAGTTTGTCCCGCACACAGCCCAACATGCCGGAAGTGTCCGACACGCCTTCAGGGGATGTTGCGGTCGCTCCAGAAGTTTGTCCTGTGCACTGCCAAACTTATCGATGCCACTGCCATGCCCATGGGGATGTTACAGTCGCTCCCGGAAATTCGATGCCACTGCCATGCCCACAGGAATGTTCCAGTTGCTCCTGGAAGTTCGTCCTGCACACTGCCAAATGCGCCCGATGCGTGCCGTGCCCGGGGGAGGTTCCAGTTGCTCCCGAAAGTTCATCCCGCATACTGCTCAATGCGCCCGACACCACTGCCGCTCCCGTGGGGATGTTCTGGTCGCTCCCTGAAGTTCGTCCTGCACACTGCTCAATGCCCCCAAAGCCTCTGCTGTGCCCATGGGAATGTTCTGGTTGCTCCAAGAAGTTTGTCCTGTGCACTGCCAAACATGATCGATGCTGCATTTGAGCCTGCAAGAATGTTCTAGTCGCTCCCAGAAATTCTTCCTACGAACAGCCAATCGTGCTGAATGCCTCTGTCACGGTGACAGGGATGTTCCAGTCGCTCCAGAAAGTTCGCCCCGAGCACTGCCAAGCGAGTCCGATGCCTTGGCTGAGCCCGTGGAGATTGTTCAGTCACTCCTGGAAGTTCATCTGGACAGACTACTGAATGCACCTGATGCCTCTGCACTGTCCACAGGGATGTTTGGTTGCTCCCAGAATTCGTCCTGGGGCAGTGCCGAATGTGCCAGATGCCTCTACCGCACCCGCGGAGTTGTTCCGATCGCTCCTGGAAGTTTGTCCCATGCACTGCTGAACTGTTGAGGACCTTAGGAGGCAAAGAAAGCATGAGAGAATGCACATGAGGCACCAAGCAGCAAGAGAGGCAGCAACAGGCTAGAATGTGCGCACAACAAGCATGCACATGGCAAGCAGTGAAGCACAGCCAGGTTCTGACTCTGTCCTAAGTGATTGCAGAAATCCAAGCCAAGAAGAACACCAGCATTGGCAGCATTGGCAGGACACGCATAATGCAATCGGAGCAGGAGAAGGACATGGATGGCATGAAGAACTCCAGCAGCAGCAGGACATCATGGCAGGTTTGACTTCAGCAAGATGTTCACGTCAAGGAGAAGTCTTGGAATGGAAGGACACGCCATAATGGAAGGCCTAATCCTAGAAGGAAATGGCAAGATGAAGGTCAGTGGCTGTAGGTGAGGAGATAAGATAATGACAGAAAGATTTAGTCAAAGTAGGAATTCTAGTCTAAGTAGGAATTCAAGAAAGACCAAGAATCCTAGTAGGATTAGGAAACAGTGGGATAAGGTCTATCTTGATAATGTTTTAGTTGTGTTAGAAAACCTTGTTGACTTAGGAAAACATATCCTAGGTGGATAAAGAACCTAAGTACTAGTTGAATTAGGATAAGGTTGTCTAATACTATAAATACAGCCCATTATTTGTGAGCAAAAAGGATATGCTCCAAATTTTGTATATCTTGAATTAGGATAAGGACATGCCCATGGGGATGTTTGGGTTGCTCCCAAAAGTTCGTCCCGTGCACTGCCGAATGCGCCCGAAGCCTCTGCTGCGCTCATGGGGATGTTCTGGTCACTCCCGGAAGTTTGACACCTGCACTGCCCAATGTGTTTGACGCTGCTGCCGCCCACATGGGGATGCCGCTCCTGTAAGTTCGTCCTGCACACTGTCAAATGTGCCCGAAGCCTCTGCCACACTCTTGAGGATGATCTTGTCGCTCCAGTAAGTTCATCCTGTGCACTGGTCAACTTGTCCGATGCCGCTGGTGCACCTGCGCAATGCCTCTGCCGTGCCTGCAGGGATGTTCCAGTTGCTATAGGAAGTCCGTCTTGAGAACTACTAAACACGCATGACAGGCTGCTCCAGAAAGTTCGTACTGCACACTACCGAATGCGCCCAATACCTCAGCCGTGCCCGCTGGGATGTTCCAGTCGCTCCTGGAAGTTCGTCTTGCGCACTGTCGAACATGCCGACACCTCCGCCGTGCCCGCGGAGATGTTCCGGTCGCTCCAAAAAGTTCATCCCGTGCACTGCCCAGCACGCCAAAGCCTCTTCCACGCCTGTGAGGATGTTCAGGTCGATCTCGGAAGTTTGTCCAGAACACTGTCGAATGCACCCAATGCCCCTCCCATGCCTGCGGGGATGTTCTGGTTGCTACTTGAAGTTCATCCCAAGCACTGCCAAACGCGCCCAATGCCACTTTCGTGCCCACTGGGATTTTCCGGCTTTCGCGCCTGCAGGGATTTACCGGTTGCTGCCGGAAGTTCGTCCTGAGAACTGCCGAACTTGTCCGATGCCTTTTCTGAGCTAGTGTGGATGTTTTGGTCGCTCCCAGAAGTTAATCCTGCACACTGCCCAACACGCCCAAAGCCTCTGCCACGCCTAGGGGGATGTTCCGGTCGCTCCTGGAAGTTCGTCTTTCGCACTGCCAAACGAAACCGACACCTCTGCCGTGCCCACGGGGATGTTCTGGTCACTCCTGGAAGTTTGTCTTGTGCACAACCCAACACACCCGACACCTCTGCCATGCCCGTGGGGATGTTCAGGTTATTCTCAGAAGTTCATCCCGCACACTGTCGAACATGTCCGAAGCCACTGCTGCGACCGCAGGGATGTTTCGGTCGCTCCCAGAACTTACTGGAGCAACCGGATTATCCCCACGGTTGCTGTAGAGGCTTCGGATGCATTTGGCAGTTCACAGGAGGGACTTCTTGGAGCGACCGTAACATCCCAGCAGGTGTGGTAGAGACTTCAGGCCCGTTTGCCAGTGCACAGGATGAACTTCTGGGAGTGACCTGAAAATCCCCACAGGCTTGGCAGAGGGGTCGGATGCGTTCGGAAGTGCTTGGGATGAACATCCAGGAGCAACTGGAACATCCCTATGGGGCGCATGCACTCGGGCACATCCCCAGTGTGCAGGATGAACTTCTAGGAGTGACCAGAACATCCCCCAGGCGCAGCAGAGGCATCAGGCAGTTGGGCAATAGGCGAGATGAACTTCTGGGAGCTACTGGAACATCCCACTGGCACAACAGAGGTGTCAGGTGCGTTTGACAGTGTGTGGGGCAAACTTCCGGAAGCGACCAAGAACATTCCCGTGGGTGCAACCAGAGCATCCCCGCGGGTGCAGCATTGGCATCGGGTACATTGGTCAGTGCACAGGACAAACTTTCCTGAGTGATCGGAATCATCCTATGCCACTGCCTCGCCCGTAGGTGTGTTCCGGTCACATTCCGCTCTTGTCCCCTTGCTGCCTTGGCAGTGCTCGGTGCGAACTTCCGGGATGACTGGAACATCCTTGCAGGCGTGCCAAAGGCTTGAGGTGTGTTGGGCAGTGCGCGGGATAAACTTTCAGGAGCGACCAGAACATCCCCGTGGGCGCGGCAGAGACATCGGCACATTCGGCAGTGTGTGGTATGAACATCCAAGAGTAACTGGAACTTCCCCACTGGCGCGGCAGAGGCTTCAGGTGCATTGGGCAGTGCATGAGACGAACTTCCAGGAGTGACCAAAACATCCCTGCGGGCGCAGAAGAGGCATTGGGCATGTTTGGCAGTGTGCGGGATGAATTTCTGGGAGCAACTAGAACTTCTCTGCAGGCACGGCAGAGGCTTCAGGAATGTTGGGCAGTGCACGGGACGAACTTCGGGAGTGACCCAGAACATCCCCGCGGGCGCAGAAGAGGCATCGGGGCACGTTCACCAATGCACGGGATGAACTTCCGGGAGCGACCGGAACATCGCCAACGATGCCGCAGAGACTTCAGTCGCGTTGGGTAGTGTGTGGGACGAACTTCTAGGAGTGACCAGAACATCGCTGCATGCGTGGCAGCGGTGTAGGGCACATTGGGCAGTGCGGGGAATGAATTTTCGGGAGTGACTGCAGCATCACTGCAGGCACGGCAGAGAAGTCAAGTGTGTCTGGCAGTGCACAGGATGAACTTCCGGTAGCAGCCAGAACATCCCTGCGGGCGCGGTAGAGGAATCGGGCTTGTTCGGAATTGCGTGGGACAAACTTCTAGGAGCAACCGAAACAGCTCCGAGGGCACGGCTGTGGTGTTGGGCACGTTAAGCAGTGCATGGGACGAAACTTTGGGAGCGACCGGAACATTCCCCAGGGGCACAGCAGCGGTGTCGGGCATGTTTGGCAGTGCACAGGACGAACTTCCTAGAGCAACCGGAACTTCCCCGCGGGCGCAGTAGAGGCTTCGGGCATGTTGGGTAGTGCACAGAATAAACTTCTGGAAGCGACCAGAACATGCACGCAGGCACGGCAGGGGCTTCCATCATGTTGGGCAGTGTGCGGGACGAACTTCAGGGAGCGCCCAAAAAATCCACACAGGCTCGGAGATGCATCAGATGCATTTGGTAGAGATTGGGACGAACTTCCAGGAGCGACCAGAACATCCCCGTGAGCACGGCAGAGGCATCGGACAGGGACAAACTTCCGGAAGCAACAAGAACATTTTCCCGAGCATGCCAGGGGCTTTCGGCATGTTGGGCAGTGCACAAGACAAACTTCCGGGATTGACTGGAGCATCCCTGGGAGCACAGCAGAGGCTTCGGGTCTGTGTTGGCAGTGAACAGGATGAATTTTGGGGAATGACCAGTGTTAAAGATGAAGAGATTGAGGGTGAAGATGAAAAGCCCAAATAACTCTTGGATTGATCTATGGATACCCATATCAAGCCCAAAGCCCAATTCAAGCTAACTACTAAAGGACGAAATAACGGCTAGTTTTTTAAATTGAAAGATATGCTATTATGTGTTGTACCTAGCTGTTAGAAAAGTAAAGTAAGCTTGTACCTAGCCGTTAGGATGTTGTATATAAAAACCCAAGCTGTGTAAATATTTGGAGATAGAATACAAAAGCTCTTCAATTTTCTCTCTTCATCTATTTTCTCTCTACTTGCATTTTTTTATTTGTTTATGTTGAATCTTTGAAAGTGTGAGCTAAACACATTCAAATTCTATTTATCAACATGGTATCAGAGCAAGGTTGCATTTAGGGAGCTCATTTCATCATCTCTCCTTTATTTTTTACTCTCTCTTGGTTGTGTGATCAATCTCCATTGTGCAAGGCCAGGTTGCTGAAATTAAAATGGCAGCACAAGTGGGAAGTAGTTCTGCCAAGAGAGAGAATTTTTTCAATGTTGATTCCGACTACAAAATCACCACTAAGCTTACTACCTTTCCTCTAAATGGAAGGAATTACTCTACATGGGTGACGAATGCAACAAGGGCCTTACTGGGCATGAGAGTTCTGGGATTTGTTGATGGAGAAATTAATCAACCTAAGGTGGGAGATAAAGAATATGCTGAATGGAGATATGTTGATAATCTTGTCATTACTTGGATTATCAACTCCATTGATCAATCCTTGGTTGGTGCCTTCAACAAAGCCAAAACTGCCAAAGACCTTTGGAATGCACTTGCTAGAAGGTTCGGAAATCAAGGTAATCTCTTAAAAGTCTATGAGTTGAGGGAAATCATTACAAATGCCAAGATGAATGGAAGTGATTTCCTTTCCTACTCCAACAAAATCAAGGAAGCATGGGATGAATTGGAGTGTTTGAGGCCGATTACTACCAATGAGGAAGAATTGGAGAAAAGGGCCAATGAAGATCTTGTTTGTTTCCTCTTGGCAGGATTGGGGCCTAGTTTTGGGGACCTTAGGAATCAAATTCTAAGGAATAAGGAGATGCCACCATATGATGATGTGGTGAATATTGTGGATAGGGAATTGATGGCTAGAGAAGCGTTTGATAGAGATGAGCCTAAAATTGAGAAAGGTGCATTTGCGGAGGCAAAAGAAGCAGCAATGGTAACACAAGGGTTGAAAGAAAGCAAAGCCATCAAATGTGAAAGATGTGGAAGACTAGGACACATCAAAAGAAATTGTAGGTTTTGTGATCATTGTGGAAAGTTTGGGCATAACAAGGATAAATGTTTTGAGCTTCATCCTCACTTGAAGAAGGAGAATAAAGCCAAAATTTCAGAAGAATTAAACCACACATCAGAGGCAAACTTGTCCACAAACCTCATTGAGCAATTTGCAAAGTTCCTTCAATGTCAAAGGCCAAACACCTCTCAAGGTTTGATCTCTAATTTATCTTTAAATATTGATCCTTGGGTTATAGACTCGGGTGCTACAAATCACATGTTTAGAAGTAAAAATTTAGCTTCTAAAATTGAGTCTATAGGAAAGGATAAAAGGGTGAGTATAGCTAATGGAAAAGATATACCGATTAGTGGTTTAGGACACTTGAATATTTTGTCTAAGCATACTAAAGGTCTTTATATGCCATGTTTTTCTTCAAATTTGTTGTCCGTAAGTAGAATTACTAAAGATTTAGATTGTTATGTTATATTTGAACCTAATAAAGTAACATTTCAGGACATCAAGACCGGACAATTGATTGGTGAGGGAAGAGAGAAAAATGGGCTGTATGTTTTGGAAGATTCAAGCAAAGCCTTTAAAGTAGATAGCAGCAAAATCCAAGAACTTTGGCATGCTAGATTAGGGCATCCTCCTAGTCATATTTTGCAAAAATTAGTTCCTAACTTGAAATTTGATAAGATCAAAGATTGTAGTTCTTGTATTTTAGGAAAACAAACTAAGATACCTTTTGTACAATCTCATCATGAATATAATGATTTATTTGCTTTGGTACATTCTGATTTGTGGACTTCTCCCACTCTATCTCATAAGGGCTTCAAATATTTTGTAACTTTTATAGATCATAAATCCAGGTATACATGGATTTATCTTATTAAAAGGAAATCTGAGGTTTTTTGTTGTTTTAGAGAGTTTGTGATATTGATTGAAAACCAATTTGATAAAGAAAAGTTAAGGTGTTGAGAACTGATAATGGAGGAGAGTATGTGAACAACTTGTTTAAAGAGTTTTTAGTTAGTAAAGGAATTGTTCACCAAACTACTTGTCCTTACACTCCAGAACAAAATGGAGTGGCTGAACGTAAGAATAGGCATATTTTAGAGGTGGCAAGAACTATGATGTTCTATCACAATGTACCTAGAGAGTTTTGGGGGGAAGCTATTCTCACAGCGACACATCTTATTAACCGAACACCATCTATGGTACTGAAAGGAAAGACACCAATTGAGATTGCTTATAGTACCCAACCGGACTTGTCCTATCTTAGAATTTTCGGATGTGTATGTTATGTGCATATGCCAAGTCATTCAAGAGATAAATTAAGTGAAAGAAGCATTAAATGCATCTTTTTAGGTTATTGTGTAGATACTAAGGGTTATAGGTGCTATAATCCCTTAACTAAGAGCAAGTATATCTCTAGAAATGTTACTTTTGTAGAAAATGACTCATATTTTCATAGCATTGGTAATGGAAAAGGTGAAGTTGATGATCCACTTCCTTTAGCCATAATAGACAAGTATATACCACCATCTAGTGACGTACTAGGCAACCATGACCAACACTTGAGTAGTGATAACATAGAATCACAAGATCAAGAGTCTAATGAGGGTGAAACCAGCAATGAAAGTCTAGATGCACATTCACCTAGTGATGTAAGTGAAGATTTACCGTTATCATCTAGTAGACTTAGAGACGAGGGAGAGCAAAATGAAATACATAGTGATGAACACTTGAATGTTCAACTAGAATCACTATCCTCTAGTAACCAAGATGGGCCATCCATTAGTATACGAAGTGAGGGGGAGCATGTTGCACCTATGCAAGGCCAAAATCCCCCACTTAGGAGATCTCAAAGAATTCGACAATCTCCATCGGATTGGATGAAGAAAAGAGTGTTTTTCCATGGTAACAAAGTAATCGCACACCCTCTTAACCACTACTACACCTTAGGAAATGTAAAAGAGAGTTTTAGAGCCTTTTTAACTAAAGTAGACACCATTAAGGATCCTAATAACTTTAAGGAAGCTAGGGAATTATCAGTTTGGAGACAAGCCATGCAAGAGGAATTGGATGCTTTAGTTAAAAATAATACATGGGAATTAGTACCTTTACCTTTGGGAAAGAAGGTTGTAGGATGCAAATGGGTGTATAAGACTAAGTTAAATAGTGATGGAACCTTGGACAAACATAAGGCTAGGTTAGTGGCCAAAGGCTTCACTCAAACCTATGGCTTAGACTATACAGAAACTTTTGCACCAGTTGCAAAAATGAACACCATTAGGGTGCTTCTCTCCTTAGCGGCTAATTATAATTGGGATTTACATCAAATGGATGTGAAGAATGCTTTCTTGCAAGGAGAGTTAGAGGAAGAGGTTTACATGAGTTTACCTCAAGGATATGATGTTATGGTTCCAAATACACATGTTTGCAAATTGAAGAAAGCCATATATGGATTAAAACAATCACCAAGAGCATGGTATAATAAGTTGCATAATGCATTGTGTTCTGAAAATTTTAAAGTGAGTGATGCTGATCATTCCTTATTTATTAAGCACTCAAGTGAGGGATCTACCATTGTTCTTATTTATGTGGATGATATTATCATCACCGGTTGTGACATTAATGGCATTAAGAGCATTAAAACATATTTGAAGTCTGCATTTGATGTTAAAGATTTGGGAAACTTACGATATTTTCTAGGTATAGAAATCGCTTATTCCAATGAAGGGCTATTTCTATCCCAAAGAAAATATGTTCTTGATTTGTTAAGTGAGACAGGAAAACTTGGAGCAAAGCCAGCTGTGACACCTATGGAGGCACTAAGAAGGAAGAAAGAGGATAACAAGCATGAAAACGAACATGACAAGGAGGAGCCATACAAGGACATCAAGCTTTATCAAAGACTTGTAGGTAAGCTTATATATTTAACTATTACACGACCTGATATTGTTTTTTCTGTGCAACAGGTAAGTCAACACATGTCATGCCCAAAGAAAATACACATAGAAATGGTGAATAGAATTTTAAGGTACATAAAACAAGCACCGGGGCAAGGAATCTTGATGAGAAGAAATGGCCACCACAAGATATGTGCTTACACAGATGCGGATTGGGCCGGTAACTTCGAGGACAGAAGATCAACCACTGGTTATTGCACATTCGTGGGAGGTAATTTGGTGACTTGGAAAAGCAAGAAGCAAAGTGTAGTTGCAAGATCGAGTGCAGAAGCTGAATATAGAGCTATGGCATCTACTACGAGTGAATTGGTTTGGATAAAATCATTAGTGGAAGACTTAGGATTTTCAGTTGAAACACCTATAGACATGTACTGTGATAACAAGGCAGCAACACACATTGCATCTAATCCAGTGTTCCATGAGAGGACCAAGCACATCGAAGTTGATTGTCACTTCACAAGAGAAAAGTACTTGAGCAAAGTGATCAACATGCCTTATGTGAAGAGTGAAGATCAACTTGCGGATATATTCACCAAACCATGTACTCATCAACAACTTCTTAAGGTGAGTTCCAAGTTGAACTTCTTCAATTTGTACAAGTCCAACTTGAGGGGGAGTGTTAAAGATGAAGAGATTGAGGGTGAAGATGAAAAGCCCAAATAACTCTTGGATTGATCTATGGATACCCATATCAAGCCCAAAGCCCAATTCAAGCTAACTACTAAAGGACGAAATAACGGCTAGTTTTTTAAATTGAAAGATATGCTATTATGTGTTGTACCTAGCTGTTAGAAAAGTAAAGTAAGCTTGTACCTAGCCGTTAGGATGTTGTATATAAAAACCCAAGCTGTGTAAATATTTGGAGATAGAATACAAAAGCTCTTCAATTTTCTCTCTTCATCTATTTTCTCTCTACTTGCATTTTTTTATTTGTTTATGTTGAATCTTTGAAAGTGTGAGCTAAACACATTCAAATTCTATTTATCAACAACCCAGAACATCCCCACGGGCATGGCAAAGGTGTCGGGCTCATTTGGCAATGCACGGGATGAACTTCTGTGAGCAACCAGAACATCCTATTGGGTGCAGCAGCGGGTCAGGCTTGTTTGGCAATGCACGGGACGAACTTCCGGGAGTGACCAGAACATCCCTCCAGGCACCGCAGAGGTGTTGGGTGCATTCACCAGTGCGTGGGACAAACTTCCTGGGGCGACCAGAACATCCCCTTGAGCAAACTCCCAGGAGTGACTTCAAAATCCACATGGGCTCGATAGAGGTATCTGACGCATTTGGCAGTGCTCGGGATGAACTTCTGGGTGCGACCAGACCTGCAGGCGCGGCAGAGGCATTAGGCACGTTTGGCAGCATGCAGGATGAACTATTGGGAGCAACCAGAACATTCCCACAGGCCCAGCAGAGGCATCGGCTGGATTCGGCATTGCATGGGATGAACTTTCGGGAGCGACCGGAACATCCCTGCATGTGCGGCAGAGGCGTTAGGCGCGTTTGGCAGTGCACAGTACAAACTTGCCGGAGTGACCGGAACATCCCCCCGGGTGTGGCAGCGGCATTGGACACGTTGGACAGTTGCAGGATGAACTTCCTGGAGCGACCAAAAAATCCCAGTGGGCCCGGCAGAACTTCGGCCGCATTCAGCAGTGCACGGGATGAACTTCCGGGAGCGAATGGAACATCCCCGTGGGCGCGGCAAAGGGGTCAGGCACATTTGTTAGTGCACAGGACAAACTTCTGGGAGTGACTGCTACATCATCGCGGGTGTGGCAGCGGTGTGGGATACATTCGGCAGAGCGCAGGATGAACTTTCAGGAGCAACTGGAACATCTCAGCGGGTGCAGCAGAGGCTTCAGGCATGTTGGGCAGTGCATAGTTTGAACGTTCGGGAGCGACTGGAACATCCCCGTGGGCCTGGCAAAGGCATCGGGCACGTTCAGCGATGCACAAGACAAACTTCCAGGAGTGACCAGAATATTCCTGTAGGTGCAGAAGCAATATCGGGCACGTTCTACAGTGCTCAGCACGAACTTCCGGGATTGATCGGATCATCCCTGTGGGCACGGCAAAGGCTTCGGGCATGTTCGGGAGTGTGCAGGATGAACTTCCAGGAGTGACTGGAACATCCCCGCTGGTGTGGCAGAGGCTTCGAGTGCGTTGCTCAGTGCATGGCACAAACATCCGGGAGCGACTGGACCATTGCTGCGGGCTCAGCAGAGGTGTCGGATGCATTCGGCAGTGCTCGGGACAAACTGCTGGTAGCTACCGGAAAATCCCCACGGGCGTGGTAGAGGCTTTGGGTGCATTAAGCAGTACACGGGATGAACTTCCAGGAGCAACCGAAACATCCCCACAGGCATGGTAAAGGCATCGGGCACATGTGACAGTGCACTGGACAAACTTCCGGGAGTGACTGGAGCATCCCTGCAGGTGCAACAGCGGCTTCAGCCACGTTTTGTAGTGCACAGGACAAACTTCCAAGAGTAATCAGAACATCACTGTGGGCACAGCAGATGCTTCGGCCGACTTTGGCAGTGCACGGGATGAACTTCCAGGAGCGACCGAAACACCCCTGTGGGCGCGGCAGCAATGTCAGACATGTTCGGCAGTGTGCAGGATGAACTTCCAAGAGGGAATAGAACATCCCTGTGGGCATGGTAGAGGCGTCGGACACGTTCAGCAGTGCACGGGAGGAACTTCTAGGAGTGACTGGAACATCCCCAAGGGCGCAGCAGCAGTGTCATTTGTGTAAGGCGGTATGTGGGACAAACTTCCAGGAGCCACAGGAACATCACTGCAGGCATGGCAGTGGCATTGGATACATCCATATTGGGGTTCCAATTTTTTTCCCAACTTTTCTACACCTTAGGGGCCAGCACGCTTACTAAAAACCTTCCTAACTTGCTGTCCCGTTTGATTCTTGAGTTATTTTCTTAGATTTATGTCCCCTATTGTTCTTCCTCACTGCTTTCCTTCGTGCTCTTCATCACTTACTACCTCAATGATGTTGATCAGCCCTTTCTTGCACTTGTGGCCAACTTGCCACTTATCGTTGCACCTAAAACATAGGCCTCTTTTGTTCCTCTTGTTGATTTCTTCAGTGGATAGTTTGAGAGGGTCCTTTGTTTTTGGGGGTGCTGTCTTAATTGATAAGGGTGCCTTACCTAGTTTTTCCAAGGGTTTGATGACCTTGGTTGTGCTGAGGGTGATGCTTCTCCCATCATTGATGAGTCTTGCTAACCGAATGCACTGAGTGAGAGAGTTTGGATCCCTTATCTTCACTTCTCGGCTTAGCCAAGGTATGAGGCTGTCTAGGAAAGTGCCAATTTGTGCACTATCTGGTCAATGTCCTACTAATTTGGCCAACCTCTCGAATTCTTCCAAGCAGCTTTCTAGAGATCCTTCTTGCCTAATTTTGGCAAGCTGTCCCTCATAGTTTGTCAAGCTAGATGGGCCAAATCTGTTCACTACTCTTGTGTGAACCTTGTCCAGCCTATCCTTCTTCCTTCTTGGCCATAGGTGGCCTTAAGCCAATGCCACCATTGGTTGGCTCTCCCACATAGGTGATAGGATGCAAAATCAACCCTTTCACCTCTTTCAACTCCTTGTTTCTTAAAGTAAAATTCAGCCTTGGAGATCCATTGGGTTGGATCTCCCTTCTCAAAGGTAGGGAACTCGATTTTTACCTTAGGCTGTGTGTAATGGCTTGGGCTGTCGTAGTGCCAATCCTCCCTTCTTGTGGTGCACCATGGTTCTGCCTCAGGGTGATTCCGCACCCTTCTTGGTTGCCATGATGCGGGCCTTCTGTCCAGTACCTCCTCATCGTCACTGCAGTCATTGTAGCGATCATGGGGCAGGTGTTTGTTTGGTGAAGTCTCCCTCCTGCTTCCCAAACTTGTGCGCCTTTTCCCTCTTTCTTGAGTGGGAAGCTACTCTTGGTCAGAATCTTCCTCATGCAGTTCGTGTTGTGTGATTTAGATTGAAGCCTCCTAGATGTTTGTGGTAGGTGGCTGTTTCTGCCTGGCTCGGTTTGGACTTGCTTTCCAGTTCTGGGGTGTGTCTCTCTTCAACTGTTCAAGAGAATGAATGACAAATGACAGTTGGCGTTTGATATCACCTACCTGGTCATGGATCGCATTCTGGTTCCTCTCTAAGGCAAGGATTCTTCTGCGGTTGGTGACTGAGAAATCTTCCACTGTCTGTTCCTGTGGTGCGGGTGAATGCTACCTAGATGTCATGGTAACCTTGATGCCTTGCAATTGACAGGTGTCTATGCTGCTGTCTCAACTAGAGCACTAATTTGTTGGGATGATCGTGCTACCTCTCAACTAGTGATTGTGCTGATTTCTCAACGAGAGCACCAATTTGTTGGGGTCCTGATTTTTTTCCCCAACTTTTCTACACTTTAGGGGTCAGCACGTGTACTGGAATCCTTTCTAACTTGCTGTCCCGTTTGATTCTTGAGTTCTTTTCTTATATTTACATCCCCTAAGCTGTCCTTTGGATTAACTAATATATATATAAGGATATGTTGGATAGGCAAGACAACTTGTAAACCTATCACAACTTGCCTTGGTTGAAGAAGACAACTCTTAACTTCAACCTTAGCTCTTAAGCAAGGAAGACAACTCTTAACCTTGTCTTAAGCCCAAGTTATCTCAAGACAACTCTTAAAAGATAACCAAAAATATAAACAAGAAAGTAAGCAAAAATGCTAACCTTGATTCTTGATTATTGAATGAGAAAATAACAAAATTCGGAGCATCTGTCCTCCTCACAAATAATGGACTGTATTTATAGTATTAGACAGCCTTATCCTAATTTAACTAGGACTTAGGTTCCTTATCCACTTAGGATATGTTTTCCTAAGTCAACAAGCTTTTCTAAGTCAACTAAAACATTATCAAGATAGACCTTATCCCATTGTTTCCTAATCCTACTAGGATTCTTGGTCTTTCTTGATAGAATTCCTACTTTGACTAAGTCCTTCTATCATTATCTTATCTTCTTTCCTACAACTGATGACTTCTTCTTTGCCGTTTCCTTCTTGGATTAGACTTCTGCTGTGGCATCCTTCCTCGCCAAGACTTCTCTTTGGCATGGTCATCTTGCTGAAGTAAACCTTTCAAGACGTCCTGCTGCTACTAGAGTTCTTCACGCCATCACTCTCCTTCTCTTGCTCGAATTGTTTCCTGTGTGTCCTGCCAATGCTGGTCTTCTTCTCGGCTTTGATTTTTGCAATTGATTAGGACTGAGTCAGAACCTGCCCGTGCTTCACTGCTTGCTGCGTGCAGGCTTGTTGCGCACACACTCTGGCCTGTTCCTGTCTCTCTTGCTGCCTGGTGCCTTGCGCGCATTCACTCATGCTCCCTTTGCCTCCTAAGGTCCTCAACACGAACATATCCGACGCCGCTGCCGTGCCCGCATGGATGTTCTAGTTGTTACCTGTAGTTTGTCGCATGCACTACCAAATGCTCCCGATGCCTCCGCCGTGCCCATGGGGATGTTCTGGTTGCTCCCGGATGTTTGTCTCACACACTGCTAAATGTGCCAGACGCCGCTTCCAAACCCGCAGGGCATGTTCCGGTCGCTCCTAGAAGTTCATCCTGAGCATTATCGAACACGTCCAACTCCTCTGTCGAGCCCATGGTGATTTTCCAGTCGCTCCAAGAAGTTCATCTTGCGCACTGCCAAACGCGCCTGACTCTGCTGCGTTTCCTGCAGGGATGTTCCGGTGACTCCCAGAAGTTTGTCTTGGGCACTGCCAAACATGCCCGATGACTCTACTGTACTCGCGGGGATGTTGTGGTTGCTCCTGGAAGTTCATCTCGCGCACTTCAGAATGTGCACGAACCCTCTGCCGTGCCAGCGGGGATGTTCCAGTAGATCCAGAAAGTTTGTCTCACGTACTGCCGAACGTATCCGACAGCGTTGCCACACCTGCGGGATGTTCCAGTTGCTCCCAGAAGCTCATCCTGCGCACTGCCAAACGCATTTGAAGACGGCGCCACATGCGCGGGTATGTTCCGGTGACTCCCAGAAGTTTGTTCTGGGCACTGTGGAACATGCTTGATGACTCTACTGCACTAGCGGGGATGTTGCAGTCGCTCCCCGAAATTTGTCCCACACACTGCCGAATGTGCCCGAACCCTCCACTGCATGTGGGGGAATGTACTGGTAGGCCTAGGAAGTTCGTCCCATGCACTGTCGAATGTATCCAACGCTGCTGCTCCCATGGGATGTTCTGGTCACTCCTAGAAGTTCGTCCCGCACACTGCCAAATTGTAGGGGTCCCGATTTTTTTCCCCAACTTTTCTACACCTTAGGGGTCAGCACGCCTACTAAAAACCTTCCTAACTTGCTGTCCCATTTGATTCTTGAGTTCTTTTCTTATATTTACGTCCCCTAAGCTGTCCTTCGGGTGAACTAATGTATATAAAGATATGTTGGATAGGCAAGACAACTCTTAAACCTATCAAAACTTGCCTTGGTTTAAGAAGACAACTCTTAACTTCAACCTTAGCTCTTAAGCAAGGAAGATAACTCTTCACCTTGACTTAAGCCCAAGTTATCTCAAGACAACTCTCAAAAGATAACCAAAAATATAAATAAGAAAGTAAGCAAGAATGCTAACCATTGATTTTTGATTATTGAATGAGAAAATAACAAAATTTGGAGCATATCTCCTCCTCACAAGTAATGGGCTGTATTTATAGTATTAGACAGCCTTATTATCCTTATTCAACTAGTACTTAGGTTCCTTATCCACTTAGGATATGTTTTCCTAAGTCAACAAGCTTTTCTAAGTCAACTAAAACATTATCAAGATAGACCTTATCCCACTGTTTCCTAATCCTACTAGGATTCTTGGTCTTTCTTGAATTCCTACTTAGACTAGAATTCCTACTTTGACTAAGTCTTTCAGTCCTTATCTTATGTTTTCTCCCATAGCTGCTGAACTTCTTCTTGCTGTTTCCTTCTTGGATTAGAACTTCTGCTATGGCATGTCCTTCCTCTCCAAGATTCTTCCTTGACGTGATCCTCTTACTGAAGTCAGACCTGCCATGACATCCTGCTGCTGCTGGAGTTCATCATGCCGTCTATGTCCTTCTCCTGCTGGAACTCTTCTTGACATGGACGTGTTGTTGCTGCTGGAGTTCTTCTTGATGCGATTGTCCTTCTTCTGCTGGAACTCCTATTGGTGTAAATGTCCTTTATTAATTAGGATTAAGTCAAATACTGGCCGGGCTTCATGCCGTCAATCTCCTTTTCCTGCTTGGATTGCTTCATGCGTGTCCTGCCAATGCTGGTCTTCTTCTTGGCTTGGATTTCCGCAATCAATTAGGACTGAGTCAAAACCTGGCCGTGCTTCACTGCTTGCTGTGTGCAGGCTTGTTGCGCGCACATTCTGGCCTTTTTCTGCCTCTCTTGCCGCCTGGCGCCTTGTGTGCATTGCTCACGCTCCCTTTGCCTCCTAAGGTCCTCACCAATCCCCCTTTCTTGGAGACTCACCTTGTCCTGAAGGTGGAAATTAGGGAAACGTTGCTGAATATCATCATAGTATTCCCATGTTGCTTCATCCTTGGGCGAAGACTCCACCATATGAGTACTCTCCATACTTGCCTTCTATTGCGCCCATAGCTTACTATGCAAAATCCTAGTGCTTCCTTTGGGTGCTGCCCCAGGTGATCTTCCCTGAAAACTGTTGAAAATGAAGGGATTGAGGGTGAAGATAAAAGGCCCAAATAACTCTTTGATTGGCCTATGTACACCCATATCAAGCCCAAAGTCCATATCAAGCTAACCGCTAAAGGACGAAATAACGGCTAGTAAGCTAATCACTAATGGACGAAATAACGGCTAGTTCTTGAAATTGAAAGCTATGTTGTTATGTGTTGTACATAGCTGTTAGAAAAGTAAAATCAACTTGTACCTAGCCGTTAGGATGTTGTATATATATACCCAAGATGTGTAAAGTGAAAAACAAGCTTCTTTATTCTTTCATCAATACTTTCTTTCACACTTCTTTGTTTCTTCAATATTTTTCACATGGTATCAGAGCAGGTTTCATTTCTAATCTAGCTTTTTACCTTTTGTTGCTTTATTGGTTCTTGGTGTATCAAGACATTCCCCTTCATAGCCAAATTAAAGAATGGAAAGGGAGGGCTCGTCATACAACACCAAGAGCAGAAGTTCCTTCAAGGGAGTTGATAATGATGGTAACACCACCTTGAAACTTACCACATTTCCCTTGAATGGAAAAAATTACTCAATTTGGATCAATCCCGCTGAAAGAGCATTATGTGGAAAACGAGCATTGGGTTTCGTGAATGGAAGAATCACAAAGCCCACAGACACATCAAGTGAAGAATATGAAGATTGGTGTTATAATGACAACTTGGTGTACACATGGATTTTAAATTCCATGGAACCATCCTTGGTAGGTGCATTCTCAAAGGCTGAAACTTCTAAAGCACTTTGGGAGTCTATCAAGAGACAATTTGGTCATCAAGGAAACTTGATGAGAATATACGAGTTGAAGCAGTTCATCAACAATATCAGCCTTAGTGGAGGTGATCCGATAGAATATAACACCAAAATTAAGGAGGCATGGGATGAACTTCAATCATTAAGGCCGAATACTACCAACATTGAAGAGGTGGAAAAAAGGGCCAATGAAGATCTTGTGATTTCGTATTTGATGGGTTTGGGTTCGGACTACGAAGATCTTCAGAATCACATTCTTAGAATTGAACCTTTGCCTTATTATGACGATGTTGCAAACAAGGTTAATAAAGAGTACTTGCAAAGAAAGATTTTGAATGGGAATTCAAGCAAGGCTGAGAGAGGTAGTTTGGTGGACAGCAAGGAAGAAGGCAGGATGGTCCAAGGAGCAAAAGTTAAGGCTAAGTGTGATAAATGTGGACGGATGCACAACCTTAAAGACAAATGCTGGAAGTGTGGGCACTGCAAGATGCTTGGTCATACTAAAGAAAAATGTTGGGTTCTTAATCCACATTTGAGGCCAGTTAACTTCAAGGAAAAGGCACCACCACAAGGTGCTCAAAATGCAATCGAAAAAGGGAACTCAAAACTCCTTGAGGATTTGGCCAAACTACTTCGGAACCATCTTCCAAGCTCCTCTCAAGGTATGATTTCCAACTCACATTTTAAGTTTGACCCTTGGGTTATTGATTCAGGTGCTACTAATCATATGTTTAGAAATAAAAACATGGCATCTAGAATAGAAACCCTAGGAAACATTAGAAATGTGACAATAGCCAATGGTAGTGAAATACCCATTAAGGGATTAGGAGATATTAAAGTTTTATCCAAGAGAACAAGTGGCCTTTATATGCCAAATTTTTCATCAAATTTGCTGTCCGTTAGTAGAATAACAAAAGACTTAAATTGTCGTGTTACCTTTGAACCCAATAAGGTGATATTTCAGGACATGTCAACCGGGAAGAAGATTGGTGAGGGAACCTTACATGACGGCCTATATTTTTTGGATAGTACCAATCAAGCCCTTAGAGTTGAGGAAGACAGTGGACTTCAGAAACTTTGGCATGCAAGACTAGGCCATCCTCCTAGTAACATTCTGTGTAAAATGATTCCGAAAATGAAGTTTGGTGATTTTAAACAATGTAGGGCTTGTAATCTTGGAAAACAGACTAAACTTCCTTTTGTACATTCGGAAACTTGTTATAATGAAATATTTGATCTTGTTCACTCTGATCTATGGACTTCTCCTTTAGAATCTCACAATGGCTTTAGATATTTTGTCACATTCATTGATCACAAGTCGAATACACTTGGATATACTTGATTAAAAACAAATCAGAGACCTTATCATGTTTTAAAGAGTATGTTTCCTTAATTGAAAATCAACTTGGTAAAAGGATTAAGATTCTTAGGAGCGACAATGGGGGAGAATATACTAGTCACGCCTTTGAGAATTACTTGAGCACTTTAGGGATAGTTCATCAAACGACTTGCCCCTACACACCTGAACAAAATGGTGTGGCCGAGCGGAAAAATCGGCACATTTTAGATGTAGGAAGGTCACTAATGTTTCATCACAATGTCCCTAAAAGATATTGGAATGAAGCCATTCTCACTGCCATACATTTGATAAATCGTATGCCTTCGAAGTTGTTGAATGGAAAATCTCCTTTTGAATTGTTGCATAATAGGCAACCAAACTTATCTTATCTAAAGGTATTTGGCTGTACTTGTTATGTTCACATCCCTAATCATGCTAGAGATAAATTGAGTCATAGGAGTGTAAAGTGCATATTTTTAGGGTATTGCATTGATAAAAAGGGTTATAAATGTTTAGATCCTTCTACGAATGAGAAATTCTTGTCAAGAAATTTTACTTTTCTGGAAAGTGATCCTTAACATTTTGGATATAAAGTTGAGTATTTTGCCCCTCATTCCGTCTTCTTTTTCTCTAACGAAGAATGTGCAACTTTAATATTCTGATGATATCCATGGTGCCAAGGACGAATGTGACAAAGAAATTTATTGTTTTCCATTGGTACCTTACGTAATCCATGTGGAAGGACACTATTTGTTCACGTGTCAAAACGAAAGCCACTTGGCCTAGCTAGCTGCTTTGCTGTCTCTTTCTACGTAACTGCATATATGACTTGCAATTAATTAGGTAGGGATGCTTTTATGCGATAGATAATGTCTTTATCTCGCATACTGTACTTGTTATACCAAGTTGTCATCTGTACGTATAATCATCTGACGAAGTTCTGTAATGCATATAATGAATTATGACACAAATTAACAGTTACAAACTTGCAGTATCATTGGATGAGTGCGCTACCCCCACGTGGGAGTTGGGACCAAAGTATACTAAACATATATATGTATATCTATGTACGATGGTAAACAGTTATTCACATTTTGAAGATTGAGGATCTTCACTCGGTTACATTTCCCTGTATTTCTGGCAGCAGAACAAAGCAAGAATCACTGTAATTATCTTGCACAGTGGTTACCCTGGTGGGGCTTTTGGTATTGATTGTAAGCATCAGTTTGCAATATTAGCTTTGAAGCAGGTCCAAGTCATTTACACAAGTTCGAGTGGAGTCAATTACAGCTACCAGTGGCCATTTATAGTCATAGATGTTGACTTGACGTCTATCAATTTAAAAGATTAATGATGTTCTTTTGCAAAAGTCTTTAAACTCAAAATTCTTATTAAGTATCAGTTACAACTACTCGGGTGACTATCTCTTTAACTTCCCCCCCCCCAAAGGTAACATATATAACAAGCAAAAGAACTTCTAACTTGTTTTGATATCGTATTAATTAATAACAGATTAATTAACTGAACCTCACTAATTAAAAAAAAAAAAAAAAGGATTAAACCACTAACGTTTTAAGTCCTCTTAACAATTTTTGCTTGGAAGATTAGTAGTAGGAATTGCAGCCTACTGAAGCTACATTTTATTCATTTCCTGAAACCTCAAAGATTTTCTTGTATATTATATATCTTTCTTTATTCTAAATTGATTAATTTAAAATAAATATATCTTTAATTAATTTATTTTTTATAATTAAAATTATATATTTAATTTTTGAAACTTGTTAGATATATTCCACGAAATATATTTATTTAAAGTATTTTTTCGCATATATATATATATAAGTTACATAATATTATCTATCAATTAGTTTGAAATTACTTACTATTCTTTATAACATTCATAATCTTATTTTAAATAATATTAATTATATTATAAAATAATCTTATTTTTCATACACTATATATTGTACTAATTAATCTCTAAAGTTTGATAATATATATACTGATATCTATATTCTAGATACTTTCACGTCCCTAATGCGTACCATGATTACGACATATTCCAAACTAATACATTTTATTTTGCCTTCAAGCACCGGCGCTTGCCAGTTTAACTCTATATGTTTTTATGGTATATTTATGCTTAAACACTTATTAGGGGTAATCTTCAAGTTATCACCATTAGACACTTAATTGCCCCTTTCCAATGCCTAATAAAATTGAATGCTAAATGTCCTCAATAATCACAAAAATTAAATTATGCAGCCCCACCTCAAGTAGATTCCCATTTTTAATAGATGTCATACCATGTTTATACCATGGTCACTCACTCTTTTATTTTTTCTTGTGACTTCGTTTACCTCATTTATACGTTAGAGGAGCAAGTGGCATCCACATGCCTTCCCCTTTCTGCACAGTTCTTGCCTGCGCACCATTATGATTTACCCGCCAGGTATCCCCATTTATTTTTATTTCATATCTGCTCATTGCCAAACGCACCCAATACTCCTGCAATGCCTGCAGGGATGTTCCGGTCATTCTTGGAAGTTTGTCCCATGCACTAATGGATGCCTCTGACCCCGCTACCCGCACCTGCGGGGATGCTTCGGTCATTCCCCGAAGCTTGTCAGACATACTGCTGAACGCCACTGATGCTTGCCGCGCCCATGGGGATGTTCCAGTTGCACCCAAAAGTTTGTCCCGTGCACTGCCCAACATGCCCGAAGCCTACTGGCGCGTGCCCGTGGGGAATGCTGCAGTCGCTCCTGGTAGTTCATCCTGATCACTGCCGAACATGCCCGATGCTCTGACGAGCCTGCGGTGATTTTCCTGGTAGCTCCTGGATGTTCGTCCAGCGTACTGCTAAATGCCGCTGCCATGCCCACTAGGATGTTATAATTGCTCCTGGAAGTACGTCCCCCACACTGCTCCGAGCGTGTCCAACCCACTGCCGTGCCCCGCGGGGATGTTGCGGTTGCTCCCGGAATTTCATCCCGTACACTGCTGAACTCACCTGACGCCTCTGCCTCCCCCATCAGGATGATCTGGTCACTCCTGGAAGTTCAATCCAAGCACTGCTAAATGTGTCTGACACCGCTGCCGTGCCTGCAAGGATGTTTGGGCCGCTACCAAAAATTCATCCCGTGCACTGGGCAATGTGCCAGAAGCCTTTGCCACACCCGCAGGGATGTTTCGGTCACTCAGGAAGTTTGTCCTGAGCATGGCCAAACTCGTCCAATGGCTCTGCTAAGCCCGCGTGGATTTTCTGGTTGCTCCGAGAAGTTGGTCCACGCACTGCACAATGCACCCGATGCCTCTACTGTGCCCTGGGGAATTTTCCGGTCATGCCTGGAAGTTGGTCCCACTCACTGCCGAATGTGTCCAATGCCGCTGCTGCGCCCACAGAGATTTTCCGGTTGCTCCTGAAAGTTCATCCGGCGCACTGCCAAAAACAACCGATGCCTCTGTTGTGCCCGCGGGGATGTCCTGGTCACTCCTAGAAGTGCACCCTAAGCACTGTTCAACATGCCCGAAGCACCTGCCGTGCCCACGGGGATGATCTGGTCGCTCCTGGGAGTTTGTCCCACACTGCTGAATGTGTGCAATGCAGCTACCACGAGTGCGGAGATGTTCTGGTTGCTCTAGCAAGTTCGCCTGTGCACTGCCAAACGTGTCCAATGATACTGCTGACCTGTAGGGCTGTTCTGGTCGCTCCCAGAGATTTGTCCCGTGCACTGCCGAATGCGCCCAAAGCCTCTGTCGCGTCTGCAGGGATGATCCGTTCGCTCCTGGATGTTCGTCCCACGCACTGCCAAATGCGGCCGATGCAGTTGCCGCACCCACAGGGATGTTCTGGTCACTCTGGAAGTTCGTCTTGCACACTGCCAGATGCACCCGACGCCTCTGTCGTACCCGCGGGAATGTTCCAGTCACTCCAGGAAATTCACTTCGCGCACTGCCCAATGCACTTGAAGCCTCTGCCTTGCCCGCGGGATGTTCTGGTCGCTCCTGGAAGTTCATCCTATCCACTGCTGAACGCAACCAAAGCCT
>BNST01003224.1:0-122756 GCA_019650275.1 Xylocarpus granatum | reverse complement strand
GGCATTCCTCGTGATGAAGTCCATTGTCAAGTCTTCCCAAACCTGTCCTGATACTGGTAAAGGCTGTAACAACCGTTTGGTCTTGCGACCTTCTAGTTTGGTGCGCTGGTAAAGGCTATTATGTGTTGTACCTAGCTGTTAGAAAAGTAAAGTAAGCTTGTACCTAGCCGTTAGGATGTTGTATATAAAAACCCAAGCTGTGTAAATATTTGGAGATAGAATACAAAAGCTCTTCAATTTTCTCTCTTCATCTATTTTCTCTCTACTTGCATTTTTTTTATTTGTTTATGTTGAATCTTTGAAAGTGTGAGCTAAACACATTCAAATTCTATTTATCAACAGGAAGGTCAGTAATGTTTCATCACAATGTCCCTAAAAGATATTGGAATGAAGCCATTCTCACTGCCATACATTTGGTAAATCGTATGCCTTCGAAAGTTGTTGAATGGAAAATCTCCTTTTGAATTGTTGCATAATAGGCAACCAAACTTATCTTATCTAAAGGTATTTGGCTGTACTTGTTATGTTCACATCCCTAATCATGCTAGAGATAAATTGAGTCATAGGAGTGTAAAGTGCATATTTTTAGGGTATTGCATTGATAAAAAGGGTTATAAATGTTTAGATCCTTCTACGAATGAGAAATTCTTGTCAAGAAATGTTACTTTTCTGGAAAGTGATCCTTACTTTGATAAAGTGAGAAATGAAGGAGAAATGAAAGGGGATCCTCTTCCCCTATCTATTGTAGGTAATCGGTTGAGTTTGTTAAGGAATAACGATCAAATCAATAATGGAGTTAGTTTGAATGAAAGCGAAAAAGAGGATTTTATCTATGAAGATTCAACACAACAGAATGGTGATATTCATGAACCATTGGAATCAAATGAAGAACAAAACATAGTTAGCGAAAGTCAAAGTGAGGAAACACCTTGTGATGAGAACCCTAATGATCAATTAGTTTTAGAGCATGAAATCCCATTTAGTTCCTCACAGTGGGTCAAAATGAGAGAGAGTCCGATTCTTCATCACATGATCAAAATTTTCCTCTTAGAAGATCTCAAAGAATTAGGAAGCCTCCATCCGAATGGCAGAAAAATAGGGTATTCTTTTATGGGAACAAAGTCACAGCACATCCTATACAAAATTATTATACCTTAGATAATGTTAAAGAGAGTTATAGAGTGTTTTTAAGCAAATTGGATAGTTTGAAAGAGCCATCTTGCTACAACGAGGCCAAGGACATTCCTATTTGGAGAAATGCCATGGATGAGGAGTTGGAAGCTTTAGTTAAGAATAAGACATGGGAAATTGTTACTCTTCCCCAAGGTAAGAAAACAGTTGGGTGTAAATGGGTGTACAAAACCAAGCTGAAGAGTGATGGTTCCATTGAGAAACATAAAGCTAGATTGGTTGCTAAAGGATTCACTCAAACCTATGGTTTAGATTACACGGAGACATTTGCCCCAGTAGCCAAAATGAACACCATTAGAGTTATTTTGTCCTTAGCCACTAATTATGAATGGGAAATGTATCAAATGGATGTTCGAAATGCTTTTCTCCAGGGGGAATTAGAAGAAGAGGTTTACATGGATATCCCACAAGGATACAACATTAAAGTACCAAAACCGCATGTATGTAAGCTTAGAAAAGCCATCTATGGCTTAAAACAATCTCCTAGGGCCTGGTACTCTAAGTTGTTAGGTGCTTTAACTTCTCAACACTTTAAGGTTAGTAGTGCTGATCACTCTTTATTCATAAAACACTCCAATAATGGTATTACTGTTGTGATAATATATGTGGACGATATCATTATAACAGGGAGTGATACTTTGGGAATAAACAGCACTAAAAGTTATTTAAAGTCTACTTTTGATATTAAAGACCTTGGACACTTACGGTATTTTCTAGGTATAGAGATAGCTCATTCTAATAAAGGGCTATTTCTATCCCAAAGAAAATACACACTTGATCTTTTGAAAGAGACAGGTAAGCTTGGAGGGAAGATAGCATCAACTCCAATTGAAGTACAAGCCAAAAAGAAGGAGGGCAAACCAATTGAAGACATCAAGCAATATCAAAGAATTGTGGGTAAGTTAATCTACTTAACTATTACAAGACCTGACATTTCTTTTGCTGTGAATCAGGTAAGCCAATTCATGACTTGTCCAATGACCAATCACATGGAAATGGTGGACCGAATACTCAAATATCTCAAAGGAACTCTAGGACAAGGATTACTAATGAAGAAACATGGACATCACCAAATTTTTGCCTACACGGATGCTGATTGGGCAGGAAGCATTGAAGATCGCAAGTCTACAACTGGATATTGTACTTTTGTTGGTGGGAATTTAGTGACTTGGAAGAGTAAAAAGCAAACCGTGGTGGCCAAATCAAGTGCCGAAGCTGAATATAGAGCAATGGCTTCAACCACCAGTGAATTGATATGGTTGAAGGCATTGGTTGAAGATTTGGGTTTTAATGTCGAGGCACCTATGAAGCTACATTGTGATAACAAATCGGCAATACATATTGCAAACAATCCGGTGTTTCATGAGAGGACCAAGCATATAGAGGTAGATTGTCACTTTATAAGAGAAAAATATTTGAACAAGACAATCTCAATGCCTTATGTCAAGAGCGAAGATCAATTGGCGGACATATTCACCAAACCTCCGAGTATTCAACAACTTCAAAAGTTTGTATCCAAGTTGAACTTGATCAATTTGTTCAAGCCCAACTTGAGGGGGAGTGTTGAAAATGAAGGGATTGAGGGTGAAGATAAAAGGCCCAAATAACTCTTTGATTGGCCTATGTACACCCATATCAAGCCCAAAGTCCATATCAAGCTAACCGCTAAAGGACGAAATAACGGCTAGTAAGCTAATCACTAATGGACGAAATAACGGCTAGTTCTTGAAATTGAAAGCTATGTTGTTATGTGTTGTACCTAGCTGTTAGAAAAGTAAAATCAACTTGTACCTAGCCGTTAGGATGTTGTATATATATACCCAAGATGTGTAAAGTGAAAAACAAGCTTCTTTATTCTTTCATCAATACTTTCTTTCACACTTCTTTGTTTCTTCAATATTTTTCACACAAACAAACTACTGGAGGTGATGAGAATCTCCCCAGCGGCGTGGCAGTGGAGTTCGTTGTAGCAGTTCACAAAAAAAACTTTCAAAAGCGATAGCAACCTCCGCATGGGCTTGGGAGCATCATCTGCACTTGTGGCAGTGCACGAAACAAACTGGTGGAAGCAACGGGAACCTCTACATTGGCGTGTGAGTGGCATTTGGCACTTGCGGCAGTTCGCAGGACGAACTTTCAAAACCGACAAAAATCTCCGCGCACACGTGGGTACAGCTTCTGGTGCTTGCTGCAGTGCACAGGATGAAACTTCCAGAAGGGAAGAGAACCATTGTTCGGGCATGGCAGTGGCATCTGGTGCTTACAGCAGTGCGTGAGACAAACTTCTGGAAGCGACAAAAACCTACGTGTGGACATGGGAGTAGTGTCTGGTGCTTGTGTCAGTGCACAGGATGAACTTACGGAAGCAGAAAGAACCTCTGTGCGAGCGTGGGAGCAGCATCAGGCACTTGCCGCAGTGTGCAGGATGAACTTCCGGAAGCAATAGGAACCTTTTCACAGGTGTGGTAGCGGCGTCCAGATCTTACAGCAGAATACGGGACAAACTTGCAGAAGCAACATGAACCTCGGCGCGGGTGTGGGTGAAGCATCTGGTGCTTGATGCAGTGCACAGGCTGAACATCCAGAAGAAACAAGAATCTCCACACGGGAGTGGGAGTGGCGTCCAGAGATTGCGTAGTGCACGGCATGAACTTTTAGAAGCAACAGGAAACTCCACAGGAGCATTCGTGCAGCATCCGGCATTGGGTTCAGTGCACAAGATGAACTTCCGGAAGCAACAAGAACCTATGCATGGGCATGGTTGCGGCGTTGGGTGCTTATGGCAGTGCACAGGATGAACTTTTGGAGGTGATGGAAATGTCTGCATGGGCATGGGTACTGCATTCGGCACTTGCAGCAATGCATGGGATGAACTTCTAAAAGTGACAAGAACCTGCACGTGGGTGTAGGAATAGCATCCAGCGCTTTTGAAAGTGTGCGGGACAAACTTACAGAAGCAATAGGAAACTCCATGGAGCAGCAGTTGACGCTTGCGACATTGCGCGGGACAAACTTCTGGAAGCAACGGGGAAACTCCACAGGGACGTGGGTGCGGCATCTAGTGCTTGCTGCAATGTGCAGGATGAACTTGCAGAAATGGTGGGAACCTCCCCATGGGCATGTGAGTGGCATCTGGCACTTGCGGCATTGTGTGGGATGAACTTGTAGAAGCGATGGAAACCTGCGTGCTGGTGTGGGAGCAGCTTCCAAAGCTTGCAGCAGCGTGCGGAATGAACTTGCAGAAGTGACAGAAACCTCTGCGCCAGTGTGAGAGTGTCATCCAAAGCTTGCGGCAGTGTGTGAGACAAACTTCTGAAAGCAATGAGAACCTACACAGAAGGGTGGGTGAGGCATTTGGATCTTGCAACAGTGTATGGGACAAACTTCCAAAAGTGACAGGAACCTCCTCGCGGGCACAGGAGCAGCATCTGGTGCTTGCAGCAGTGTGGGGGGATGAATTTTTGGGAGCGGCAGGAACCTTCGTGAGGGCATGGGCGTGGCATCTGGCACTTCTGGCAGTGTGCTGGAGGAACATCTGGAAGCAACGGGAATCTCCGCGCTGGCATGAGAGCAGCATCTAAAGCTTGCGGCAGTGCATGGGATGAACTTCCAAAAGAGACAGAAATCTAAGCAGGGTCATGTGTGTAATGTCCAGCGATTGCATCAATGTGCAGGACAAACTTCTAAAAGCAATGGGAACCTCCGCGCAGGCGTGGTTGCGGTGTCTGGTGCTTGCGAAAGCAACAAGAACCTCTGCATGGATGTGGGAGTGGCATCCAGTGCTTACAACAGTGCACAGGATGAACTTGCAGAAGCAACAGGAAACTCCGTGAAGCCTTGGGAGCAGCATCCGGCATTGCAGCAGAGTGCAGGCCAAACTTCTGAAAGCGACTACAGCCTCTGTGCGGGCATTGGTGCTTGCGGCAGTGCGAGGGATGAACTTGCAAAAGCAACAAGAACCTTCAAGCAGGCATGGTAGTGGGGTCCAGAGCTTGTATTTTGGGGTCTCGGTTCTTGCCCCAACTTTTTGTGTGGTTTAAATGGTGGTGTGATCACAGATCACTCCTCAACTTGCTGCGTAGATGCTTAGACACAAGTTCCTTGTGCTTGCTTACCCTAAACTCTCCTTTGTGCTCAGTTACTCACAATTGGATATGTTGGAAAGGCAAGACAACTTTTAAACTTTTCACAACTTACCTTGGTTGAGAAAGATAACTCTTAATCTCAACCACAACTGTTAGGCAAGGAAGACAACTCTTAACCTTGACCTAAGCCTAAGCTATCCTAAGAGAACTCTTGAAGGATAATCGAATATCAGAAGAAACAAGCAATAATGCTAAGAAATATCCTATGTTATTCAAAAGCTGTCCATTTACATGCAATATGACTGTTTATAATGATAACAGCCTTTCCATGTTTAACTCTTACTTAAACTCCTAATTCATCTATGAAAAGGATTCTTAAGTTATTTAGGACTAGGTAAGGATAATAAAAGGATTCTTAAGTCATCTAGAATTAGATAAGTATAAACCTAATTTACTAGTTTCCTAATTGTACTTAAACTTTGATTGCTGACTTGTTGAATCCTACTTGATGTCAAACTCCTTGACTTGTGATGTTTCCTGCTGCCACTAGAAGTCATCTTGGTGTGGATTTCCTCTGCGTATGTGGATTAAGCCAAAGTTTTGCTGGGCCTCAATGTTGGGCTGATCGCATGCTATTGCAGTGTTTGGCACACACATGCTCCAGCCTATGCTAACCTCTATGGTCTCTCTTACTACTTGTTGCCTTTATTGAATCCATTTTTGAGTCTCATGCTCCTTATACCTTCTTAGGTTCTTAACAATCCCCCTTTCTTGAAGACTCATCTTGTCTTCAAGGTGAAAGTTGGAAAATTGTTGTTGGATGTCATCATAAACTTCCCAAGTTGCTTTGTCCTTGGGCAATTGATTCCACCATATTAGTACTCTCTATACTAGTCTTCTATTGCGGCCATAACTAATTATGTGAAAACCTAAGGCTTCCGTTGGTTGTTGCCCAACTTGATATTCTTTGAAAGCATCTTGCAAACCTTCGATTATTTGTCTTTCATCTCCTAACTTCTTCCTTAGTAAAGAGATATGGAAAATATCATGAAGTTTTGGAAGTTGGCAGTAATGTTAATTGGTATGCTACAACTCCTACTCATTCAATGACTTCGTATGGCCCAAAATATCTCCTTGCCAATTTGGTTGTGGTTGGTTTTCCTGCATGAATTTTCCTTCTACGATGGATTTTGAGATAAACATAATCACCAACTTCAAATTCTTCTTCCTTATGTCCCTTATCAACTTGTCTCTTCATTCAGTCCCTAGCTTGCTCAAGCTCAAGCTTAAGTTTCTTCAAAATTTCATCTCGTGCTTGAAGTGTGGTATCCATTTCATGTAATATGCTATTCCCCATTATATATCACGCTAAACTAGGTGGAGTTCTACCATAAACTACATGATATGGAGACATTTTGATTGTTGCGTGATAGGTGGTGTTATACCACAATTTCTGCCCATGGTATGTAATCCTCCCATTCACTTTGATGGTCATGACAGAAGCATCTCAGGTATTGTTCTAAGGTTCGATTGGTTACCTTACTCTGGCCATCTGTTTGTGGGTGAAATGCTGATGAAGTGATCAAATTACTACCTGGTTGGTGTTGATAAACAGAATTTGAATGTGTTTAGCTCACAATTTTAAAGATTCAACATAAACAAATAAAAAATGCAAGTAGAGAGAAAATTGAAGAGCTTTTGTATTCTATCTCCAAATATTTACACATCTTGGGTTTTTATATACAACATCCTAACGGCTAGGTACAAGCTTACTTTACTTTTCTAACAGTTAGGTACAACACATAACAGCATATCTTTCAATTTAAAAAACTAGCCGTTATTTCGTCCTTTAGTAGTTAGCTTGAATTGGGCTTTGGGCTTGATATGGGTATCCATAGATCAATCCAAAGAGTTATTTGGGCTTTTCATCTTCACCCTCAATCTCTTCATCTTTAACAGTTGGGTAAAGAGCTCCTTCCAGAATTTGCTCATAAAAATTGAATCTCTATCAAACAGCATGGATCAGGGGATGCCATGAAGTCAGATAATGTGCTTGATGAATTCTTGTAGTACTTATTTTGTAGTATAAGGTTGCTTGAGTGGCACAAAGTGTGCACTTTTGCCAAGTTTATCCACCATGGTTAAGATGACAATGTATCCCTTGCTATTCAACATTCCTGTGATGAAATCCATGGTAGAATCTTCCCAAACTTGCGCTAGTACAGGTAAAGGTTGGAGCAAATGTTTGGTTTTTTTTCCTTTCGGTTTTGTCCATTGGCAAGTGTCACATTCACAGACCTTTTTCTTGATTTCACCTTGATACGTTCCCACTAGAAGAAAAGCTTAACTCTCGTGTAAGTGTGGAACCAGACATAATGTCCTCCTTCCTTTGAATTAGATGTCCTTGTTCAATTCGGACAAGGTCATATTATGGCCAAGCTTCACTATTGGGCTGGATGCATGCCTTGTCCAAGCTTGTTGCACACACGTTCTGGCCCGTAGCTGTCTCTCTTGCTGCTTGGCGCCTCTCTAGCATCCCCCTATGCTGCTCACGCTTCCTTTGCCGCCTAAGGTCCTCAACAATCCCCCTTTCTTGAAGACTCACCTTGTCCTCAAGGTGAAACTTAGGGAAACATTGATGGATATCATTATAGTCCTCCCATGTTACTTTATTATTGGACAAATGACTCCACCATATGAGTAGTCTCCACACTGGCCTTCTATTGCGCCCATAGTTTACTATGTGAAATCACAAGGCTTCCTTCAGTTGCTGCCCAAGGTGATCTTCCTTGAAAATGTTAGGTAGTCCTTCATTTACTTGTCTCACATCTCCTATCTTCTTTCTTAACAATGAAATGTGAAACATCGGATATAGTTTGGGGGTTCACGATAGTCTTAGGCAATAAGCTACTGCTCCAACACGCTCAACTACTTAATACGGTCCAAAATATTTTCTAGCCAACTTTGCCGTAGTTGGCTTTCTGGCCTTTATCTTCACCGAGGATGGATTTTAAGATAGACATAATCACCTACCTTAAATTCTTCTTCCTTCCTTTGTCAGTTTGTGTTTTCATTCAGTCCCTTGCTTGTTCAAGCTCATGCTTGACTTTCTTCAAGAATTTGTCTCTTGACTGAAGTGCAACATCCACTTCATGTATGCTGCTGCTTCCTATGGTATAACTTGACATTTTCGAGGGTAACCTTGCATATATAGCTTGGTATGGTGTCATCTTGATTGCCACATGATAGTAGTTCTGCCCTTGGTATGTACTCCTCCCAATCATTTTAATGATCATTGCAAAACACCTTAAGTACTTCTCTAAGGTTTGATTGGTTACCTCACTTTGGCCATCCGTTTGTGCATCAAAAGCAGATGATGCAACAAGGTTGCTGCCAAGCTGTGTGAAAGCCCTTTCCAGAATTTGCCCATGAAAATGTTATCTCCATCGGACAGCACTGTCCGTGGTATGCCATGAAGTCTTACCACATTTTTTATGAACTCTTGCGCTACTTCTCTCTGGCTGTGTATGGTTTCTTAAGTGACACAAAATGTGCACTTTTGTTGAGCCTATCAACCACGGTTAATGTTACCATTGTTAAGGCTGTAACAACACCTTGGTCTTGCCAACTTCCAGTTTGGCACACTGACAAACATCACATTTTGGACTTGCTTTTTGATTTTAACCTTAAGTCCTTCCCACCAAAAAAATAGCTTGATTCGTATGTAAGTACAGAACCATCCTAAATGTCCTCCTCCTTGTGAGTTGTGGAAGTGATTTAAGATCTTGTCCCTTAGTCTCGGTATGTTTGGTACATACACTTGCTAGTTATGCAGAATATATCTATTCTTAAAGGTGAATTTACTAACCTTAGGGTCAAAATTATTGATCTTTTCAGTGAATTCTTAGCCTTGGTGATCAATCTCTATTGTCTTCTTGATTTCTACCCATACATTCCACTCTACTCCACTAATGGTAGTGAGGCATGCGTCATTAGGCTCACATGTTATCGCATAATGCTTAACCTCCATTTCTTCTTGACAATGTGTCTACCACTTTGTTTTCCTTTCTTGATTTGTAGATCGTTTCATACTCATATCCCATCAACTTAACAAGGAACTTTTGCTGCTCTAGTGTGGTAATTTTTTGTTCTATGAGGCTTCTCAAGGATTGTTGATCCACAATGATCAAGAACCTCCTCCCAAGAAAGTAAGGTCGCCATACCTTGACTAAATGGATGATGCCTAACATCTCCTTGGCATATACCCACCATTCCTTCTTCATGGGCCCTAAGACCTTGCTCATGTATGCAATAGGTCTTCTGGCTTGACTCAGGTCAGCACTATTCCATCTTGGCATGCATTGGTGTGAAGCTCAAAGGTTTGGCTGAAGTCAGGCAGTGCTAACACCGAGGTCTCACACATGGCTTGCTTCAACAAGTTGAATGTCTCTTCGCTCTTCTCTATCCATAGGAATCCATCCTTCTTCAGCAAATTCGTTAATGGTTTCGCTATGGCAACGTATTTGTGAACAAATCGATAGTAGTAGCAGGTCAAGCCTAGAAATCCTTTAAGTTCTATGACATTCTGAGGAGTCGACCATGATTGCATAGCTCCATCTCCAGATATGATGTGACCGAGGTATTCAAGCTCCTCTTACATGAAAGTGCACTTGGATGGCTTGATAACGAAGCGATTTCTTCTTAACACATCCAACACCTTTGCTAAGTGTTCTATATGATCATCATGGTCCATAGAATAGACCAAGATGTCATCAAAGAAAACTAATACAAACTTGTACAAATAGGGTTTGAAGATGTCATTCATGGCTGCTTGAAAGGTGAAGGGTGTGTTGCATAGTCCGAAAGGCATGACTAGGTACTCGTAGTGTCCATTATAAGTCTGAAATGCTGTCATTTGGACATCCACTTCTTTATTGCATGTTTGATGATATCCGGCCTTGAGATCCAGCTTGGTAAACAACTTCACACTCCATGTAACACATCCATCGTATCATTGATTGTTAGGATCGAAAAATGATCCTTGACAGTTGCTTGGTTGAGCGCTCAATAATCAGTGCAAAACCTCCAAGTATTGTCTTTCATTTCTAACAAGTAAAATAGGAGAAGAAAAATGGGAGGTGCTAGGTCAGATAATACCTTGCTGTAGCTTCTCTTCCACTTGTCTTTCAGTCTCATTCTTTTGGAAGTGTGCATATCGGTAAGGTGTTACATTAATCGCCTTGGTCTCATCGATTAATGGGATGGCATGGTCATAATGTCTTGAGGGTGGTAGCCCTTGTGGCTCTCCTAGGACATCTCCAAACTACTCAAGTAGGTTCCTTACTACCGATGATATGACTTCGTGTGTGTTCTGCCCTTCATGATCATCTTTCTTTTTATAATCATTCAAGGGTACTTACCTCACAATGATGCACTGCATTGGTGGTGGATGCCTTCCACGTGCAGTCCCTTCCTTTCCATTGGAAGTGCATGGCCATGGATTCGTAGTCGAACATATCTTGCCTATGGTTTTAAGACAAGCATTGCCTAAAACCACATCAAGGCCTGCCAAGGATAACACATGCAGTTATGCTTCTATTTTGAATCCTTGAATCTACATTGCTGCTACCTTGATAACTTGTGCGCACTTGAGCTTCTATCCGCTTGCCACCCTTACCTCAAAGGGTGCAATCTTTTTTATACATAGCTGGAGTGTTTTACTAGTTTTGTGTTGATGAAGTTATGGGTAGCTCCACTATGAATCAACACCAAAACATTCTTATCATTTATGGTCACGAACAACCTCATTGCAGTAGGCTTGGTGGTTGCCCCTACTGTATGCAAGTTGATTTTGCCTTCTTCCGCATGATCTGGGGAGTGTACTGCCTCTGCTTCCTCCTCACTGTCCATGCAACTTTCTTTATCTTCCTCACTACTTTCCTTGTGTTCTTCATCACTTACCACTTCAATGATGTTGAATAGCCCTTTCTTGAACTTATGAACAACTTGCCACTTATCATTGCACCTAAAGCATAGGCCTCTCTTGATTCTTTTGTTGATCTCTTTGGTTGATAGTTGGAAAGGGTCTTTTGTTTTTGAGGGTGCTGCCTTACTTGATGAGGTTGCCTCATCTAGTTTGTTTAAGGGTTTGATGACCTTGGTTGTGCTGTGGGTGATGGTTCTCCCATCATTGATGAATCTTGCCAACCAAATGCACTGAGTGAGAGAGTTTGGATCCCTCATCTTTACTTCTTGGCTTAGCCTAGGTACAAGGCTGTCTTAAAAAAGTGCCAATTAGTGCACTATGCGGCAACTGTCCTACCAACTAGGCCAACCTCTCAAATTCTTCAAGGTAACTTTCCAGACATCCCACTTACCTAATCTTGGCAAGCTGTCCCTCGTAGTTTGTCATGCTAAATGGGACAAATCTGTTCACAAACTCTTTTGTGAACCCATTCCAGCCAATCCTTCTACCTTCTTAGCCATATGTGGGCTTAAGCCAATACCACCATTGGTTAGCTCTTCCATATAGGTGATAGGATGCAAAACCAACCCTTTCACCTCTTCTACACATTATTTCTCAAAATAAAATTCAGCTTTGGAGATCCATATGGTTGGATCTCCTTTCTCGAAGGTAGGCAACTCAATTTTTACCTTTGGCTGTGTGTAATGGCTTGGGCTATCGTAGTGCCAATCCTCTCTGCTTGTGGTGCACCATGGATTTGCCTCATGGTGATTCTGTACCCTTTTTGGTTGCCATGATGCTGGTCGTCTGTCCAATTTCTCCTAACCGTAGCTGTAGTCATTGTAGCGATCATGGAGCGAGTGTTTGTTTGGTGAAGTCTCCCTCCTGCTTCCCAAACTCATGTGCCTTTTCCTCCTTTCTTGAGATGGAACTTCCTTCTGGTCCGAGTCATCTTCATGCACTTGGTGCTGTGTCACCTCCGATTGGAGCCTCCTAGACATTTGTGACAGGTTGCTGCTCCTAGCTTGCTCAGTTTGGACTTGTTTTCCAGCCACTTGAGGTGTATCTCTTTTCAATTGCTCAAGAGAATGAATGATAGATGATAGTTCGTGTTTGATATCACCTACTTGGTCATTGATAGCATGCTGGTTCCTCTCCAAGGCTAAGATTCTTTCGCAGTTGGTGACTGAGAAGTCTTCCCTAGTGTGTTCTTGTGGTGCTGGTGAATGCTGCCTAAATGAGATGGTAACTGTGATGCCTTTCGAATGAATGGTGCCCATGCAAATCTCTCAATGAGAGTACCAATTTGTTGGGGTTATCATGCTATTTCACAATGAGAGCACCAATTTGTTGGGGTTATCATGCTATTTCACAATGAGAGCACCAATTTGTTGGGGTCCCAATTTCTTGTCCCAAATTTTCTACACCTTACAGGTTAGCACGACTTCCAAAACCTCCTAACTTGCTGTCCCATTTGATCCTTAAGTTCTTTTTCTTTATTCTCTTCCCCTAAGCAGTCCTTCAAGATAGATTAATGTATAAAGGATATGTTGGATAGGCAAACAACTCTTAAACCTATCAAAACTTGCCTTGGTTGAAGAAGACAACTCTTGACTTCAACCTTAGCTCTTAAGCAAGGAAGACAACTCTTCACCTTGACTTAAGCCTAAGTTATCTCAAGACAACTCTTAAAAGATAATAGAAATATAAACAAGAATGTTGAAGCTTGATTCTTCATTAATGAATAAAAACTTACAAATTCGGAGCATATGTTCCTGCTAACAAATAATGGGATGTATTTATAGTATTGGACAGTCTTTTTTCTAATTTAACTAGTACTTAAGTTCCTTATCCACTTAGGACAAGTTTTCCTAAGCCAACTAGAACCTTATCAAGATTGACCTTATCCAAAAGTATCCTAATTCTACTAAGATATTTGGTCTTTCTTAATTTTCTACCTAGACTAGAATTCCTACCTTATCTTATATTCTACAGCTACTGGACTTCCTCTTGGCTTATCCTTCTAGGACTGGAACTCTCAATGCAAATTTTTCTGCCCTTAGAATTCTTCTTGGCCGTGAATATCCCATTACTAGTGGAAGTCATCATGCGTGTGCTGCTGCTGCTGGAATTCTTCTTGCCTTAAACATCCTTCCTTAGCTAGACTTCCTCCATGCATGTCTTGTTGTGGCTAGAGTCCTTCTCTACTTAGATGTCCTTGTTCAATTCAGACAAGGTTAAATTCCTGCCGGGCTTCACTATTGGGCAAGATGAATGTCGTGTCCAAGCTTCTTTTGCCAACATTTTGGTCCATAACAGCCTCTCTTGCATCCTCCTATGCCGCTCACACTCCCTTTGCCTCCTAAGGTCCTCAACATTGCGGCAGTGTGTAGGATGAACTTGTGGAAGCTATCAAAACCTCTGCACAGGCACACTAGCAGCATCCGATGCTTATGGAAGTGTGTGTGCGATGGGAACCTTCCTGCTGATGTTGGAGAGGTATCCGTTGCATGCGACAATGCATGTGACGAATTTACATAAGCAATGGGAAACACTGTGTGGGCATTGAAGCGACATTTGGCGCATGGGACAAACTTGCTGCAGCGACAGGAACCTCCATGGAGGCATGGGTCGTGGCGTTTGGCACTTGTGGTAGTGAAAGGACGAACTTACAGTAGCAACAGGAAGCCTTCCTGCGGGTGTGCGAACAGAATTTGGCACTTGCGACAGTGTACAGATTGAGCTTGCAAAAGTGACAAGAACCTCCATGAGGGCAAGGGAGCAGCACCTGGTGATTGCATGTTGAGGACCTTAGGAGGCAAAGGGAGTGTGAGAGAATGCGCGCAAGGCGCCAGGCAGCAAGAGAGGCAGCAACCAACCAGCAAGTGCGCACAAGCAGCATGCACGCAGCAAGCAATGAAGCACGGCCAGGTTCTGACTCAGTCCTAATCAATGGCGGAAAGGAAAGCCAAGGAGAATTCCAGCAGCAACAGGAAACGCATGATGAATTCCAGTAACAATAGGATAGTTGCGACAAGAAGAATTCTAAGGGCAGAAGGATAATTATTGAGAGTCCTAGTCCTAGAATGATAAGTCAAGAGGAAGTCCAGCTGCTGTAGAAAACAAGATAAAGTAGGAATTCTAGTCTAAGTAGGAATTCAAGAAAGACCAAGAATACTAGTAGGATTAGGACACAAAGGATAAGGTCTATCTTGATAATGTTTTATTTGACTTAGAAAAGCTTGTTGACTTAGGAAAACATATCCTAAGTGGATAAGGAATCTAAGTACTAGTTAAATTAGGATAAGGCTGTCTTAGGACTATAAATACAGCCCATTATTTGTAAGGAGCTCATAAGCTACGAATTTTGTTATTTTCTCATTCATTGATCAAGAATCAAAGGTAAGCATTCTTGCTATTCTTGTTTATATTTCGGTTATCTTTTAAGAGTTGTCTTGAGATAAATTGGGCTTAAGTTAAGGTTAAGAGTTGTCTTCCTTGCTTAAGAGCTCAGGTTGAAGTTAAGAGTTGTCTTCTTCAACCAAGGCAAGTTGTGATAGGTTTAAGAGTTGTCTTGCCTATCCAATGTTGATAAATAGAATTAGAATGTGTTTAGCTCACAATTTCAAAGATTCAACATAAACAAATAAAAAATGCAAGTAGAGAGAAAATAGATGAAGAGAGAAAAATGAATAGCTTTTTATTCTATCTCTCAAAATATTTACACATCTTGGGTTTTTATATACAACATCCTAACAGCTAGGTACAAGCTTACTTTACTTTTCTAACAGCTAGGTACAACACATAACAGCATATCTTTCAATTTAAAAAACTATCCGTTATTTCGTCCTTTAGTAGTTAGCTTGAATTGGGCTTTGGGCTTGATATGGGTATCCATAGATCAATCCAAGAGTTATTTGGGCTTTTCATCTTCACCCTCAATCTCTTCATCTTTAACACAATGATCACAAAGCCTACAATTTCTTTTGATGTGTCCTAGTCTTCCACATCTTTCACATTTGATGGTTTTGCTTTCTTTCAACCCTTGTGTTACCATTGCTACTTCTTTTGCCTCCGCAAATGCACCTTTCTCAATTTTAGGCTCATCTCTATCAAACGCTTCTCTAGCCATCAATTCCCTATCCACAATATTCACCACATCATCATATGGTGGCATCTCCTTATTCCTTAGAATTTGATTCCTAAGGTCCCCAAAACTAGGCCCCAATCCTGCCAAGAGGAAACAAACAAGATCTTCATTGGCCCTTTTCTCCAATTCTTCCTCATTGGTAGTAATCGGCCTCAAACACTCCAATTCATCCCATGCTTCCTTGATTTTGTTGGAGTAGGAAAGGAAATCACTTCCATTCATCTTGGCATTTGTGATGATTTCCCTCAACTCATAGACTTTTAAGAGATTTCCTTGATTTCTCGAACCTTCTAGCAAGTGCATTCCAAAGGTCTTTGGCAGTTTTGGCTTTGTTGAAGGCACCAACCAAGGATTGATCAATGGAGTTGATAATCCAAGTAATGACAAGATTATCAACATATCTCCATTCAGCATATTCTTTATCTCCCACCTTAGGTTGATTAATTTCTCCATCAACAAATCCCAGAACCCTCATGCCCAGTAAGGCCCTTGTTGCATTCGTCACCCATGTAGAGTAATTCCTTCCATTTAGAGGAAAGGTAGTAAGCTTAGTGGTGATTTTGTAGTCGGAATCAACATTGAAAAAATTCTCTCTCTTGGCAGAACTACTTCCCACTTGTGCTGCCATTTTAATGTCAGCAACTTGGCCTTGCACAATGGAGATTGATCACACAACCAAGAGAGAGTAAAAAATAAAGGAGAGATGATGAAATGAGCTCCCTAAATGCAACCTTGCTCTGATACCATGTTGATAAATAGAATTTGAATGTGTTTAGCTCACAATTTCAAAGATTCAACATAAACAAATAAAAAAATGCAAGTAGAGAGAAAATAGATGAAGAGAGAAAATTGAAGAGCTTTTGTATTCTATCTCCAAATATTTACACATCTTGGGTTTTTATATACAACATCCTAACGGCTAGGTAAAAGCTTACTTTACTTTTCTAACAGCTAGGTACAACACATAACAGCATATCTTTCAATTTAAAAAACTAGCCGTTATTTCGTCCTTTAGTAGTTAGCTTGAATTGGGCTTTGGGCTTGATATGGGTATCCATAGATCAATCCAAGAGTTATTTGGGCTTTTCATCTTCACCCTCAATCTCTTAATCTTTAACATCCAACATATCTTTATATATATATATTAGTTAACCTGAAGGACAGCTTAGGGGATATAAATAAGAAAAGAACTCAAGAATCAGATGGGACAGCAAGTTAGGAAGGATTCCAGTAGGCGTGCTGACCCCTAAGATGTAGAAAAGTTGGGAAAAAAATCGGAGACCCCAACAAATTGGTGCTTTCGTTGAGAGATCAGCATAAACACCTCTACAAATTAGTGCTCTAGTAGAGACAGCAGCACAGACATTAGTCAATTGCAAGGCATCGAGGTTACCATGTCATCTCGGCAGCATTCACCCGCACCACAGGAACAAACTGGAGAAGATTTCTCAGCCACCAACTGCGGAAGAATCCCTGCCTTGGAGAGAAACCAGAATGCGATCAATGACCAGGTAGGTGATATCAAACACCAACTATCATCTATCGTTCATTCTCTCGAACAATTGAAAAGAGACACACCCCAATGGCCGGAAAACAAGTCCAAACCGAGTCAAGCAGAAATAGCCACCTACTCAAGAAAAGGGGAAAAGGCGCACAAGTTTGGGAAGCAGGAGGGAGACTTCACCAAACGAACACCTGCCCCATGATCACTACAATGATTATAGCGACAATGAGGAGGTGCTGGACAGGAGGCCTACATCATGGCAACCAAGAAGGGTACGAAATCACCCTGAGGCAGAATCATGGCACACCACAAGGAGGGAAGATTGGCACTATGACAGCCCAAGCTATTACTCACGGCCTAAGGTAAAAATCGAGTTCCCTACCTTTGAGAAAGGAGATCCAACTGAATGGATCTCCAAGGCTGAATTTTACTTTGAAAAACAAGGTATTGAAAGAGGTGAAAGGGTTGAGTTTGCATCCATCACCTATGTGGGAGAGCCAACCAATGGTGGCGTTGGCTTAAGGCCACCTATGGCCGAGAAGGGAGAAGGATAGGCTGGACAAGGTTCACACAAGAGTTAGTGAACAGATTTGGCCCATCCAGCATGACAAACTATGAGGGACAGCTTGCCAAGATAAGGCAAGAAGGATCTCTAGAAAGTTACCTTGAAGAATTCGAAAGGTTAGCCGAATTGGTAGGACATTGGCCAGATAGTGCACTAATTGGCACTTTTCTAGATGGCCTTGTATCTTGGCTAAGCCGAGAAGTGAAGATGATGTTGAAAATGAAGGGATTGAGGGTGAAGATAAAAGGCCCAAATAACTCTTTGATTGGCCTATGTACACCCATATCAAGCCCAAAGCCCATATCAAGCTAACCACTAAAGGACGAAATAACGGCTAGTTCTTGAAATTGAAAGTTATGCTATTATGTGTTGTACCTAGCTGTTAGAAAAGTAAAATCAACTTGTACCTAGCCATTAGGATGTTGTATATATATACCCAAGATGTGTAAAGTGAAAAACAAGCTTCTTTATTCTTTCATCAATACTTTCTTTCACACTTCTTGTTTCTTCAATATTTTTCACAGATGAGGGATCCAAACTCTCTCCCTCAGTGCATTCGATTGGCGAGACTCATCAACGATGGGAGAAGCATCACCCGCAGCACAACCAAGGTCATCAAACCCTCGGACAAACTAAGTAAAGCACCCTCATCAAGTAGGACAGAGGCCCCAAAAACAAAGAACCCTCTCAAACTATCCACCGAAGAAATCAACAGGAGGATCGAAAGAGGCCTATGTTTTAGGTGCAACGATAAGTGGCAAGTTGGCCACAAGTGCAAGAAAGGACTATTCAACATCATTGAAGTAATAAGTGATGAAGAACATGAGGAAAACAGTGAGGAAGAACAAGACAACCGCATAGACAGTGAGGAGGAAGCAGAGTCAGAACACTCCCCAGATCATGTGGAAGAAGGCGAAATCAATTTACATGCAGTAGGGGCAACCACCAAGCCTACTGCCATGAGGTTATTCGCAACCATTAATGGAAAAAACGTTTTAGTGTTGATAGATAGTGGAGCTACTCATAACTTTATCAACTCAAAATTGGTCAAAACACTTCAGCTACGTCCGAAAAAGATTGCACCCTTTGAGGTAAGAGTGGCAAGCGGACAGAAGCTCAAGTGCGCACAATTAATCCAGCCAGTAGCCATGCAGATTCAAGGAGTCAAAATAGAGGCGGAACTGCATGTGTTAGCCTTGGCAGGTCTTGATGTGGTTTTAGGCAATGCTTGGCTTAAAACCATAGGCAAGATAATGTTCGACTATGAATCCATGGCCATGCACTTCCAATGGAAAGAGAAGGGACTGCACATGGAAGGCATCCACCACCAATGCAGCGCATCATTGTGAGGTAAGTACCCTTGAACGATTATACAGAAAAAGGGCACAATGTTTTGCGATTCTATTGGCCACAAAAGAGGAAAACACAGCCGAACATCCTACACACGAAGACATACCAAGAGGAGTAAGAGATCTTTTGGAGCAATTTAGGGATGTCTTAGGAGAGCCACAAGGACTACCACCCTCAAGACATTACAACCATGCCATCCCATTAATCGACGAAACCAAGGCGATTAATGTAGCACCTTACCGGTATGCACACTTTCAAAAGAACAAGATCGAAAGACAAGTGGAAGAGATGCTACAGCAAGGTATTATTCGACCTAGCACCTCACCCTTTTCTTCTCCTGTTCTACTTGTTAGAAAGAAAGACGGAAACTTGGAGGTTTTGCACCGATTATCGGGCACTCAACCAAGCAACTATCAAGGATCATTTTTCGATCCCAACAATTGATGATATGCTGGACGAGTTACATGGAGCAAAGCTGTTCACCAAGCTGGATCTCAAGGCCGGATATCATCAAGTACGCATGAAAGAAGAGGACGTGCAGAAGACAGCATTTCGGACTCATAGTGGACACTACGAGTACCTAGTCATGCCGTTTGGACTATGCAATGCACCCTCCACCTTTCAAGCGGCCATGAACAACATCTTCAAACCTTACTTGCGCAGGTTTGTTTTAGTTTTCTTCGATGACATTTTGGTCTATTCTAGGAACCATAATGATCACATAGAACACTTAGCAAAAGTGCTAGAAGTGTTAAGAAGAAATCGTTTTGTCATCAAGCCATCCAAGTGCACATTCATGCAAGAGGAGCTTGAATACCTCGGTCACATTATATCCGAAGAAGGAGTGAAGGTAGACCAACGAAAAATAGGAGCCATGCAAACATGGCCAACTCCAAAGAATGTCACAGAAACTTAGAGGATTTCTAGGTTTGACAGGCTACTATCGCCGATTTGTTCACAAATACGGTGCCATAGCAAAACCACTAACGGATTTGCTAAAGAAAGATGGATTCCTATGGACAGAGAAGAGTGAAGACGCATTCAAGTTGTTGAAGCAAGCTATGTGTGAGACGCCAGTGTTAGCACTGCCTGACTTCAACCAAACTTTCGAGCTTCACACTGACGCATGTCAAGATGGAATAGGTGCTGTCCTGAGTCAAGCTGGAAGACCTATTGCATACATGAGCAGAGTCTTAGGGCCCATGAAAAAGGAATGGTCAGTATACGCGAAGGAGATGTTAGCCATCATCCATGCAGTCAAGGTATGGCGACCTTACCTTCTTGGGAGGAAATTCCTGATCATTACAGATCAACAACCCTTGAGAAGCCTCATGGAGCAGAAAATTACCACCCCGGAGCAGCAAAAGTTCCTTGTCAAATTGCTGGGTTACGAGTATGAAATAATCTACAAACCAGGCAAGGAAAATAAAGTGGCAGATGCATTGTCTAGAAGCAATGGAGGTCAAGCGCTTTGGACAGCATATGAGCCTAATGACGCATGCCTCACTGCCATTAGCGGAGCAGAGTGGAATGTATGGACAGAAATCAAGGAGGCACTAGAAATTGACCCGCAAAGCCAAGAGCTCACTGAGAAGGTCAAGAATTTCGACCCTAAGGTTAGTAAATTCACCCTTAAAAATGGATATATTTGGCACAAGCAGCAGGTATATGTACCAAACATACCAGGGACTAAGAGAAAAGATCTTGAATCACTTCCACAACTCACGGAAGGAGGACATTCAGGATGGTTTCGTACTTACATACGAATTAAGTTATTCTTTTGGTGGGAAGGACTTAAAGCTGAGATCAAAAAGCTAGTCCGAGAATGTGATGTGTGTCAGTGCACCAAACCAGAAGGCAGCAAGATAAAGGGGTTATTACAACCTTTGCCAATACCAGAACAAGTTTGGGAAGATTTGACAATGGACTTCATAACGAGAATGCCGAACAGCAAGGGTTATACGGTGATATTAACAGTAGTGGACAGACTCAGCAAGAGTGCACACTTTGTGCCACTCAAGCAGCCCTACACGGCAAAAGAAGTAGCCCAAGAGTTCATCAAGAATGTGGTAAGACTTCATGGCATACCACGAACAATGCTGTCTGATAGAGACACTGTCTTTATGAGCAAATTCTGGAAAGAGCTCTTCACACAGCTCGGCAGCAACTTGGTCGCCTCATCCGCCTTTCATCCACAAACAGATGGTCAAAGTGAGGTAACCAATCGAACTTTAGAACAGTATTTACGGTGTTTTTGCCATGATCAGCAAAACAAGTGGGAGGAGTACATACCATGGGCAGAATTGTGGTACAATACTACCTATCATGCAGCAATCAAGATGTCACCTTATCAAGCAGTATATGGAAGACTACCCCCGGGAATGTCAAGTTATAACATGGGGAACAGCCACATACATGAAGTAGATATCGCACTTCAATCAAGAGATGAGGTCCTGAAGAAACTCAAGCATGAGCTTGAGAAGGCAAGGGACCGAATGAAGAAACAAGCGGATAAAAAGAGGAAGGAAGTGGAATTTGAGGTAGGTGACTATGTCTATCTTAAGATCCACCCTAGGAGGAAAATCAAGGCTGGAAAGCCAACTACAGCGAAGCTGGCTAGGAAGTACTTTGGACCATATGAGGTGGTAGAGCGAATTGGAGCAGTAGCTTATCGCCTAAGACTACCATTAAACTCCAAATTGCATCCAGTGTTTCACATTTGATTATTGAGAAAAAGGATAAGAGATAGCCAATCTGTATGGGCATGGATTCAGCGTCCAGCATTTGTGAAAGTGCGCGAGATGGACTTGCAGGAGTGACTAGAACCTCCGTATGGGTGTGATAGCCACATCTGGCACTTGCGGCAGCAGTGTGCAGGAACCTTCACACTGGCATAGGAGCGCCATCCAACACTTGCATCAGTGTGTGGGATGAATTTCCATAATCAACCAGAACCTCCTCGCAGGCATGGTGCGACATCCGGCACTTGCAGTAGTGCATGGCACGAACTTCTTTAAGTGACAGGAAGCTCCATGAGGGCATGGATGTGGTGTCTAGCACTCATTGCAGTGCACCTGAAAAACATACGAAAGCGAAAGGAAACCCCACGTGAATGTGGGAGCGACCTCCATCACTTGCAGTAGTTCACGGGACGAACTTGCAGAAGCTACAAGAACCTCCGCATGAGCTTGGGAGCAGTGTTTGTCGCTTGCAGCAGTGTAAGGGATGAACTTGCAGAAGAGACGGTCAAATTACTGAAGGTGTGCGAGCGGTGTCCAGCGCTTGCTGCAGTGCATGGGACAGACTTACAGAAGCGATGGAAACCTCTTGAGGGCATGGGAGCAGCTTCTGGTGCTTTCGGCAGTGTACGTGATAACTTCTAGTAGTAATAGGAACCTCCATTAGGGCATCAGTATGGCATCCGGCACTTGTGGCAGTGTGTGAGATGAACTTGTAGAAGCAACGGGAAACTTCAAGCTGGCATGGGTGCAGCATCCAGCTCTTGCAGCAGTATGCAGGATGAACTTCTAGAGCAAACAGGAACCTCCACGTGGGCGTGGGAGCAGAATCTGTTGCTTGTGGCAGTGCACAGGACGAACTTGCGAAAGCGACAAAAACCTCCATGCAGGCATGGTAGAAGTGTCAGGTGCTTGCAGCAGCGCATGTGATGAACTACCCAAAAGTGATAGGAACCTCTGCAGTGCTTACAGCAGTGCACAGAATTAACTTCCGAAAGCGACTGGAACCTCCCCAAGTGCATGGGAGTAAGGTCTGGCACTTGTGGTAGTGCACAGGATGAACTTGTGGAAACAACGGACACCTCCGCATGGGCATGGGAGCAGCATCTGATGCTTGAGGCAGTGCACAGGATGAACTTGCAGAAGCAAAGAGAACCTCTGCAGGGGCATGGCAGCAGTGTCAACCACTTATGGCAGTGCATGGGATGAACTACTGCAAGCAATGGGAACCTCTGTGCTGGGGTGGGAGCAGCATCCAACGCTTGCGGCACTTCAAGGGACAAACTTCTGAAAGTGACGAGAATATCCTCATGGGCATGGTAGCAGTGTCAAGTGCTTGAAGCAGTGCATGGGATAAACTTGTGGAATCAATAGAAACCTCTATGCATGTGGGAGTGGCAATGGGAACCTCCTTATGAGCGTTGTAGTGGCATCAGGCGCTTGTGTGTTGGGGCCCTTATTTGTTATCCCAACTTTCTACAATTTAGGGTTAGCACAATCTTCAAACCTACTCCTTAACTTGCAATCCCATTTGATCCTTGAGTTATTCATTTGATTGATGTCCCCTAAGCTATCCTTTGGGATTAACTAGATATAAAAACATATGTTAGACAGGCAAGACAGCTCTTAAACATGTCATAGCTTGCCTTGTTGAAAAGGACAATACTTAACTTCAACCTTAGCTCCTATGCAAGGAAGACAACTCTTAACAATGACTTAAGCCCAAGTTATCTCAAGACAACTCTTCAAAGATAACTAACGAAGAAAGAAAAGCTATGGCCAAGAATGCCAAATGTTAAGTTCTTAAATTAATGAATTATAACTGAATAATGAATAATGGTTATAAATAATAACGCTATATTTATAGTTTATGACACCTTTGCCTAGTCTAACTAGTACTAAAATACATTATTCACTTAGGACAAGGATTCCTAAGTCAACAAGGTTTCCCAAGATAACTAGAATTCTTATTAAGATTGATCTTATCCAAAGGTTTCCTAATTCTACAAGTATTCTTGATCTTCTTGATTGTAGAATTCTACTTTGACTAAGCCTTCTTGCCTTATCATATCTCCTATAGCTGTTGGACTTCCTCTTGGTGTATTCTTCTTAAGCTAGAACCCATCATGGTGTATCCTACTGCCATTAGAATTCAACTTGGAGTGGATATCCCACTGATGTTTAACTCTTGTGGACATCTTGTTGCTACTGAAGTTCTTCTTGACGTGAACATCCTTCCTTAGCTAGAATTCCACCATGCGTGTCATGCTATTGTTAGAATCCTTCTTGGTATGAATGTCCTTGGTCAATTAGAGCAAGGTTAGAACTTGGCCAGGCCTCATTGTTGGGCTAGACATCTGTTGTGTCCAATCTTGATAAACACATGCTTTGACCCATGCTTGGTTCTGTTACTACCTTTGCTGCCTGATGTCTTTCCTTCATCCTCCTATGCCATTCTCATTCCCTCTACCTCCTAAGGTCTTCAACAATCCCTCTTTCTTGAAGACTCACCTTGTCCCTCAAGGTGAAAGTTAGGGAACTGCTGCTCGATGTCATCATAGTCCTCCCATGTTACTTCATCCTTCGGTGACTAGCTCCACCAGATGAGTACTCTCTATACTGGCCTCCGATTATGCCTATAGCTGACTATGTGAAATCCCAAGGCTTCCTTCGATTGCTGCACTAGTTGATCTTCCTTGAAAACATTAGGCAATCCATCATTCACTTGTCTCACATCTCCTAATTTCTTTCTCAATAATGAAATGTAAAACACCGAATGAAGTATGGATGTAGGCGGCCTTTTTAAGCAATATTTTACTGCTCCAATACACTCAAGCACTTTATAAAGACCGAAGTACTTCCTAGATAGCTTAGCTATAGTTGGGTTTTTAGCTCTTATCTTTCTTCTAGGATGGATTTTAAGATAGACATAATCTCCTACCTTGAACTTTTCTTCATTCCATCCCTTATCAACTTGTCTCTTCATTTAGTCTCTTGCTTGCTCAAGCTCATGCTTAAGTCTTTTCAAGACCTTGTCCCTTGATTGAAGTGCAACAACTACTTCATGCAGGGTGTTGTTTCTATGGTATAACTTGACAATCCTGATGGCCACATGATAAGTAGTGTTATACCATAGTTTCTGCCCATAGTATGTACTCCTTCCACTCGTTTTGATGATCATGGCAAAAACATCTTAAATACTGCTCTAGAATTTGATTAGTTACCTCACTTTAGTTATCTGTTTGTGGATGAAAGGCTGATAAGGCAACCAAGTTGCTGCCTAGTTATATGAAAAGCTCCTTCATGTTTAAGTGTCAATTTACTAACCTTGGCATCAAAATTCTTGATCTTCTTAGTGAGCTCCTAGCTATAGCTGTCATGTGCTATAGCTTCCTTGATCTCTACCCACGCATTCAACTCTGATCCATTGATGGTGGTTAGGCAAGCATCATGAGGCTCGCATACTGCCCACAACACTTGTCCTCTATTGCTTTGGGAGAAAGCACCTGCCACCTTGATTTCCTTGTCCGGTTTGTAGATGATTTCCTACTTATATCCTAATAACTTGACAAGGAACTTCTACTATTTGGGTATGGTGATTTTCTATTCCATGAGGGTCTTCAAAGGTTATTGATCTGTTATCATCAAAAACTTCCTTCCAAGGAGGTAAGGTCACCATACCTTGACTACATGGATAATTGCGAACATCTTGGCATATACTAACCATTCTTTCTTCATAGGCCCTAAAACTCTACTCATGTATGCAATAGGTCTTCCAACTTGACTAAAGACAGTGCCAATTCCATCTTGGCATGTATCGATATGTAGCTCGAACATTTGGTTGAAGTTACGTAATGCTAACACCAGTGTCTCACATATGGCCTGCTTTAAATCCTTGAAGGTGTCTTCATTCTTCTCTATCCCTAAGAAACTGTCCTTCTTTAGCAAATCAATCCATGGCTTTGCTATGGCACTGTATTTGAGAACAAATCGGCAGTAGTAGCCCGTCAAGCCTAAAAATCCCCTAGGTTTCGTGACACTCTTAGGAGTTGGCCATAATTGCATAGCTCCTATCTTGCATTAGTCCACGTTCACTCCTCTGGATATGATGTGATCGAGATATTCAAGCTCTTCTTGCATGAACGTGCATTTGGATGGCTTGATGAAAAATTGGTTTCATTTTAATACATCCAGCACCATTGCTAAGCATTCCATAAGATCATCATGGTTCCTATAATAAACCAAGATATCATCAAAGAAAACTAATACAAACCTGCATAGGTAACATTTAAATATGTCGTTCATGGTTACTTGAAAGGTTGAGGGTGCATTGCACAACTCAAGGCGCATGACAAGATACTCATAGTGTCCATTATGAGTTTGGAATACTGTCTTCTGCACATCTTCTTCCTTCATCCAAATTTGGTGATATCTAGCCTTGATGTCTAGCTTGATAAATAGCCTTGCTCCATGCAACTCATTTAGCATATCATCAATGGTTGGAATAGGATATCGATCCTTGACAATAGCTTGGTTGAGTGCCCCATAATCGATGCAAAACCTCCAAGTATCATCTTTCTTCCTGATAAGCAGAACAGGAGATGAGAAACGGGAAGTGCTAGGTTAGATAATACCTTGCTATAGCATCTCTTCCACTTGTCTCCTATCTTTTTCTTTTGGAAGTATACATTCTGATAAGGTGCTACATTAATCGCCTTGGTTCATTGATTAATGGAATCGCATGGTCATAGGGTATTGAGGGTGGTAGCCCTTGTGGTTCCCCTAAGACATCCTTGAACTACTCTAGTAGATACTTACTGCCAAATGTCTTTATGCATATTCGACCTTTCTTGATGTTCGGATGCGTTTGCCTCCCTTGTGGCTTAAAGAATGACAAAACACTGTGCTCCCTTTTTGTATAGGTGTGCAAGGGTACTTACCTCACAATGATGTGCTGCATTGGTGGTTAATGCCTTCCAAGTGCAGTTCCTTCACTTCCATTAGAAGTGCATAGCTATGGTCTCGTTGTCAAACATGATCTGCCCTATTGTTTTAAGCCAAGCATTGCCTAAAACTATATCAAGGCCTACCCAGGCTAAAACATGCAGTTCATTTTCGATTTAACTCCTTCAATTTACATCACTGCTGCCTTAATGACTAAAGAACACTTGAGTTTCTATCCCATTGTGACTCTCACTTTAAAGGGTGCAATCTTCTTTGGACATAGTTAAAGGGTCTTGACTAGTTTAGTGTTGATGAAGTTATGGGTGGCTACACTAGCTATCAACACCAATACATTCTGCCCATTAATAGTTGCAAACAACTCTATGGTAGTAGGCTTGGTGGTTGCCCCTATTGCATGCAAATTTATCTCACCTTCTATTGTATTCTCTAAGGAATGTATTACCTCGACTTCCTCCTCACTATCAATGCAACTTTCTTGTTCTTTCTCACTACTTCCATCATTCTCTTCATCACTCATGACCTCAATGATATTGAACAAGCCTTTCTTGCACTTGTGGCCCATCTACCACTTGTCATTGCACCTGAAACATAGATCTTGCTCTATTCTTTTGTTGATCTCTTTAGTTGATAACCTAACGGGGTCTCTTAGTTTCTAGGTTGCTACCTTGCTAGATAAAGATGCCTTCTCTAACCTCTCCAATGGTTTGGCTATCTTTGTTGTGCTGTGGGTGATGCTCCTCCCTATTATTGATGAGCCTTGCCAACCTAATGCATTAAGTGAGGGAGTTCAGATCCCTCATCTTTACTTCCTTGCTCAGCCAAGGCACAAGGTCATCTACAAAAGTGACAATCAATGCACTATCCGACTAACTTAGCCAACCTTTTGAACTTCTCAAGATAACACTCTAGGGATCCCTCCTGCCTAGTCTTGGCAATCTATTCATGAACTATTGTGTGAATCATATCCAACCAATCCTCCTTCCTTCACAGCCACAAGTAGCCTTGGGCCAATGCTTTCATTGGTTGGCCCTCCCACATAGGTGATAGAATGCAAAATCAACCTTATCACCCCCCCTCAACACCTTGTTTCTGCAAGTAGAACTTAGCCTTAGAGATCCATTTGGTTGGATCCCTTTTCTTAAAGGCTGGGAACTCAATTTTTACCTTAGGCTTGGTGTAGTTGTTAGGGTTATCGTGGTGCTATCTATCCTCCCTCCTAGTGGTGTGCCATGGTTCTACCTCATGATGATTCCACATCCTTCCTAGCTTTCAAGATGCTGGTCTTCGGTCCAAGTCCTCATCTTTGCTGTACCCATCATAAAGGTTATAGGCTGATGCACATTCAGTGGCATCTCCTTTCTGCTCCCTAAACTCATGTGCCTTTTCCCCCTTTCTTGAGAGGGAAGCTACTTCTGGTTAGATTCATCCTCATGCATATGGTGGTGCGTGATTTCTATCTAAAGCCTCCTAGACATCTGTGGCAGGTTGTTGCTCCTAGTTTGCTTGGATTGGACTTGTTTTTGGGCCACTCGGGTTGTATCTCTCTTCAACTACTCCAAGGAATGGATGATGAATGATAGTTGATGTTTTATATCACCTACCTAGTCATGGATTATGCACTGGACCCTCTCTAAGGCTAGGATCCTTTCGTGGTTAATGACTGAGAAATCTTCACCAATTTGCTCTTAAGGTATGAGTCATTGCTACTTGGATGACATGGTAACCACGCTTTTTCTCAACTAGATGGTGACAATGCTGTCTCTCAATGAAAGCACCAATTTGTTGGGTTCCCAATTTTTCTACAATTTAGGGGTTGGCATGATCTCAAAACCTACTCCTTAACTTCTTGTCCCATTTGATCCTTGAGTTATTTAGTTGATTGAGGTCCTCTAAACTGCTCTTTAAGATTAACTAAATATAAAAAGATATGTTCAACAGGCAAGACAACTCTTAAACCTGTCACAACTTGCCTTGTTGAAGAAGACAACTCTTAACTTCAACCTTAGCTCTTAAGCAAGAAAACAACTCTTAACCTTGACTTAAGCCCAAGTTATCTCAAGGAAACTCTTCAAAAATAATTGAAAAAGAAGGAAAAGCAATGGCCAAGAATGCCGAATGCTAAGTTCTTGGATTAATGAATAATAGCTCGAGTAATGATTAATGGTTACAAGTAATGAGGCTGTATTTATAGTTTATCATAGCCTTGCCTAGTTTAACTAGTACTAAAATACCTTATCACTTAGGACAAGGATTCTTAAGTCAACAAGGTTTCCTAAGATAACCAGAATTCTTATCAAGACTTACCCTATCCAAAGGATTCTTGATCTTTTTGATTATAGAATTCTACTTTGGCTAAACCTCCTTGCCTTATATTATCTCCTATAGCTACTGGACTTCCTCTTGTCGTATTCTTATAAGGCTAGAACTCATCATGGCGTATCCTATTGCTCTTAGAATTCACCTTGGTGTGGATAACCAACTAATATTGAACTCTTATGGACGTCCTGTTGCTATTGAAGTTCTTCTTGACGTGAGCATCCTTCCTTAGCTAGAATTCCACCATGTATGTCATGCTATTGCTAGAATCTTTCTTGCCATGGATGCCCTTGGTCAATTAGGACAAGGTCAGAACTTGGCCGAGTTTTATTGCTGGGCAGGATGCCTGCATTGTCCAATCTTGATGCGCACATCTAATGGCCAATGCTTGGTTCTTCTACCTCCTTTTCTACCTGACACCTCTCTTGCATCCTCCTACATCATTCACATTCCCTCTACCTGCTAAGGTACTCAACAATGCAACAATATGAGGGACAAACTTACAAAAGCGATGAGAACCTTCGTGCCGGCGTGGGGGCTGCATTAGGCACTTACACCAGTGCACAGGACAAATTACTGGAAGTGATGGGAACCTCCATACAGGCGTAGGAGTGGTATTGGGTATTTGTGGTGGTGAATGGGGATGAACTTGTGAATGTGGCAAGCACCTTTTCGTCGGTGTTGAAGCAACACCAGACACTTACAACTGTGCGAGGGATGAACTTGTGGAAGCAACAAAAACTTGGCAACCACATCGAGGACTTCTTGCAATGCACAACACAAACTAGCAGAAGTGGCAAGAACCTCAGCACTGGTGTGGGAGTGGCATCTGGTGCTTGTGGCCCTACATGGGGCAAACTTCTAAAAAGCAAAAGGAGTCTCCCCACGGCTGTGGTAGCAGTGTCCGACCTTTCTGAAGTGCACAGGGTGAACTTTTGGAAGCATTGGGAACCTCTCTACGGGCGTGGGAGTAGTGTTCAGCATGCGCGGCAGTGCGTGGAATGAACTTTTGCATAGGACGAGAAACCCTACACGGGCGTGGCAGTAGTGTTAGGTGCTTGCGGTAATATAGGAACAAACTTCTAGAAGTGATAGGAACATCTATGCTAGGATTGGAGCATCGTTTGGAGCTGGCATGTTGAGGACCTTAGGAAGCAAAGGGAGCATGAGCGAATGTGCGCGATGCGCCAAGCAGCAAGAGAGGCAGAAACAAGCCAAAATGTGTGCACAGCAAACATGCACACAGCAAGCAATAAAGCACAGCCAGCTTCTGCCTCTGCCCTAACTAGCTGTGGAAATCCAAGCCAAGAAGAACATCAGCATTGGCAGGACACGTATGAAGCAATCTGAGCAGGAGAAGAACATGAGCGACATAAAGAACTCCAGTAGCAGCAGGACGTCATGGCAAGTTTGCCTTCAGCAAGATGTTCACATTAAGGAGAAGTCAAGGAGAAGTCTTGGAATGAAAGTGTGAAAGAAAGTATTGATGAAAGAATAAAGAAGCTTGTTTTTCACTTTACACATCTTGGGTATATATATACAACATCTTAACGGCTAGGTACAACTTGATTTTACTTTTCTAACAGCTAGGTACAATACATAACAGCATAGCTTTCAATTTTAAGACTAGCCGTTATCTCGTCCTCTAGTGGTTAGCTTGAAATGGGCTTTAGGCTTGACAAGAGTGTCCATAGACCAATCAAAGAGTTATTTGGGCTTTTTATCTTGACTCTCAATCTCGTCATCTTCAACACTCCCCCTCAAGTTGGGCTTGAACAAATTGATCAAGTTCATCTTGCATACGAACTTTTGGACATTGTGATGAAACATTAGTGACCTTCCTACATCTAAAATGTGCCGATTTTTCCTTTCGGCCACACCATTTTGTTCAGGTGTGTAGGGGCAAGTCGTTTGATGAACTATCCCTAAAGTGCTCAAGTAATTCTCAAAGGCGTGACTAGTATATTCTCCCCCATTGTCGCTCCTAAGAATCTTAATCCTTTTGCCAAGTTGATTTTCAATTAAGGAAACATACTCTTTAAAACATGATAAGCTCTCTGATTTGTTTTTAATCAAGTATATCCAAGTGTATCTGGACTTGTGATCAATGAATGTGACAAAATATCTAAAGCCATTGTGAGATTCTAAAGGAGAAGTCCATAGATCAGAGTGAACAAGATCAAATATTTCATTATAACAAGTTTTCGAATGTATAAAAGGATGTTTAGTCTATTTTCCAAGATTACAAGCCTACATTGTTTAAAATCACTAAACTTCATTTTCGGAATCATTTTACACAGAATGTTACTAGGAGGATGGCCCTAGTCTTGCATGCCAAAGTTTTGAAGTCCATGGTCTTCCTCAACTCTAAGGGCTTAATTGGTACTATCTAAAAAATATAGGCCGTCATGTAAGGTTCCCTCACCAATCTTCTTCCCGGTTGACATGTCCTGAAATATCACCTTATTGGGTTCAAAGGTGACACGACAATTTAAGTCTTTTGTTATTCTACTAACGGACAGCAAATTTGATGAAAAATTTGGCATATAAAGGCCACTTGTTCTCTTGGATAAAACTTTAATATCTCCTAATCCCTTAATGGGTATTTCACTACCATTGGCTATTGTCACATTTCTAATGTTTCCTAGGGTTTCTATTCTAGATGCCATGTTTTTATTTCTAAACATATGATTAGTAGCACCTGAATCAATAACCCAAGGGTCAAACTTAAAATGTGAGTTGGAAATCATACCTTGAGAGGAGCTTGGAAGATGGTTCTGAAGTAGTTTGGCCAAATCCTCAAGGAGTTTTGAGTTCCCTTTTTTCGATCGCATTTTGAGCACCTTGTGGTGGTGCCTTTTCCTTGAAGTTAACTGGCCTCAAATGTTGATTAAGAACCCAACATATTTCTTTAGTATGACCTAGCATCTTGCAGTGCCCACACTTCCAGCATTTGTCTTTAAGGTTGTGCATCCGTCCACATTTATCACACTTAGCCTTAACTTTTGCTCCTTGGACCATCCTGCCTTCTTCCTTGCTGTCCACCAAACTACCTCTCTCAGCCTTGCTTGAATTCCCATTCAAAATCTTTCTTTGCAGGTACTCTTTATTAACCTTGTTTGCAACATCGTCATAATAAGGCAAAGGTTCAATTCTAAGAATGTGATTTCGAAGATCTTTGTAGTCCGAACCCAAACCCATCAAATACGATATCACAAGATCTTCATTGGCCCCTTTTTTTCACCTCTTCAATGTTGGTACTATTCGACCTTAATGATTGAAGTTCATCCCATGCCTCCTTAATTTTGGTGTTATATTCTATCGGATCACCTCCACTAAGGCTGATATTGTTGATGAACTGCTTCAACTCGTATATTCTCATCAAGTTTCCTTGATGACCAAATTGTCTCTTGATAGACTCCCAAAGTGCTTTTAGAAGTTTCGGCCTTTGAGAATGCACCTACCAAGGATGGTTCCATGGAATTTAAAATCCACATGTACACCAAGTTGTCGTTATAGCACCAATCTTCATATTCTTCACTTGATGTGTCTGTGGGCTTTGTGATTCTTCCATTCACGAAACCCAATGCTCGTTTTCCACATAATGCTCTTTCAGCGGATTGATCCAAATTGAGTAATTTTTTCCATTCAAGGGAAATGTGCTATAAGTTTCAGGGTGGTGTTACCATCATTATCTACTCCCTTGAAGAAACTTTTGCTCTTGGTGTTGTATGACGAGCCCTCCCTTTCCATTCTTTAATTTGGCTATGAAGGGGAATGTCTTGATACACCAAGAACCAACAAAGAAACAAAAGGTAAAAACTAGATTCAAGATGAAACCTGCTCTGACACCATGTGAAAAATATTGAAGAAACAAAGAAGTGTGAAAGAAAGTATTGATGAAAGAATAAAGAAGCTTGTTTTTCACTTTACACATCTTGGGTATATATATACAACATCCTAACGGCTAGGTACAAGTTGATTTTACTTTTCTAACAGCTAGGTACAACACATAACAGCATAGCTTTCAATTTCAAGAACTAGCCGTTATCTCGTCCTCTAGTGGTTAGCTTGAAATGGGCTTTAGGCTTGACAAGAGTGTCCATAGACCAATCAAAGAGTTATTTGGGCTTTTTATCTTGACTCTCAATCTCTTCATCTTCAACAGAAAGGACAGGCCATAATGAAAGTCCTAATTCTAGAAGGAAATGGCAAGATCAAGGTCAGCAGCTGTAGGAGAGGAGATAAGATAAGGATAGAAAGATTTAGTCAAAGTAGGAATTCTAGTATAAGTAGGAATTCAAGGAAGACCAAGAATCCTAGTAGAATTAGGAAACAGTGGGATAAGGTCTATCTTGATAATATTTGAGTTGACTTAGGAAAACATATCCTAAGTGCATAAGAAACCTAAGCATTAGTTGGATTAAGATAAAGCTGTCAATACTATCAATACAGCACATTATTTGTGAGGAGGACATATGCTCCAAATTTTGTATATTTTGCATTCATTAATCAAGAATCAAGGTAGCATTCTTGCTTCCATTCTTGTTTATATTTCAGTTATCTTGAGATAACTTAGGCTTAAGTTAAGGTGAAGAGTTGTCTTCCTTGCTTAAGAGCTTAGGTTGAAGTCAAGAGTTGTCTTCTTCAACCAAGGCAAGTTGTGATAGGTTTAAAAGTTTTCTTGCCTATCCAACGCATCCTTTTAACATTAGTTAATCCCAAAGGACAACTTAGGGGAGAAAAATCCAAGAAAAGAACTCAAGAATCAAATGGGACAGCAAGTTAGAAACGTTTTTAGTAAGTGTGCTAAGGTGTAGAAAAGTTGGAGAAAAAAGTTTTGGACCCCAACAAATTAGTGCTTTCGTTAAGAAGTAACATGATCACCCTAACAAATTTGCTCTCGTTGAGACATCAACACAGACACCAGTCAATTGCAAGGCATCACAGTTACCATCTCATCTAGGCAGCATTCACCTCGAGTGCCTGAAAAACAAGTCCAAACCGAGCAAGGCAAAAGCAGCCACCTACCACAAACGTCTAGAGGCTGCAGTCAGATTTCACATTGTACCAAGTGCATGAGGACGAATTTGACCAGGAGCAACTTCCCTCTCAAGAAAGGGGGAAAAAGCGCATGAGTTTGATAAGTAAGAGGGAGACTTCACTAAATGAACACCCACCCCATGATCGTTATAATGATTATAGTGATAATACGGAAGTGTTGGGCAGAAGGCCCGTATTATGGCAACCAAGAAGGGTGCAGAATCACCCTAAGGCAGAACCATGGCACACCACAAGAAGGGAGGATTGGCACTACGATAGCCATTACATACGGCCTAAGTGTGAAAAATATTGAAGAAACAAAGAAGTGTGAAAGAAAGTATTGATGAAAGAATAAAGAAGTTTGTTTTTCTACTACTTCAATATTTACACATCTTGGGTATTTATATACAACAACCTAACAGCTAGGTACAAACTTATTTTACTTTTCTAACAGCTAGGTACAACACACAACAACATATCTTTCAATTTCAAGAACTACCCGTTATTTCGTCCATTAGTGATTAGCTTACTAGCCGTTATTTCGTCCTTTAGTGGTTAGCTTGATATGGGCTTTGGGCTTGATGTGGGTGTCCGTAGGCCAATCAAAGAGTTATTTGGACCTTTTATCTTCATCCTCAATCTCTTCATTTTCAACACTAAGGTAAAAATCAAATTCCCTACTTTTGAAAAGGGAGATCCAACCGAATGGGCCTCCAAGGGTGAATTTTACTTTGAATAGCAAGGTATTGAAAGAGGGGAAAGGGTTGATTTTGCATCCTATCACCATGTGGGAGAGCCAACCAATGGTTGCATTGGCTTAAGGCCACCTATGGCTGAGAAGGAAGAAGGATAGGCTGGACAAGGTTCACACAAGAGTTAGTGAACAGATTTGGCTCGTCTAGCATGAAAAACTACGAGGGAAACCTTGCCAAAATTAGGCAAGAAGGATCTTCAAAATGCTACCTTGAAGAATTCGAGAGGTTGGCCGAATTGGTAGGATACTGGCCAGATAGTGCAATAATTGGCACTTTCCTAGATGGCCTTGTACCTTGGCTAAGTCGAGAAGTGAAGATGAGGGATCTCAACTCTCTCACTTAGTGCATTCAATTGGCAAGACTCATTAGCGATGGGAGAAGCATCGCCCACAACACAACAAAGGTCATCAAACCTTAGGACAAATTAGGTAAGGCAACCTCATCAAATAAGGCAGTGCCCTAAAAAACAAAGGACCCTCTCAAACTATCCATTAAAGAAATTAATAGGAGAATAGAAAGAGGCCTATGTTTTAGGTGTAATGATAAGTGGCAAGTTGGCCATAGGTGCAAGAATGGTTGTTCAAGATCATTGAAGTAGTAAGTGATGAAGAACAAGAGGAAAGTAGTGAGGAAGAACAAAAGCCATGGAATAGCGAGGAGGAAGTAGAGGTAGAACACTTCCCTGATCGTGCGAAAGAAGGAGAAATCAACTTACATGCAATAAGGGCAACCACCAAGCCTACTACCACGAGGTTGTTCACAACCATTAACATGAAAAATGTTTTGGTGTTGATAGATAATGGAGCTACTCATAACTTCATCAACACAAAATTTGTTAAAACATTTTAGTTACATCCAAAAAGGATTGTACCCTTTGAGGTAAGAGTGGCAAGCAGACAGAAGCTCAAGTGCGCACAAGTGATCCAGGTAGTAGCAATGCAGATTCAAGGAGTCAAAATAGAGGCAGAACTGCATGTGTTATCCCTGGCAGGTCATAATGTGGTTTTTGTTGAAAATGAAGGGATTGAGGGTGAAGATAAAAGGCCCAAATAACTCTTTGATTGGCCTATGTACACCCATATCAAGCTAACCGCTAAAGGACGAAATAACAGCTAGTAAGCTAATCACTAATGGACGAAATAACGGCTAGTTCTTGAAATTGAAAGCTATGTTGTTATGTGTTATACCTAGCTGTTAGAAAAGTAAAATCAACTTGTACCTGTTAAAGATGAAGAGATTGAGGGTGAAGATGAAAAGCCCAAATAACTCTTGGATTGATCTATGGATACCCATATCAAGCCCAAAGCCCAATTCAAGCTAACTACTAAAGGACGAAATAACGGCTAGTTTTTTAAATTGAAAGATATGCTATTATGTGTTGTACCTAGCTGTTAGAAAAGTAAAGTAAGCTTGTACCTAGCCGTTAGGATGTTGTATATAAAAACCCAAGCTGTGTAAATATTTGGAGATAGAATACAAAAGCTCTTCAATTTTCTCTCTTCATCTATTTTCTCTCTACTTGCATTTTTTTATTTGTTTATGTTGAATCTTTGAAAGTGTGAGCTAAACACATTCAAATTCTATTTATCAACATGGTATCAGAGCAAGGTTGCATTTAGGGAGCTCATTTCATCATCTCTCCTTTATTTTTTACTCTCTCTTGGTTGTGTGATCAATCTCCATTGTGCAAGGCCAGGTTGCTGAAATTAAAATGGCAGCACAAGTGGGAAGTAGTTCTGCCAAGAGAGAGAATTTTTTCAATGTTGATTCCGACTACAAAATCACCACTAAGCTTACTACCTTTCCTCTAAATGGAAGGAATTACTCTACATGGGTGACGAATGCAACAAGGGCCTTACTGGGCATGAGAGTTCTGGGATTTGTTGATGGAGAAATTAATCAACCTAAGGTGGGAGATAAAGAATATGCTGAATGGAGATATGTTGATAATCTTGTCATTACTTGGATTATCAACTCCATTGATCAATCCTTGGTTGGTGCCTTCAACAAAGCCAAAACTGCCAAAGACCTTTGGAATGCACTTGCTAGAAGGTTCGGAAATCAAGGTAATCTCTTAAAAGTCTATGAGTTGAGGGAAATCATTACAAATGCCAAGATGAATGGAAGTGATTTCCTTTCCTACTCCAACAAAATCAAGGAAGCATGGGATGAATTGGAGTGTTTGAGGCCGATTACTACCAATGAGGAAGAATTGGAGAAAAGGGCCAATGAAGATCTTGTTTGTTTCCTCTTGGCAGGATTGGGGCCTAGTTTTGGGGACCTTAGGAATCAAATTCTAAGGAATAAGGAGATGCCACCATATGATGATGTGGTGAATATTGTGGATAGGGAATTGATGGCTAGAGAAGCGTTTGATAGAGATGAGCCTAAAATTGAGAAAGGTGCATTTGCGGAGGCAAAAGAAGCAGCAATGGTAACACAAGGGTTGAAAGAAAGCAAAGCCATCAAATGTGAAAGATGTGGAAGACTAGGACACATCAAAAGAAATTGTAGGTTTTGTGATCATTGTGGAAAGTTTGGGCATAACAAGGATAAATGTTTTGAGCTTCATCCTCACTTGAAGAAGGAGAATAAAGCCAAAATTTCAGAAGAATTAAACCACACATCAGAGGCAAACTTGTCCACAAACCTCATTGAGCAATTTGCAAAGTTCCTTCAATGTCAAAGGCCAAACACCTCTCAAGGTTTGATCTCTAATTTATCTTTAAATATTGATCCTTGGGTTATAGACTCGGGTGCTACAAATCACATGTTTAGAAGTAAAAATTTAGCTTCTAAAATTGAGTCTATAGGAAAGGATAAAAGGGTGAGTATAGCTAATGGAAAAGATATACCGATTAGTGGTTTAGGACACTTGAATATTTTGTCTAAGCATACTAAAGGTCTTTATATGCCATGTTTTTCTTCAAATTTGTTGTCCGTAAGTAGAATTACTAAAGATTTAGATTGTTATGTTATATTTGAACCTAATAAAGTAACATTTCAGGACATCAAGACCGGACAATTGATTGGTGAGGGAAGAGAGAAAAATGGGCTGTATGTTTTGGAAGATTCAAGCAAAGCCTTTAAAGTAGATAGCAGCAAAATCCAAGAACTTTGGCATGCTAGATTAGGGCATCCTCCTAGTCATATTTTGCAAAAATTAGTTCCTAACTTGAAATTTGATAAGATCAAAGATTGTAGTTCTTGTATTTTAGGAAAACAAACTAAGATACCTTTTGTACAATCTCATCATGAATATAATGATTTATTTGCTTTGGTACATTCTGATTTGTGGACTTCTCCCACTCTATCTCATAAGGGCTTCAAATATTTTGTAACTTTTATAGATCATAAATCCAGGTATACATGGATTTATCTTATTAAAAGGAAATCTGAGGTTTTTTGTTGTTTTAGAGAGTTTGTGATATTGATTGAAAACCAATTTGATAAAGAAAAGTTAAGGTGTTGAGAACTGATAATGGAGGAGAGTATGTGAACAACTTGTTTAAAGAGTTTTTAGTTAGTAAAGGAATTGTTCACCAAACTACTTGTCCTTACACTCCAGAACAAAATGGAGTGGCTGAACGTAAGAATAGGCATATTTTAGAGGTGGCAAGAACTATGATGTTCTATCACAATGTACCTAGAGAGTTTTGGGGGGAAGCTATTCTCACAGCGACACATCTTATTAACCGAACACCATCTATGGTACTGAAAGGAAAGACACCAATTGAGATTGCTTATAGTACCCAACCAAACTTGTCCTATCTTAGAATTTTCGGATGTGTATGTTATGTGCATATGCCAAGTCATTCAAGAGATAAATTAAGTGAAAGAAGCATTAAATGCATCTTTTTAGGTTATTGTGTAGATACTAAGGGTTATAGGTGCTATAATCCCTTAACTAAGAGCAAGTATATCTCTAGAAATGTTACTTTTGTAGAAAATGACTCATATTTTCATAGCATTGGTAATGGAAAAGGTGAAGTTGATGATCCACTTCCTTTAGCCATAATAGACAAGTATATACCACCATCTAGTGACGTACTAGGCAACCACGACCAACACTTGAGTAGTGATAACATAGAATCACAAGATCAAGAGTCTAATGAGGGTGAAACCAGCAATGAAAGTCTAGATGCACATTCACCTAGTGATGTAAGTGAAGATTTACCGTTATCATCTAGTAGACTTAGAGACGAGGGAGAGCAAAATGAAATACATAGTGATGAACACTTGAATGTTCAACTAGAATCACTATCCTCTAGTAACCAAGATGGGCCATCCATTAGTATACGAAGTGAGGGGGAGCATGTTGCACCTATGCAAGGCCAAAATCCCCCACTTAGGAGATCTCAAAGAATTCGACAATCTCCATCGGATTGGATGAAGAAAAGAGTGTTTTTCCATGGTAACAAAGTAATCGCACACCCTCTTAACCACTACTACACCTTAGGAAATGTAAAAGAGAGTTTTAGAGCCTTTTTAACTAAAGTAGACACCATTAAGGATCCTAATAACTTTAAGGAAGCTAGGGAATTATCAGTTTGGAGACAAGCCATGCAAGAGGAATTGGATGCTTTAGTTAAAAATAATACATGGGAATTAGTACCTTTACCTTTGGGAAAGAAGGTTGTAGGATGCAAATGGGTGTATAAGACTAAGTTAAATAGTGATGGAACCTTGGACAAACATAAGGCTAGGTTAGTGGCCAAAGGCTTCACTCAAACCTATGGCTTAGACTATACAGAAACTTTTGCACCAATTGCAAAAATGAACACCATTAGGGTGCTTCTCTCCTTAGCGGCTAATTATAATTGGGATTTACATCAAATGGATGTGAAGAATGCTTTCTTGCAAGGAGAGTTAGAGGAAGAGGTTTACATGAGTTTACCTCAAGGATATGATGTTATGGTTCCAAATACACATGTTTGCAAATTGAAGAAAGCCATATATGGATTAAAACAATCACCAAGAGCATGGTATAATAAGTTGCATAATGCATTGTGTTCTGAAAATTTTAAAGTGAGTGATGCTGATCATTCCTTATTTATTAAGCACTCAAGTGAGGGATCTACCATTGTTCTTATTTATGTGGATGATATTATCATCACCGGTTGTGACATTAATGGCATTAAGAGTATTAAAACATATTTGAAGTCTGCATTTGATGTTAAAGATTTGGGAAACTTACGATATTTTCTAGGTATAGAAATTGCTTATTCCAATGAAGGGCTATTTCTATCCCAAAGAAAATATGTTCTTGATTTGTTAAGTGAGATAGGAAAACTTGGAGCAAAGCCAGCTGTGACACCTATGGAGGCACTAAGAAGGAAGAAAGAGGATAACAAGCATGAAAACGAACATGACAAGGAGGAGCCATACAAGGACATCAAGCTTTATCAAAGACTTGTAGGTAAGCTTATATATTTAACTATTACACGACCTGATATTGTTTTTTCTGTGCAACAGGTAAGTCAACACATGTCATGCCCAAAGAAAATACACATAGAAATGGTGAATAGAATTTTAAGGTACATAAAACAAGCACCGGGGCAAGGAATCTTGATGAGAAGAAATGGCCACCACAAGATATGTGCTTACACAGATGCGGATTGGGCTGGTAACTTTGAGGACAGAAGATCAACCACTGGTTATTGCACATTCGTGGGAGGTAATTTGGTGACTTGGAAAAGCAAGAAGCAAAGTGTAGTTGCAAGATCGAGTGCAGAAGCTGAATATAGAGCTATGGCATCTACTACGAGTGAATTGGTTTGGATAAAATCATTAGTGGAAGACTTAGGATTTTCAGTTGAAACACCTATAGACATGTACTGTGATAACAAGGCAGCAACACACATTGCATCTAATCCAGTGTTCCATGAGAGGACCAAGCACATCGAAGTTGATTGTCACTTCACAAGAGAAAAGTACTTGAGCAAAGTGATCAACATGCCTTATGTGAAGAGTGAAGATCAACTTGCGGATATATTCACCAAACCATGTACTCATCAACAACTTCTTAAGGTGAGTTCCAAGTTGAACTTCTTCAATTTGTACAAGTCCAACTTGAGGGGGAGTGTTAAAGATGAAGAGATTGAGGGTGAAGATGAAAAGCCCAAATAACTCTTGGATTGATCTATGGATACCCATATCAAGCCCAAAGCCCAATTCAAGCTAACTACTAAAGGACGAAATAACGGCTAGTTTTTTAAATTGAAAGATATGCTATTATGTGTTGTACCTAGCTGTTAGAAAAGTAAAGTAAGCTTGTACCTAGCCGTTAGGATGTTGTATATAAAAACCCAAGCTGTGTAAATATTTGGAGATAGAATACAAAAGCTCTTCAATTTTCTCTCTTCATCTATTTTCTCTCTACTTGCATTTTTTTATTTGTTTATGTTGAATCTTTGAAAGTGTGAGCTAAACACATTCAAATTCTATTTATCAACAGTACCTAGCCGTTAGGATGTTGTATATATATACCCAAGATGTGTAAAGTGAAAAATAAGCTTCTTTATTCTTTCATCAATACTTTCTTTCACTCTTCTTTGTTTCTTCAATATTTTTCACATGGTATCAGAGCAGGTTTCATCTCTAATCTAGCTTTTTACCTTTTGTTGCTTTGTTGGTTCTTGGTGTATCAAGACATTCCCCTTCATAGCCAAATTAAAGAATGGAAAGGGAGGGCTCGTCATACAACACCAAGAGCAGAAGTTCCTTCAAGGGAGTTGATAATGATGGTAACACCACCTTGAAACTTACCACATTTCTCTTGAATGGAAAAAATTACTCAATTTGGATCAATCCCGCTGAAAGAGCATTATGTGGAAAACGAGCATTGGGTTTCGTGAATGGAAGAATCACAAAGCCCACAGACACATCAAGTGAAGAATATGAAGATTGGTGTTATAATGACAACTTGGTGTACACATGGATTTTAAATTCCATGGAACCATCCTTGGTAGGTGCATTCTCAAAGGCTGAAACTTCTAAAGCACTTTGGGAGTCTATCAAGAGACAATTTGGTCATCAAGGAAACTTGATGAGAATATACGAGTTGAAGCAGTTCATCAACAATATCAGCCTTAGTGGAGGTGATCCAATAGAATATAACACCAAAATTAAGGAGGCATGGGATGAACTTCAATCATTAAGGCCGAATACTACCAACATTGAAGAGGTGGAAAAAAGGGCCAATGAAGATCTTGTGATTTCGTATTTGATGGGTTTGGGTTCGGACTACGAAGATCTTCGGAATCACATTCTTAGAATTGAACCTTTGCCTTATTATGACGATGTTGCAAACAAGGTTAATAAAGAGTACTTGCAAAGAAAGATTTTGAATGGGAATTCAAGCAAGGCTGAGAGAGGTAGTTTGGTGGACAGCAAGGAAGAAGGCAGGATGGTCCAAGGAGCAAAAGTTAAGGCTAAGTGTGATAAATGTGGACGGATGCACAACCTTAAAGACAAATGCTGGAAGTGTGGGCACTGCAAGATGCTTGGTCATACTAAAGAAAAATGTTGGGTTCTTAATCCACATTTGAGGCCAGTTAACTTCAAGGAAAAGGCGCCACCACAAGGTGCTCAAAATGCAATCGAAAAAGGGAACTCAAAACTCCTTGAGGATTTGGCCAAACTACTTCGGAACCATCTTCCAAGCTCCTCTCAAGGTATGATTTCCAACTCACATTTTAAGTTTGACCCTTGGGTTATTGATTCAGGTGCTACTAATCATATGTTTAGAAATAAAAACATGGCATCTAGAATAGAAACCCTAGGAAACATTAGAAATGTGACAATAGCCAATGGTAGTGAAATACCCATTAAGGGATTAGGAGATATTAAAGTTTTATCCAAGAGAACAAGTGGCCTTTATATGCCAAATTTTTCATCAAATTTGCTGTCCGTTAGTAGAATAACAAAAGACTTAAATTGTCGTGTTACCTTTGAACCCAATAAGGTGATATTTCAGGACATGTCAACCGGGAAGAAGATTGGTGAGGGAACCTTACATGACGGCCTATATTTTTTGGATAGTACCAATCAAGCCCTTAGAGTTGAGGAAGACAGTGGACTTCAGAAACTTTGGCATGCAAGACTAGGCCATCCTCCTAGTAACATTCTGTGTAAAATGATTCCGAAAATGAAGTTTAGTGATTTTAAACAATGTAGGGCTTGTAATCTTGGAAAACAGACTAAACTTCCTTTTGTACATTCGGAAACTTGTTATAATGAAATATTTGATTTTGTTCACTCTGATCTATGGACTTCTCCTTTAGAATCTCACAATGGCTTTAGATATTTTGTCACATTCATTGATCACAAGTCGAGATACACTTGGATATACTTGATTAAAAACAAATCAGAGACCTTATCATGTTTTAAAGAGTATGTTTCCTTAATTGAAAATCAACTTGGTAAAAGGATTAAGATTCTTAGGAGCGACAATGGGGGAGAATATACTAGTCACGCCTTTGAGAATTACTTGAGCACTTTAGGGATAGTTCATCAAACGACTTGCCCCTACACACCTGAACAAAATGGTGTGGCCGAGCGGAAAAATCGGCACATTTTAGATGTAGGAAGGTCACTAATGTTTCATCACAATGTCCCTAAAAGATATTGGAATGAAGCCATTCTCACTGCCATACATTTGATAAATCGTATGCCTTCGAAGTTGTTGAATGGAAAATCTCCTTTTGAATTGTTGCATAATAGGCAACCAAACTTATCTTATCTAAAGGTATTTGGCTGTACTTGTTATGTTCACATCCCTAATCATGCTAGAGATAAATTGAGTCATAGGAGTGTAAAGTGCATATTTTTAGGGTATTGCATTGATAAAAAGGGTTATAAATGTTTAGATCCTTCTACGAACGAGAAATTCTTGTCAAGAAATGTTACTTTTTGAAAGGATCTTACTTTGATAAAGTGAGAAATGAAGGAGAAATGAAAGGGGATCCTCTTCCCCTATCTATTGTAGGTAATCGGTTGAGTTTGTTAAGGAATAACGATCAAATCAATAATGGAGTTAGTTTGAATGAAAGCGAAAAAGAGGATTTTATCTATGAAGATTCAACACAACAGAATGGTGATATTCATGAACCATTGGAATCAAATGAAGAACAAAACATAGTTAGCGAAAGTCAAAGTGAGGAAACACCTTGTGATGAGAACCCTAATGATCAATTAGTTTTAGAGCATGAAATCCCATTTAGTTCCTCACCGGTGGGTCAAAATGAGAGAGAGTCTGATTCTTCATCACATGATCAAAATTTTCCTCTTAGAAGATCTCAAAGAATTAGGAAGCCTCCATCCGAATGGCAGAAAAATAGGGTATTCTTTTATGGGAACAAAGTCACAGCACATCCTATACAAATTATTATACCTTAGATAATGTTAAAGAGAGTTATAGAGTGTTTTTAAGCAAATTGGATAGTTTGAAAGAGCCATCTTGCTACAACGAGGCCAAGGACATTCCTATTTGGAGAAATGCCATGGATGAGGAGTTGGAAGCTTTAGTTAAGAATAAGACATGGGAAATTGTTACTCTTCCCCAAGGTAAGAAAACAGTTGGGTGTAAATGGGTGTACAAAACCAAGCTGAAGAGTGATGGTTCCATTGAGAAACATAAAGCTAGATTGGTTGCTAAAGGATTCACTCAAACCTATGGTTTAGATTACACGGAGACATTTGCCCCAGTAGCCAAAATGAACACCATTAGAGTTATTTTGTCCTTAGCCACTAATTATGAATGGGAAATGTATCAAATGGATGTTCGAAATGCTTTTCTCCAGGGGGAATTAGAAGAAGAGGTTTACATGGATATCCCACAAGGATACAACATTAAAGTACCAAAACCGCATGTATGTAAGCTTAGAAAAGCCATCTATGGCTTAAAACAATCTCCTAGGGCCTGGTACTCTAAGTTGTTAGGTGCTTTAACTTCTCAACACTTTAAGGTTAGTAGTGCTGATCACTCTTTATTCATAAAACACTCCAATAATGGTATTACTGTTGTGATAATATATGTGGACGATATCATTATAACAGGGAGTGATACTTTGGGAATAAACAGCACTAAAAGTTATTTAAAGTCTACTTTTGATATTAAAGACCTTGGACACTTACGGTATTTTCTAGGTATAGAGATAGCTCATTCTAATAAAGGGCTATTTCTATCCCAAAGAAAATACACACTTGATCTTTTGAAAGAGACAGGTAAGCTTGGAGGGAAGATAGCATCAACTCCAATTGAAGTACAAGCCAAAAAGAAGGAGGGCAAACCAATTGAAGACATCAAGCAATATCAAAGAATTGTGGGTAAGTTAATCTACTTAACTATTACAAGACCTGACATTTCTTTTGCTGTGAATCAGGTAAGCCAATTCATGACTTGTCCAATGACCAATCACATGGAAATGGTGGACCGAATACTCAAATATCTCAAAGGAACTCTAGGACAAGGATTACTAATGAAGAAACATGGACATCACCAAATTTTTGCCTACACGGATGCTGATTGGGCAGGAAGCATTGAAGATCGCAAGTCTACAACTGGATATTGTACTTTTGTTGGTGGGAATTTAGTGACTTGGAAGAGTAAAAAGCAAACCGTGGTGGCCAAATCAAGTGCCGAAGCTGAATATAGAGCAATGGCTTCAACCACTAGTGAATTGATATGGTTGAAGGCATTGGTTGAAGATTTGGGTTTTAATGTCGAGGCACCTATGAAGCTACATTGTGATAACAAATCGGCGATACATATTGCAAACAATCCGGTGTTTCATGAGAGGACCAAGCATATAGAGGTAGATTGTCACTTTATAAGAGAAAAATATTTGAACAAGACAATCTCAATGCCTTATGTCAAGAGCGAAGATCAATTGGCGGACATATTCACCAAACCTCCGAGTATTCAACAACTTCAAAAGTTTGTATCCAAGTTGAACTTGATCAATTTGTTCAAGCCCAACTTGAGGGGGAGTGTTGAAAATGAAGGGATTGAGGGTGAAGATAAAAGGCCCAAATAACTCTTTGATTGGCCTATGTACACCCATATCAAGCCCAAAGTCCATATCAAGCTAACCACTAAAGGACGAAATAACGGCTAGTAAGCTAATCACTAATGGACGAAATAACGGCTAGTTCTTGAAATTGAAAGCTATGTTGTTATGTGTTGTACCTAGCTGTTAGAAAAGTAAAATCAACTTGTACCTAGCCGTTAGGATGTTGTATATATATACCCAAGATGTGTAAAGTGAAAAACAAGCTTCTTTATTCTTTCATCAATACTTTCTTTCACACTTCTTTATTTCTTCAATATTTTTCACAGTTTTAAGAAATGGTTGGCTTAAAACCATAGGCAAGATAATGATCAAGTATAAATACATGGCCATGCACTTCCAATGGAAGGGAAGGGACTACACGTGGCAGGCATCCACCACCAATGCAGCGCATCATCGTGAGGTAAGTACCCTTGAACGATTATACAAAAAAAGGGGCACAATCTTTTGCGGTTCTCTTGGCCACAAAGAAGGAAAACACAGCCAAACATCATACATACGAAGACATACTAGTGACAGTAAGAACCCTCTTGGAGCAATTTGGAGATGTCTTAGGAGAGCCACAAGACTACCACCCTCAAGACATTACAACCATGTCATCCTATTAATCGACGAAACCAAGTCGATTAATATAGCACTTTACCAGTATGCACACTTCCAAAAGAAGGAGATCAAGAGACAAGTGAAAGAGATGCTACAACAAGATATTATCTGACCTAGCACTTCCTCTTTTTCTTCTCCCATTCTACTGGTTAAGAAGAAAGACGGAACTTGGAGGTTTTGCACTAATTACCAGGCACTCAACCAAGTGACTGTCAAAGACCGTTTCCAAATCCCAACAATTGGTGATATGCTGGACGAGTTACATGGTGCAAAGTTGTTCACCAAGTTGGATCTCAAGGTTGGATATCATCAAATACACATGAAAGAAAAGGACGTGTAGAAGACAACATTTTAGACTCATAGTGGACACTACGAGCACCTAGTCATGCCCTTCGGACTATCCAACGCACCCTCCACCTTTCAAGTAGCCATTGTTAAAGATGAAGAGATTGAGGGTGAAGATGAAAAGCCCAAATAACTCTTGGATTGATCTATGGATACCCATATCAAGCCCAAAGCCCAAATTCAAGCTAACTACTAAAGGACGAAATAACGGCTAGTTTTTTTAAATTGAAAGATATGCTGTTATGTGTTGTACCTAGCTGTTAGAAAAGTAAAGTAAGCTTGTACCTAGCTGTTAGAAAAGTAAAGTAAGCTTGTACCTAGCCGTTAGAATGTTGTATATATAAACCCAAGATGATAGAAAGGTCTTGAATCACTTCCACGGATCCTCTTTCCCATGAGTTGTGGAAGTGATTCAAGGTCTTTCCTCTTAATCCCGGTATGTTTGGTACATATACTTGCTGGTTGTGCCAAACATACCCATTCTTAATGGTGAACTTACTAACCTTAGGGTCAAATTTCTTGATCTTCTTAGTGAACTCTTGGCTTTGGGGATCAATCTCTATTACTTGTTTGATTTTTGTACATAAATTTCACTCTGCTCCGTTAATGGCAGTGAGGCATGTGTCATTAAGCTCACATGCTATCCACAATGCTTAAGCTCCATTGCTTCTATACAATGCATCTACCACCTTATTTTCCTTGCCTGGTTTGTAGATTATTTCATACTCGTATCTCAACAACTTGATAAGGAAATTTTGCTGCTCTGGGGTGTTAATTTTTGCTCCATGAGGCTTCACAAGGGTCATTCATCCGTAATGATTAGGAATTTCCTCACAATAAGGTAAGGTTGCCATACCTTAACTGCATGGATGATGGCCAAATCTCCTTGGTATATACTGACCATTCTTTCTTCTTGGGCCTTAAGACTCTGCTTATGTATGCAATAGGTCTTCCAGCTTGATGCAGGACAACACATATTCCATCTTGACATGTGTTGGTACCGCACATGACGAACTTCCAAAAGCGATAGGAACTTCTCAGCTGGCATGGTAGCAGCATCTGATGGTTGCGGCAGTGCATGGGACAAACTTTTATCCGTGGCAGGAACCTTTCTGCGTGCATGGGACAAACTTTTATCCGTGGCAGAAACCTTTCTGCGAGCATGGGAGAGGCGTCCGGCACTTGCGGCAGCTCCTGGGATGAACTTTCAGAAGAGACGGGAACCTCCATGCAGGTGTGGGTGCAGCATCTGGCACTTGTTCCAGTGTGCAGGACTAACTTCTAGAAGCAACTGGAACCTTCCCGATGAATCGAAGCGGTATCTGGTGCTTGCAACAGTGCACAGGACGAATTTATAGAAGCAATAGGAACCTCTGTGCTGGCATGCGAGTTGTGTCTGGCGCTTGCAACAGTGTGTGAGACCAACTTCTGTAAGTGAAGGGAACATCCTCTCAGGCGTGCAAGAGGCGTCCGGTGCTTGGGTGTTGAGGACCTTAGGAGGCAAAGGGAGCGTGAGAGAATGCGCGCAAGGCGCCAGGCAGCAAGGGCAGCAACCAACCAGCAAGTGCGCACAAGCAGCATGCACGCAGCAAGCAATGAAGCACGGCCAGGTTCTGACTCAGTCCTAATCAATGGCGGAAAGGAAAGCCAAGGAGAATTCCAGAAGCAACAGGAAATGCATGATGAATTCCAGTAACAATAGGATAGTTGCGACAAGAAGAATTCTAAGGGCAGAAGGATAATTATTGAGAGTCCTAGTCCTAGAATGATAAGTCAAGAGGAAGTCCAGCTGCTGTAGAAAACAAGATAAAGTAGGAATTCTAGTCTAAGTAGGAATTCAAGAAAGACCAAGAATCCTAGTAGGATTAGGACACAAAGGATAAGGTCTATCTTGATAATGTTTTATTTGACTTACAAAAGCTTGTTGACTTAGGAAAACATATCCTAAGTGGATAAGGAACCTAAGTACTAGTTAAATTAGGATAAGGCTGTCTTAGGACTATAAATACAGCCCATTATTTGTAAGGAGCTCATAAGCTACGAATTTTGTTATTTTCTCATTCATTAATCAAGAATCAAAGGTAAGCATTCTTGCTTCTATTTTTGGTTATCTTTTAAGAGTTGTCTTGAGATAACTTGGGCTTAAGTTAAGGTTAAGAGTTGTCTTCCTTGGTTAAGAGCTAAGGTTGAAGTTAAGAGTTGTCTTCTTCAACCAAGGCAAGTTGTGATAGGTTTAAGAGTTGTCTTGTCTATCCAACATATCTTTATATATATATATATATATATATATATATATATATTATGTTGAAATAAAGTCGAGTGAGCCAATTGATCAATCTCCAGATGCATACCAGCATCATGACTGTCTTGCATTGGAGATGAAAAGATTGAGGGTGAAGATGAAAAGCCCAAATAACTCTTTGGCTAATCTATGAGTACCCACATCAAGCCCAAAGCCCATGTCATACTAAACCACTAAAGGAAAAAATAACGGATAGTTTTTTAAAGTTAAAAGATGTGCTTTTTGTATGTTGTACCTAGCTGTTAGAAAAGTAAAGTGAGTTTGTACCTAGCCGTTAGGATAGTGTGTATATAAACACAAGATATGTAAATGTTTAGACAATTTGAATAAGAAGTAGAAAACAATTCACTTATCTTCTTCATCTTTCTCTCTTTGGTGAAAGTTCTCTCATTCTCTCATCAAACAAAAGTAAAGTTCCACTGCCTAAAGGGAAGAAGGTCGTTGGCTGCAAATGGGTATACAAGACCAAGCTTAAGAGTGATGGAACTGTTGAAAAATATAAGGCTAGGTTAGTGGCCAAAGGCTTCACTTAAACTTATGGTATTGATTACACTGAGACTTTTGCCCCCGTAGCTAAAATGAATTCCATTAGAGTTCTTATGTCCTTAGCTATTAATTATGATTGGCCATTGTACCAAATGGATGTAAGAAATGCCTTCTTACAAGGCGAATTAGAAGAGGAAGTATACATGAGAATACCCTAAAGGGTATGGGACTGACATTCCTAAATCACATGTATGTAAGCTTAGAAAGGCTATCTATGGCCTTAAACAATCCCCCTAGGGCTTGGTACTCTAAATTGCACAATGCTCTCAGTTGTCAAGCCTTCATTAAAAGTGAGGCTGATTTCTCACTATTCACCAAACATTCCAAAGATGGAATAACGGTGATTCTCATTTATGTCGATGGCATAATCATTACTAATAATGACAAAATAGGCATTAGTTGCATTAAATCATATCTTAAATCTCTTTTTGACATTAAAGACTTGACATTAAAGACTATTTCTATGCCAAAGAAAATATACACTTGATCTACTTGGTGAAACAGGTAAACTAGGTGCAAGGATAGCTCCAACGCCAATTGAAAATACCTACAAGCAAAAGGATAAAGAAGAAGACAAAGCGAAGCAGCCCAAGCCAATTCAGAATGTCAAGCAATATCAACAAATTGTCGATAAGTTAATATATTTAACCATTACTAGACCTGACATTAGCTTTGCTGTGAATCAGGTTAGTCAATTCATGTAGCAACCAATGACCAACCATATGAACATGGTAACTCGAATCCTCTGCTACCTAAAAGGCACACCAGGCCAAGGTTTACACATGCAAAAGAATGGTCACCATTAGATCCTAGCATATAGTGATGCAGATTGGGCCGGAAATGTTGCAGACCGAAAGTCAACTACCGGATATTGCACATTTGTTGGAGGAAACATAGTAACTTGGAAGAGTAAGAAACAAAGTGTGGTAGCAAGGTCAAGTGCAGAGGCTTAGTATCGAGCAATGGCAAGTGCAACATGTGAGCTGATTTGGTTGAAGGCTTTAGTTCAAGATTTGGGGTTCAAAACTGAAGCACCAATGAAACTATTTTGCGACAACAAAGCAGCAATCTACATAGCTTCAAATCCAGTATTCCATGAGAGAACAAAGCACATTGAGATGGACTGTCACTTTATTAGGGAGAAAGTTCAGAATCAGACCATCTGCACCCCTTATGTTTCAAGCGAAGATCAACTAGGAGACTTGTTCACAAAGGCTCCTACTAAAAAACATATCGGGATCGCAATAAGCAAGTTGAATTTGAACAACATCTTCAAGCCGATTGATCAATCTCCAGATTCATACCAGCATCGTGACTGTGTTGCATTGGAGATGAAAAGATTGAGGGTGAAGATGAAAAGCCCAAATAACTCTTTGGCTAATCTATGAGTACCCACATCAAGCCCAAAGCCCATGTCATACTAAACCACTAAAGGACAAAGTAACGGCTAGTTTTTTAAAGTTAAAAGATGTGCTTTTGTATGTTGTACCTAGCTGTTAGAAAAGTAAAGTAAGTTCGTACCTAGCCGTTAGGATAGTGTGTATATAAACACAAGATGTGTAAATGTTTAGACAATTTGAATAAGAAGTAGAAAACAATTCACTCATCTTCTTCATCTTTCTCTCTTTGGTGAAAGTTCTCTCATTCTCTCATCAAACTTAACATATTAGTTAACTCGAAGGACAGCTTAGGGGATATAAAATAAGAAAACAACTCAAGAATCAAACGAGACAGCAAGTTAGGAAGGATTTTAGTAGGCGTGCTGACCCCTAAGGTGTAGAAAAGTTGGGGAAAAGAATTGGGAACCCAACATTGGGGCAGTGTGCGGGATGAACAACTGAAGCAATGGGATCTCCAAGGGGGATGGGGGCCATGTCCAGTGCTTGCAAAAGTGACAGGAACACAGGCATGGTTGTGGAGTCTCGTGCTTGTGGTATGCGCGGCATGAACTTGTGGAAGTGACTCAAACCTGCCCGCAGATGTTGGTGATGCGTTCAGTGCTTATGGCAATGCACAAGATGAACTTTCAGAAGCAACGGGAGCCTCCCCACGAGTGTGGGAGCAACATATGGCACTTGTGGCAATTTATGGGGACAAACTTCTGAAAGTGACAGGAACTCCCAACATGTGTGGAAGAGGTGTTCGGCGCTGGTGGCCGTGCCCGAGACAAACTTCTTGAAGTAACAAGAACCTCCACGCGGGCGTGGGTGTAGCATCAGGCACTTGCAACAGGGTGCGGCATGAACTTTCATAGGTGACAGGGACCTCCGAAAGGGCACAGGAGCAGCGTCTAGCACTTGCATGTTAGGGTCCCAAATTGTTGTCCCAACTTTTTATGGTTTAGGGGTTGGCACAATCTCAAAAACCTTCTTCTCAACTTGTTATGTCCTGCTTGATACTTGAGTTCTTCTCGTTGGATGTCCTTTAAATTGTTCACAGGATTAATCAGACACTTAAAGAATATGTTGGATAGGCAAGAAAACTCTTGAACCTATCACAACTTGATTTAGTTCAAGAAGACAACTTTTAACTTCAACCTTAGCTCTTAAACAAGGAAGATGACTTTTAACCTTGACTTAAGCCCAAGTTATCTTAAGACAACTCTTCAAAGCTAACCGACAAAAATAGATAGACAAGAATGCCAGATGCTATATTCTTGATTAATGAATATAGGATTAATAATCAATAAAGGTTATGATTACAAATAATAAGGTTGTATTTATAGTAATGACAGCCTTACCTAGTTTAACTAGTACTAAAATACCTTATTCACTTAGGACAATGATTCTTAAGTTAACAAGGTCTCCTAAGACAACTAGAATTCTATCAAGATAGACCTTATCCAAAGGTTTCCTAATTCTACTAGGATTCTTGGTCTTCTTAATTGTAGAATTCTACCTGGACTAAAACTCCTTGCCTTATCTTATTTACTACAGCTGTTGGACTTTCTCTTGGAGTGTCATTCTAAGGCTTGAATTCATCATGGTGTATCCTAATGCTATTGGAATTCACCATGTGTGCCCTGCTGCTGGTGGAATCCTTCTTCGCATGGATGTCCGTGGTCAATTAGGACAAGGTCAGAACTTGGCTGCATTACATGCCTGCTGTGTCCATTCTTGAAGTGCACATGTTTTGGCCCATGCTTGGTTTTGCTGCCTATTGCCTCTCTTGCATCCTCCTATGTCGCTCTCTTTCTCTTTACCTTTTAAGTTGGAAGTTAGGGAATATTATTGGATGTCATCTTAGTCCTCCATGTTGCTTCATCCTTAGGCAACTGACTCCACCAGATGAGTACTCTCCATACTAGCCTTTGATTGTGCCCATAGCTGGCTATGTGAAATTCTAAGGCTTCCTTCGGTTGCTGCCCAATAGCTAACTATGCAAAATCCTAAAGCTTCCTTTGGTTGCTGCCTAAGGTGATCTTCCTTGAAAACATTGGGTAGTCCTTCATTTACTTCTTCCTTAACAATGAAATGTGAAATACTGGATGAAGTTTGGATGTAAGCAGCATTCATAGCAATATGCTACTACTCCAATACGCTCAAGCACTTTATAAGGCCCGAAATACTTCCTAGCATGCTTAGCTATGGTTGACTTTCTGGCTCTTATCTTTCTTTTGGGATGGATCTTAAGATAAACGTAATCTCTTACCTTGAACTCTTCTTCCTTCTGTCCTTTGTCAGCTTGTCTCTTCATTCAGTCTCTTGCTTGCTCAAGCTCATGCTTGAATCCCTTTAAGACCTTGTCTCTTGTTTGAAGTGCGACATCCACTTCACACAGGCTACTTTTTCCCATGGTATGACTTGACAATCCTTGTGGTAACCTACCATAAATGACTTGATATGGCAACATCTTGATGGCCACATGATAGGTAGTATTATACCATAGTTTTGCCTACGGTATATACTCCTTGTTTTGATGATCATGGGAGAAACATCTCAGATGTTACTCTAGAGTTTGGTTAGTTACCACACTTTGGCTATCTGCTTTTGGATGAAAGGTTGATGAAGCAACCAAGTTACTACCTAGCTATGTGAAAAGTTCCTTCTAAAACTTGCTGATTAACATCGTATCTCTATTAGACAACATTGTGCAAGGTATGCCATGAAGTCTTACCATGTTCTTGATGAACTCTTGTGCTACTTCTTTTGTCGTGTAAGGTTGCTTGAGTGGCACAAAGTGTGCACTCTTTCTAAGTCTATCCACCATGATTAAGATGACCATGTACCCTTGCTAGTGGGCATTCCCATGATGAAATCAACGGTTATGTCCTCCCAAACTTGTTCAAGTATTGGTAAAGGCTATAACAAACCCTTGGTCCTGCCACCTTATAGTTTGCTTCATTGATAAGTATAACATTCATGGATTATCTTCTTGATTTCTGGCTTGAGTCTTTCCCATCAAAGGAATAGTTTGATCTGTATGTATGTACGGAACAAACCTGAATGTCCTCCTTCCCATGAGTTGTGGAAGTGATGCAAGATCCTTCCTCTTAGTCCAGCAGTTGGAGTAGTGCATCAGACAAACTGCAAAAGAGACAGAAACCTTCGCGTCGGAATGGGAGCAACGTCCAACACTTGCAGTAGTGCTCAGGATCAGCTTGTAGTAGCGATTGGAACCTTCCCGGAGATGTTTGAGTGGCATCTGGCCCTTGCAGCAGGGCATGGGATAAAATTATGGAAGTGACAGGAACCTTCATGCAGGCGTGGGAAGGGTGTCCTGCATTTGTGCCAGTGAACAGGGTGAACTTTCAAAAATAATGGGAAACTTTGCATGGGCATAGAAACGGCATCAGGGGGCTTGTGGCAGTGTGTAGGGCAACCTTGCAGAAGGGATGAGAACCTTCGTTTGAGCATGGGAGCAACGTCGGGTGCTTGCGGCAGAGCAGGGGACGAAGTTATGATAGAGACATTGGACACTTGTAGCAATGCATAGGATGAACTTCTGAAAGTGACAAAAAACCTCCTCACTGGCATGGTAGCAGCATCTGGTGCTTGCAGCAGTGTATGGGATGAACTTTCAGAAGCGACGGTAACGTCTACGAGAGCATCAGTGCGGAACCTGGCACTTGTGGCAGTGCACAGGACAAACATCCAGAAGTGATCGGAACCTCCATGCGGGCATTGGAGTGGCATTTGGCACTTGTTACAGTGCATGGGACAAATTTACAGAAGCAACGAGAACCTCTGTTCAGGCGTGGGAGCGACATGCAGTGCTTACGGCAGTGCGCGAAATGAACTTCCAGAAGCAACGAGAACCCCCCCCCCGTACATGTTGAAATAAAGTCGAGTGAGCCAATTGATCAATCTCCAGATTCATACCAGCATCGTGACTATGTTGCATTGGAGATGAAAAGGTTGAGGGTGAAGATGAAAAGCCCAAATAACTCTTTGGCTAATCTATGAGTACCCACATCAAGCCCAAAGCCCATGTCATACTAAACCACTAAAGGACAAAATAACGGCTAGTTTTTTAAAGTTAAAAGATGTGCTTTTGTATGTTGTACCTAGCTGTTAGAAAAGTAAAGTGAGTTTGTACCTCGCCGTTAGGATAGTGTGTATATAAACACAAGATGTGTAAATGTTTAGACAATTTTGAATAAGAAGTAGAAAACAATTCACTCATCTTCTTCATCTTTCTCTCTTTGGTGAAAGTTCTCTCATTCTCTCATCAAACTCAACACTACAGGTGTGGGAGTAGTATCCAGTGCTTGTGGCAGTGTGCGGGAGTGGCGTCTAGTGCTTGCAGCAGTGCGAGGGACAAAATTGTGGAATCAAAAGGAAACTCCACGTGGGCATGGTAGCAGAATCCGGCTCTTACGTATTGGGGTCTAAATTTCTTGTCCTAACTGTTCTACACTTTAAGGGTTAGCATGACCTCAAAACTACTCCTTAACTTGCTATCCCGTTTGATCCTTGAGTTCTTCATTTGATTAACATCTCTTAAACTATCCTTCGCGATTAACTAATGATCAAGGATATGCTAGACAAGCAAGACAACTCTTAAACCTGTCATAACTGGCCTTGGTTGAAGAAGACAACTCATAACTTCAACATTAACTATTAAGCAAGGAAGACAACTCTTAAACCAAGTTATCTCAAGACAACTCTTCAAAGATAAATGACAAGATAGTTAAACAATAATGCTGAAGGCTTTGATTCTTGATTAATGAGTAAAGGCTTAACGATTCGACTAAAGGTGATGGTTACAAATTATGAGGCTGTATTTATAGCTTATGACAGCCTTGTCCTACTTCAACTAGTACTAAAGTTCCTTATTCACTTAGGACAAGGATTCCTAAAACAATTAGAATTCTATCAAGATTTTCCTTATCCAATGGTGTCCTAATCTTACTAGGATTTTTAGTCTTTCTTGATTGTATAATTCCTCCTAGACCAGAATTCTTATCTTATCCTATCTCCTACAACTGTAAGATTTCCTTTTGGCATATGCTACCAAGGCTAGGACTTTATCATGGCGTTTCCTACTGCCCCTAGACTTCTCCTTGGAGTGGATATCTTGCTAATGCTGAACTCTAATGGATGTCCTGCTGCTGTTGGAATTCTTCTTGACGTGAACATCCTTCCTTACCTAGAATTCCACCATGCATGTCCTGTTGTGGCTTGAATCCACCTTGGTATGGATGTCCTTGTTCAATTAAGATGGGTTAGAACTTAGTCAAGCTTCCCTGCTGGGCTGGACACCTGCTGTGTCTAATCTTAATGAGCTCACATTCTGGCCCATGCGTGGTTCTGCCGCCTCCCTTGCTGCCTGTCACCTCTCTTGCATTCTTCTATGCCACTCCCATTCCCCCTACCTTCTAAGGTCCTCAACATTGCAGTAGTGCACAGGACAAACTTCTAGAAGCATTAAAAACCTCTACACGGGTGTAGGAGCATTGTCCTGTGCTTGCAGTAGTGTGCAGGACAATCTTGTGGAAGAGATGAGAAACTTCATGCAAGCATAGAAGTAACCTCTGAAGTTTGTGCCACTGCATGGGATGAACTTACGAAAGCGATAAAAATGTCCATGCGGGCGTGGGTGTTATGTTAGGCTTTTATGACAATGGCATAGGAGTGGCGTCCAACATTTGTGGTAATGTTTAGGATGAACTTTTGAAAGTGACAGAAACCTCCCCGTTGGTATGGTAGCGACATCTGGTGCCTGCAGCAGTGCACGGGACAAACTTTTGGAAACGACGGGAACCTCGGAACAGATGTGGGAGCAGCATTTGATTCTTACGGCAAAGCATAGGGTGAGCCACAAGAAGTGTTAAGAATCTCTGCACTGGTGTGGGACCAACATCTGATGCTTGTAATAGTGGTTAGGATGAAGTTTTAGAAGTGAGGGAAGCCTCCATGCAGGCGTGGTAGTAGCGTTCAGCGCTTGCAAGAGTGCACGGGACGAACATCTAAAAGCAACAAGAACCTCCTCGCAGGAGTGGGAGTGGGGTTCGACACTTCCATGTGTGCATGGGACAAACTTATGGCAGGGACAAGAACCTCCTCACAGATGTGGGAGCAATGTCTAGCGCTTGTGGTAGTCCACGAGACAAACTTCTAGAAAAGACAAGAAGTTCCCCACGGGCATGGGAGCAGAGTTCGGCGGTTGTGGCTGTGTGCAGAACGAACTTCCGGAAGAAAACGGAACTTCTTCACAGGCATGGGAGTAGCGTCAGTCACTTACAATAGTGCATGGGATGAACTTTCGGAAGCAATAGAAATCTCCACACTAGTGTGGGAGCAACGTCCGATGCTTACGACAGTGCACGAGATGAACTTCCACAAGTGACGAGAACCTTACTGTGGGCATGGGAGCAGCATCTGGTGCTTGTGTGCGTGTATAGGATGAACTTACTAAAGGGATGAGAACCTCCTTGCAGACGTGGGAACACTGTCGGGTGCTTATGGTAGTGTGTGGGACGAACTTTCAGAAGCGATGAGAATCTCCGCACTGGTGTAGGAACAGCGTCTTGTGCTTGCAGCAATGTGTGGGATGAACTTCTAGAAACGACGAGAACCTCCGTGCTAGCAAGAGAGCGGCATCTGATTCTTGCAGTAGTGTAACATCCTCAAATTCAAGTTTCATCAAAGTACCTTAGCACATGTATTTTTATTGTATTTTTGTTATATTTTATTGATTTTTTGAGTAAGAAACATATAAGAGAAGCTTTGGAAATGTGTTGGGGGAAAATTTGGCAAAACTAGGTCCAAATGGTGATAAAAGGCAAAATCGCCATTTAGAAAAAATTGACAATGGACAGAATTTGAGACTAATAAGTTAAAGATTGTATGATAGAGATTATTAGAGGAAAGGAGTGGTTGAATAATGATTAAATGGCAAGAATTGCATTTTTGCAGGCAAAATTGTCATCTCGCCAAGGGCCGAAAGGGTAATGTTGAAATCCAACCACCTAAAAATCTTAGAAATATTGTGAATATTATGTAGGAAGAAATTTTAACTTGATTTGGATGTAAATTCCCTTCGAAAAGATGAAAACAGACAAAAATGACCTTTTATGTTCACCAAGGGCAAAATGGTCATTCCAAAAGGAATCAAGAGACAAAGTGAGAGCCAAATTTAAAGGACAAGAAAGGAATTGTCCTAAAATAGTATGTGTACTATGGTAAGTGCACTAGGGCTCAAATAGAAATGTTAAAAAAGCTAAGAGGTAAAATGGTAAATTGAGCCCTTAGTATAAATAATGGAAAAGATGTTAGAATCTTCTTTATTTCTGCTTCTTGCTGGCCGAAGCTCAATTTTCCATTACTCACTCAAAGTTTTTGAATTTTCCAAGCCAAAAGTCTCACCAAATATGAGAAATTCCAAGAAATTTCTCAAGGAAAATTAACTATGTAAGGTGAGAATTTTCTTTTGGTACCATTTTTGCTTTGGTTTATTATATTTGAATTTTTTAATGTTGAGCTTAATGGGTATTAATGGTAAAAATAGGTGAAAAAGGGAGAATTAAAACATGATAATTGAAGAATTTTGTATTATTGAGGTAACAAATGCAAAGCCCCAAATTTCTGACAAATTAGGATTTTTGGATGAATATATTGTGTAATAGAGATAGTAAAAGTTGTGTGATGATAGCCTATGTGTAAATATTGGAAGAAAATAGGTTTTATGGATGCATGCAAAATTGGGCAAGGAGGATGCATTAGGGTTTGATTAATTTTCTTGTTGTTTTATGTGGATAATGATGAAATTATGAAATTGAAATCAACTTGGTTAAATTGGTGTGATCGCATGTGATTGGAAGTGAAGAAAATTAGAAGCATGTGTGTGGGTGTGTATTCAGCCAACGTGGTAGGTTAAGGATGGATTACATTTTGGCCATATTATCGCAATTATATAATAGTAAACACACATGAAGTAAGTGAGTAGTAAGATAAGTAAAGAAAAGGAGAAAAATTGAGAAGAAAGAATAAATGTAGAAACTTGGCAGGTAGTCTCTATTTAGCATATTTTTGGTTATTTGGGTTGTGTATGTTTGGAACAACACGTGCTACATTTGTATGTGGTGTGCATTATTTGTATGGGAATGATTGAAGGTGGAGGTTTGGAAAAAAAATCCTATTGCCAAAGAATGGGTGTGGTTGTGGAATTTAGAAGTGTTTAGAGAAATGGTTAAAATGGGGTATGCATATATATGTATATGTATGTACCTCTATGTGGAATTAATGATTTGAGTATTAATTATGGTTGTAAGTAGTTCTGCCAACATCTATCATCGAATGAGGTATTTTAAAATACTTTTTCAGTGGTGTATGTTTTAGTATAGGTATGTAGTCACTATGGCAATCATAGTTATGTGAATATAAATGTGTGTGTGTGTGTGTGTGTGTGTGTGTGTGTGTGTGTATTAAGGTATAAGAAAAACAATTTTCTTAATGTCTTATATATATATATATATATATATATATAGTGACCAAGTCAAAGGGAAACAGCAACAACCCAAATCCAGCTAAGTGTGACCATTGTCACAAGAATGGTCACTCTAAAGATCGATGCTGGTATGTTCTGTTGATAAATAGAATTAGAATGTGTTTAGCTCACAATTTCAAAGATTCAACATAAACAAATAAAAAAATGCAAGTAGAGAGAAAATAGATGAAGAGAGAAAAATGAATAGCTTTTTATTCTATCTCTCAAAATATTTACACATCTTGGGTTTTTATATACAACATCCTAACAGCTAGGTACAAGCTTACTTTACTTTTCTAACAGCTAGGTACAACACATAACAGCATATCTTTCAATTTAAAAAACTAGCCGTTATTTCGTCCTTTAGTAGTTAGCTTGAATTGGGCTTTGGGCTTGATATGGGTATCCATAGATCAATCCAAGAGTTATTTGGGCTTTTCATCTTCACCCTCAATCTCTTCATCTTTAACACAATGATCACAAAGCCTACAGTTTCTTTTGATGTGTCCTAGTCTTCCACATCTTTTAGATTTGATGGTTTTGCTTTCTTTCAACCCTTGTGTTACCATTGCTACTTCTTTTGCCTCCGCAAATGCACCTTTCTCAATTTTAGGCTCATCTCTATCAAACGCTTCTCTAGCCATCAATTCCCTATCCACAATATTCACCACATCATCATATGGTGGCATCTCCTTATTCCTTAGAATTTAATTCCTAAGGTCCCCAAAACTAGGCCCCAATCCTGCCAAGAGGAAACAAACAAGATCTTCATTGGCCCTTTTCTCCAATTCTTCCCCATTGGTAGTAATCGGCCTCAAACACTCCAATTCATCCCATGCTTCCTTGATTTTGTTGGAGTAGGAAAGGAAATCACTTCCATTCATCTTGGCATTTGTGATGATTTCCCTCAACTCATAGACTTTTAAGAGATTACCTTGATTTCCGAACCTTCTAGCAAGTGCATTCCAAAGGTCTTTGGCAGTTTTGGCTTTGTTGAAGGCACCAACCAAGGATTGATCAATGGAGTTGATAATCCAAGTAATGACAAGATTATCAACATATCTCCATTCAGCATATTCTTTATCTCCCACCTTAGGTTGATTAATTTCTCCATCAACAAATCCCAGAACTCTCATGCCCAGTAAGGCCCTTGTCGCATTCGTCACCCATGTAGAGTAATTCCTTCCATTTAGAGGAAAGGTAGTAAGCTTAGTGGTGATTTTGTAGTCGGAATCAACATTGAAAAAATTCTCTCTCTTGGCAGAACTACTTCCCACTTGTGCTGCCATTTTAATGTCAGCAACTTGGCCTGCACAATGGAGATTGATCACACAACCAAGAGAGAGTAAAAAATAAAGGAGAGATGATGAAATGAGCTCCCTAAATGCAACCTTGCTCTGATACCATGTTGATAAATAGAATTTGAATGTGTTTAGCTCACAATTTCAAAGATTCAACATAAACAAATAAAAAAATGCAAGTAGAGAGAAAATAGATGAAGAGAGAAAATTGAAGAGCTTTTGTATTCTATCTTCAAATATTTACACAGCTTGGGTTTTTATATACAACATCCTAACGGCTAGGTACAAGCTTACTTTACTTTTCTAACAGTTAGGTACAACACATAACAACATATCTTTCAATTTAAAAAACTAGCCATTATTTCGTCCTTTAGTAGTTAGCTTGAATTGGGCTTTGGGCTTGATATGGGAATCCATAGATCAATCCAAGAGTTATTTGGGCTTTTCATCTTTACCCTCAATCTCTTCATCTTTAACACCCCCATGGCATGCCATGGCTTCCTACACGTTGGGTAGTGTATAGGATGAACTTCTTGGAGCGACCAAAATATCCCCGCAGGTGCAGCAGAGGCTTCCAGAAGTTTTTTCCACGCACTACCCAATGTGCTGCAAGCCTCTGCCGCACTCGGGGTGATGTTCGAGTAGCTCCTGGAAGTTTGTCCCGAGCACTGCAGATTGCACTTGTGGCCTCTAGCTATGCCTATGAGAATTTTCTAGTCACTCTCAGAAGTTGATCCTGCACCCTACCCTGCGCAACGCACCGAAAGCCTCTTGTCACGGGACGGTAAGATTTTATTGAACTTGTGCGGCACTTAGCTAGTATCAAACTTTGGCTACTATACTAAACAAGCCTTATTTGAAGCATGGATGGTCACCTTGGACAAGCTAAGATATTTAGGAGACTAGAGGAATCAAGAGAAACTTGAAGAAGAAAGCTTTGTATTGAATGAAAGAATCACAAACTACAATGCTATACAACTCTCTTAAACTACTTGTATTTACAACTTTCAGTGGATGATTTGGCCAAAGAAAGTGAGGCCTATTTATAGTTGAGGATGGGGGAAATGAATGGCTAGGATTTACTTTACAAAGACCAGTTTAGATGGCCAAGATTAGTTCAATAATTCCTATGCAAATGGGAGAAAAAATTCAAATTCAAATATTTAAAATTTCCCTCCAATTCTTCCCTCCATTGCTAGATATTTTCTTAAGTTAGGCCCTTTAGAAGCTGGGCCATGTTTACACAAATTTAGGCCTTCTTTTGGGCCATTTGATACTTTGTTGTTGCCTTTCCCATGTAGTCCAGCTCACATTCTATCACACCCTGCTACACCCAAGGGGATGTTCTGGTAGCTCTCGAAAGTTCATCCCACTCACTGCAGATCGCACTTGACACGTCTGCCGCACTGGCGGAGATGTTACGATCACTGCCAGAAATTTGTCCCATGAACCGCTCAACTTGTTGGAAGCGCCTGCCATGCCTATTTAGTTGTTCTGGACGCTCCCAAAAGTTCATCCCGGGCACTGCTAAACACATCTGAAGCCTTTGCCATAGTAGCCACATGGATGCTCCAGCCACTCTTGGAAGTTTGCCCTGCATAATAGGAACACAACCCACCCCTCTGCAGTGTATGCAGGGATGTTCTGGTTGCTCTCGGAAGTTTGTCCTACACACTGTCAAATACTGGTGTGAATGTCCTTCATTAATTAGGATTAAGTCAAACACTGGCCGGGCCTCACTGCTAGATTACATACTTGCTGTTGCCATGCTTGTTGTGCATATTTTTTGGCCCATGCTTTGCAGCCTCATTTTCTGCCCATTGCCTTTCCTGCATACTTAGTGATATGCCTCAAGGATCTTGCCGCACTGACGGGAATGTTTGGGTCGCTGCTGAAAGTTCGACCCGTGCAGTACCGAACATGCCCGACGCCACTGCCTAGCCTACAGAAATGTTCCAGTCACTCTTGGAATTTCGTCTAGTGCAATGCTAAACATAGCTGACGCCTCTACCGTGCCAGCAGGGATGTTTTGATAGTTATCAGAAGTTTATCCCGCACACTGTCGAATTGTTGAGGACCTTAGGCGGAAAGCCTGGACGCAGAAAGTAGTGAAGTACAGCCAGGTTCTGATTCAGTCCTAATTGATTGCAAAAATCCAAGCCAAGAAGAAGACCAGCATTGTTAGGACACGCATGAGGCAATCTGAGCAGGAGAAGGAGAGTGACGGCGTGAAGAACTCCAGCAGATAGCAGGACAGCTTGGCAGGATTACTTCAGCAAGAGGACCATGCCAAAGAGAAGTCTTGGTGAGGAAGGACACACCATAGCAGAAGTTCTAATCCAAGAAGGAAACGGTATGAAGAAGTTCAGCAGCTGTAGAGAAGATAAGATAAGGACAGAAAGACTTAGTCAAAGTAGGAATTCAAGAAAGACCAAGAATCCTAGTAGGATTAGGAAATAGTGGGATAAGGTCTATCTTGATAATGTTTTAGTTGACTTAGGAAAACATATCCTAAGTGGATAAGGAACCTAAGTACTAGTTAAATTAGGATAAGGCTGTTTTAGGACTATAAATACAGCCCATTATTTGTGAGGAGGATATATGCTCCGAATTTTGTTATTTCTCATTCATTAATCAAGAATCAAGGTTAGCATTCTTGCTTCCATTCTTGTTTATATTTCAGTTATCTTTTAAGAGTTGTCTTGAGATAACTTGGGCTTAAGATAAGGTTAAGAGTTGTCTTCCTTGCTCAAGAGCTTAGGTTGAAGTTAAGAGTTGTCTTCTTCAACCAAGGCAAGTTGTGATAGGTTTAAGAGTTGTCTTGCCTATCCAACATATCTTTATATATGTTAGTTATAACCTGAAGGACAGCTTAGGGGACATAAATATAAGGAAAAGAACTCAAGAATCAAACGGGACAGTAAGTTAGGAAGGATTCCAGTAGCGTGCTAACTGCTAAGGTGTATAAAAGTTGGGGAAAAGAATCGGGACCCGCAACAAATTGATACTTTCATTGAGAAGCAACACAATCACTATTCAGTTGAAAGGTCAACACAATCACCAGTTGAGAAGTCAGCACAATCACCAGTTAAGAGATAGCACGATCACCCCAGAAAATTAGGGCTATAGTTAAGACATTAACACAGACACCAGTCAATTGCAAGGCATCACAGTTACCATGTCATCTAGGTAGGATTTACCCGCACCACAGGAACAGACCGGGGAAGATTTCTCAGTCACCAACTCGCAGAAGAATCCTTGCCTTGGAGAGGAACTAGAATGCGATCCATGACGAGGTAGGTGATATCAAACGCCAACTATCATCCATCATTCTTTCTCTTGAACAATTGAAGACAGACACACCCTAAGTGGCCATAAAACAAGTTCAAACCAACCAGGGCAGAAACAACCACCTACCATAAATGTCTAGGAGGCTTCAATCAGAAATCACATGGCACCAAGCGCATGAGGACAAATCTGACCAGGAGCAACTTTCCTCTCAAGAAAGGGGGCAAAAGGCACATGAGTTTGGGAAGCAGGAGGGAGACTTCACCAAACGAACACCTGCCCTATGATCGCTACAATAATTATAGCAATGATGAGGAGGTGCTGGACAAAAGGCCTGCCTCATGGCAACCAAGAAGGGTGCGCAATCACCCTGAGGTAGAACCATGGCGCACCACAAGAAGGGAGGATTGGCACTACGACAGCCCAAGCCATTACACACGGCCTAAGGTAAAAATCGAATTCCCTACCTTTGAGAAAGGAGATCCAACCAAATGGATCTCCAAGAGCTGAATTTTACTTTGAGAAATAAGGTGTTGAAAGAGGTGAAAGGGTTGATTTTGCATCCCTATCACCTATGTGGGAGAGCCAACCAATGGTGGCGTTGGCTTAAGGCCACCTATGGCCAAAGAAAGGAAGAAGGATAGGCTGGACAAGGTTCACACAAGAGTTAGTGAACAGATTTGGCCCATCTAGCATGACTAAGTATGAGGGACAGCTTGCCAAGATTAGGCAAGAAGGTTCTCTAGAAAGCTACCTTGAAGAATTCGAGAGGTTGGCCAAATTAGTAGGACATTGGCCAGATAGTGCACTAATTGGCACTTTTCTAGATGGCCTTGTACCTTGGCTAAGCCAGAAGTGAAGATGAGGGATCCAAACTCTCTCACTCAGTGCATTCGGTTGGCAAGACTCATCAACGATGGGAGAAGCATCACCTGCAGCACAACCAAGGTCATCAAACCCTCGGACAAATAGTAAGCATCCTCATCAAGTAAGACAGTACCTGCAAAAACAAAAGACCCTCTCAAACTATCCACCGAAGAAATCAACAGAAGGATTGAAAAGAGGCCTATGTTTTAGGTGCAATGATAAGTGGCAAGTTAGCCACAAGTGCAAAAAAGGGTTGTTCAACATCATTGAAGTAGTAAGTGATGAAGAACACGAGGAAAGTGGCGAGGAAGAACAAGAAAGCTGCATGGACAGCGAGGAGGAAGCAGAGGCAGAACACTCCCCTAATAATGCAGAAAGAGGCGAAATCAACTTACATGTAGTAGGGGCAACCACCAATCCTACTGCCATGAGGTTATTCCTAGCCATTAACAGTAAAAATATTTTAGTATTGATAGATAGTGGAGCTACTCATAACTTTATCAACTCAAAATTGGTCAAAACACTTCAGCTACGTTTAAAAAGGATTGCACCTTTTGAGGTAAGAGTGGCAAGCAAACAAAAGCTCAAGTGCACAGAAGTAATCTAGGTAGTAGCTATGCAGATTCAAGGAGTCAAAATAGAGGCAGAACTGCATGTGTTAGCCCTGACAGGTCTTGATGTGGTTTTAGGCAATGGTTGGCTTAAAACCACATGCAAAATAATGTTCGACTGTGAATCCATGGCCATGCACTTCCAATGGAAGGGAAGGGACTGCATGAAAGTTATGAGTATATCTTGATAATGTTTTGTTGACTTAGAAAAGCTTGTTGACTTAGGAAAATATATCCTAAGTGGATAAGGAACCTAAGTACTAGTTAAATTAGGATAAAGGCTGTCTTAGGACTATAAATGCAACCCATTATTTGTGAGAGGATATATGCTCTGAATTTTGTTTATTTCTCTTTCATTAATCAAGAATCAAGGTTAGCATTCTTGCTTCCATTTTGTTTATATTTCGGTTATCTTTTAAGAGTTGTCTTGAGATAACTTAGGGCTTAAGATAAGGTTAAGAGTTGTCTTCCTTGCTTAAGAGCATAGGTTGAAGTTAAGGGTTGTTTTCTTCAACCAAAGCACGTTGTGATAAGTTTAAGAGTTGTCTTGCCTATCCAACATATCCTTATATATGTTAGTTATAACCCAAAGGATAGCTTAGGGGACGTAAATGTAAGAAAAGAACTCAAAACTCAAACGGTACAGCAAGTTAGGAAGGATTCCAGTAGGCGTGCTGACCCCTAAGATGTAGAAAAGTTGGGAAAAAAAGATCGAGACCCCAACACGAATGCCTCTGCTGTACCCGTGAGAATATTCCGATTGCTCCCTGATGTTGGTTCCCCGTATTGCTGAATGTGCTTGATGCCGCTGATATGCCCGTGGGATGTTCTTGTCTCACCTGAAATTTGTCCTGTACACTGTCTAACACATAGGAAGCCCCTCCTGCGCCTAATGGGATGTTCTGGTTGCTCCCCAAAATTCGTCTGGTGCATTGCTGAAAGTGCTCGATGCCTCTGCCAAGTGTGTTGGGATGTTTTGATCGCTCGTAGAAGTTTATCCCGTGGACTGTCCAATACAACTGAAGCCTCAACCATACCCGTTGGGATGTTCCGATTGCTCCTAGAAGTTCATTCAACACACTATCGAATGTCTCTGACATTGCTACCGTGCCCATGGGAATGTTCTTGTCACTCCCAGAAGTTTGTTCTGCGCATTTTCAAGCATGACCAACGCCTCTGTCAAGCCAACAAGGATTTTCTGGTCGCTCCCAAAAGTTCATCCCTCACACTGTACAATGCCCGAACACCTCTGCTGTGCCCACGGTGATGGTCTGGTCGCTCCCGAAAGTTTATCCCATGCACTGTCAAACATGCTTGACGCCTCTATCCTGCCTACGGAGATGTTCCAGTAGCTACAGGATGTTTGTCCGAAGCATGGCCGAATGCGTCTGTTGATAAATAGAATTTGAATGTGTTTAGCTCACAATTTCAAAGATTCAACATAAACAAATAAAAAAATGCAAGTAGAGAGAAAATAGATGAAGAGAGAAAATTGAAGAGCTTTTGTATTCTATCTTCAAATATTTACACAGCTTGGGTTTTTATATACAACATCCTAACGGCTAGGTACAAGCTTATTTTACTTTTCTAACAGCTAGGTACAACACATAACAGCATATCTTTCAATTTAAAAAACTAGCCGTTATTTCGTCCTTTAGTAGTTAGCTTGAATTGGGCTTTGGGCTTGATATGGGTATCCATAGATCAATCCAAGCGTTATTTGGGCTTTTCATCTTTACCCTCAATCTCTTCATCTTTAACACTCCCCCTCAAGTTGGACTTGTACAAATTGAAGAAGTTCAACTTGGAACTCACCTTAAGAAGTTGTTGATGAGTACATTGTTTGGTGAATATATCCGCAAGTTGATCTTCACTCTTCACATAAGGCATGTTGATCACTTTGCTCAAGTACTTTTCTCTTGTGAAGTGACAATCAACTTCGATGTGCTTGGTCCTCTCATGGAACACCGGATTAGATGCAATGTGTGTTGCTGCCTTGTTATCACAGTACATGTCTATAGATGTTTCAACTGAAAATCCTAAGTCTTCACTAATGATTTTATCCAAACCAATTCACTCGTAGTAGATGCCATAGCTCTATATACCTAGAAAATATTGTAAGTTTCCCTAAATCTTTAACATCAAATGCAGACTTCAAATATGTTTTAATGCTCTTAATGCCATTAATGTCACAACCGGTGATGATAATATCATCCACATAAATAAGAACAATGGTAGATTCCTCACTTGAGTGCTTAATAAATAGGGAATGATCAGCATCACTCACTTTAAAATTTTGAGAACACAATGCTTTATGCAACTTATTATACCATGCTCTTGGTGATTGCTTTAATCCATATATGGCTTTCTTCAATTTGCAAACATGTGTATTTGGAACCATAACATCATATCCTTGAGGTAAACTCATGTAAACCTCTTCCTCTAACTCTCCTTGCAAGAAAGCATTCTTCACATCCATTTGATGTAAATCCCAATTATAATTAGCCGCTAAGGAGAGAACCACTCTAATAGTGTTCATTTTTGCAGCTGGTGCAAAAGTTTCTGTATAGTCTAAGCCGTAGGTTTGAGTGAAGCCTTTGGCCACTAACCTAGCCTTATGTTTGTCCAAGGTTCCATCACTATTTAACTTAGTCTTATACACCCATTTGCATCCTACAACTTTCTTTCCCAAAGGTAAAGGTACTAATTCCCATGTATTATTTTTAACTAAAGCATCCAATTCCTCTTGCATGGCTTGTCTCCAAACTGCTAATTCTCTAGCTTCCTTAAAGTTATTTGGATCTTTAATGGTGTTTACTTTAGTTAAAAAGGCTCTAAAACTCTCTTTTACATTTCCTAAGGTGTAGTAGTTGTCAAGAGGGTGTGTGATTACCTTGATTTCCGAACCTTCTAGCAAGTGCATTCCAAAGGTCTTTGGCAGTTTTGGCTTTGTTGAAGGCACCAACCAAGGATTGATCAATGGAGTTGATATCCAGTAATGACAAGATTATCAACATATCTCCATTCAGCATATTCTTTATCTCCCACCTTAGGTTGATTAATTTCTCCATCAACAAATCCCAGAACTCTCATGCCCAGTAAGGCCCTTGTCGCATTCGTCACCCATGTAGAGTAATTCCTTCCATTTAGAGGAAAGGTAGTAAGCTTAGTGGTGATTTTGTAGTCGGAATCAACATTGAAAAAATTCTCTCTCTTGGCAGAACTACTTCCCACTTGTGCTGCCATTTTAATGTCAGCAACTTGGCCTTGCACAATGGAGATTGATCACACAACCAAGAGAGAGTAAAAAATAAAGGAGAGATGATGAAATGAGCTCCCTAAATGCAACCTTGCTCTGATACCATGTTGATAAATAGAATTTGAATGTGTTTAGCTCACAATTTCAAAGATTCAACATAAACAAATAAAAAAAATACAAGTAGAGAGAAAATAGATGAAGAGAGAAAATTGAAAGAGCTTTTGTATTCTATATTCAAATATTTACACAGTTTGGGTTTTTATATACAACATCCTAACGGCTAGGTACAAGCTTACTTTACTTTTCTAAACAGCTAGGTACAACACATAACAGCATATCTTTCAATTTAACACATCAAGTGAAGAATATGAAGATTGGTGCTATAATGACAACTTGGTGTACACATGGATTTTAAATTCCATGGAACCATCCTTGGTAGGAGCATTCTTAAAGGCTGAAACTTTGTAAAGCACTTTGGGAGTCTATCAAGGACAATTTGGTCATCAAGGAAACTTGATGAGAATATAGGAGTTGGAAGCTTTAGTTAAGAATAAGACATGGGAAATTGTTACTCTTCCCCAAGGTAAGAAAACAGTTGGGTGTAAATGGGTGTACAAAACCAAGCTGAAGAGTGATGGTTCCATTGAGAAACATAAAGCTAGATTGGTTGCTAAAGGATTCACTCAAACCTATGGTTTAGATTACACTGAAACATTTGCCCCAGTAGCCAAAATGAACACCATTAGAGTTATTTTGTCCTTAGCCACTAATTATGAATGGGAAATGTATCAAATGGATGTTCGAAATGCTTTTCTCCAGGGGGAATTAGAAGAAGAGGTTTACATGGATATCCCACAAGGATACAACATTAAAGTACCAAAACCGCATGTGTGTAAGCTTAGAAAAGCCATTTATGGCTTAAAACAATCTCCTAGGGCCTGGTACTCTAAGTTGCTAGGTGCTTTAACTTCTCAACACTTTAAGGTTAGTAGTGCTGATCACTCTTTATTCATAAAACACTCCAATAATGGTATTACTGTTGTGATAATATATGTGGATGATATCATTATAACAGGGAGTGATACTTTGGGAATAAACAGCACTAAAAGTTATTTAAAGTCTACTTTTGATATTAAAGACCTTGGACACTTACGGTATTTTCTAGGTATAGAAATAGCCCATTCTAATAAAGGGCTATTTCTATCCCAAAGGAAATACACACTTGATCTTTTGAAAGTGACAGGTAAGCTTGGAGGGAAGATAGCATCAACTCCAATTGAAGGACAAGCCAAAAGGAAGGAGGGCAAACCAATTGAAGACATCAAGCAATATCAAAGAATTGTGGGTAAGTTAATCTATTTAACTATTACAAGACCTGACATTTCTTTTGCTGTGAATCAGGTAAGCCAATTCATGACTTGTCCAATGACCAATCACATGGAAATGGTGGACCGAATACTCAAATATCTCAAAGGGAACTCTAGGACAAGGAATACTCATGAAGAAACATGGACATCACCAAATTTTTGCCTACACGGATGCTGATTGGGCAGGAAACATTGAAGATCGCAAATCTACAACTGGATATTGCACTTTTGTTGGTGGAAATTTAGTGACTTGGAAGAGCAAAAAGCAAACCGTGGTGGCCAAATCAAGTGCCGAAGCTGAATATAGGGCAATGGCTTCAACCACTAGTGAATTGATATGGTTGAAGGCATTGGTTGAAGATTTGGGTTTTAACGTCGAGGCACCTATGAAGCTACATTGTGATAACAAATCGGCGATACATATTGCAAACAATCCAGTGTTTCATGAGAGGACCAAGCACATAGAGGTAGATTGTCACTTTATAAGAGAAAAGTATTTGAACAAGACAATCTCAATGCCTTATGTCAAGAGTGAAGATCAATTGGCGGACATATTCACCAAACCTCCGAGTATTCAACAACTTCAAAAGTTTGTATGCAAGTTGAACTTGATCAATTTGTTCAAGCCCAACTTGAGGGGGAGTGTTGAAAATGAAGAGATTGAGGATGAAGATAAAAGGCCCAAATAACTCTTTGATTGGCCTATGGACACCCATATCAAGCCCAAAGCCCATATCAAGCTAACCACTAAAGGACGAAATAACGGCTAGTAAGCTAATCACTAATGGACGAAATAATGGCTAGTTCTTGAAATTGAAAGATATGCTGTTGTGTGTTGTACCTAGCTGTTAGAAAAGTAAAATAAGCTTGTACCTAGCCGTTAGGATGTTGTATATAAATACCCTAGATGTGTAAATATTGAGGTGGTGGAAAAACAAGCTTCTTTATTCTTTCATCAATATTTTCTTTCACACTTCTTTTCTTCATCAATCTTTTTTCACAGGCTTTGGGCTTGATATGGGTATCCATAGATCAATCCAAGAGTTATTTGGGCTTTTCATCTTCACCCTCAATCTCTTCATCTTTAACCGTCCAGCACCTCTGCGAGCTCGTGAGAAGTTTTTGGTAGCTCACAGAAGATTATCCCATGCACTGCCAAACGTGCTCGATGCCTCTGCTGTGCCTAGGGAAATGTTATGGTTAGTCTAGGAAGTTCAGCACATTGCCATATGCACTGTATGCCACTACTGCACCTGTTGGGTTGTCCCGGTCGCTCCCGTATGTTCGACCTGCACACTGCCGAACGCACCCAATGACTATGTCATGCTTGTAAGGATGTTCCAGTTGCTTTCGAATGTTTGTCTTGTGCACTTGTTAACATGCCCAGAGCCACTGCCGCGTCTACGGGAATGTTTCAGCCTCTCTCAGAAGTTTCTCCCATGCATTGCTAAATGCTTCCGACACCTTTGCCACGCCTGCTGGGATGTTCCGATCGATCCCGGAAGTTCGTCATGCACACTACCCAATGTGCCCAAAGCCTTTACCACACCTGCCTAAATGTTCTGGACACTTTGTGAAGTTAGTTCCCCCATATTACTGAATGTGTCCGATGCCACTGACATGCTCGTGGGGATGTTCTTCTCATACCTGGAAGTTTGTTCGTGCAATGCCTAATGTGCTGGAAGCCCCTCCCGCACCCGCAGGGATACTCTAGTAGCTCCCGAAAGTTCGCTTGGTGCAATGCCAAATGCACCTAACACTGTTGCCACGTCCACAGGGATGTTCCAGTCGCCCCCCAAAGTTCATCATGCACACTGCCAAACGCGCCTGATGCCTCTATCTAGCCTGTGGAGATGTTCCAGTAGCTCCTGAATGTTCATCGTGTGCACTGCCCAACACGCTCAAAACCTCTGCCGCTTCTGGTAGGGATGTTTCGGTCAGTCCTGAAAGTTTATCTCGCACACTGCCTAATGTGCCGTATGCCTCTGTCGGGCCAACTGGGTTGCTCCGGTCACTCCTGGATGTTTGTCCTGCACATTGCTGAACTTACCCGATCACTCTGCCGCGTCCGTGGAGATGTTCTGGTTTCTCCCAGAAGTTTGTCCCATGCATTGTTCAACACGCCCAAAAGTCTCTACCGCACCTTCAAGGATGTTCCGGTCGCTCTTAAAAATTTATCTCATGCACTGCAGAATGCTTTTGACGCCAATGCCACTCCTGCGGGGATATTTTGGTCAATCCCAAAAGTTCAACCGGCGCACTGCTGAACGCACCCAATGCTACTGCCACGCCGGCAGGGATGTTTTGATCACTCTTAAAGTTCATCCCATGCATTGCTGAATGCGGCTGACACCTCTACCAAGCCCGTGGGGATGTTCTGGCTGCTCCTGGAAGTTCATCCTGCACGCTGCCCTGCACGCCGAAAGCCACTCCCACGCCTAGGGGATGTTTTGGTAGCTCTCGGAAGTTCATCCGACAAACTGTAGAACATGTCCGACATTGCTGACACGCTAGTAGAAATGTTCTAGTCGCTCCCCAAAGTTGGTCCTGCACACTGCTGAATGCACCCTACTCCTCTGCCAAGCCCACGGGGATGTTCTGGTCGCTCCTGGAAGTTCGTCCCCCACACTGGCGAACATGCCTGAAGCCTCTTTCGAGGATGTGCTAATCACTCCTGGAAGTTAGTCCCACACACTACTAAACATGTCTGATGCATGCTACAAACCCAAGGGAATGTTTGTCCCATGCACTGCCGAAAGTGACTGACGCCTCCACTGCACCAATGGGAATATTCCATTTGCTTCCGGGAGTTCATCCTGAGCAATGCCGAAGTGTTTGATGCCTCCTCTATGGAGCCCATGAGAATTTTTCGATTGCTCTCAAAAGTTTGTCCCGTGCATTGTCGAATATGCCCAATGCCATTGGCCCACCTACAAGGATGTTTTGGTTGCTCCTAAAAGTTCATCTTGTGCACTGTTGAATGTGCCCGATGACTATGTCGCCTATGAGGATTTTTTGCTTGCTCCCAGAAATTCATACCGTGCACTGTCCAACGTGTCCAAAGCCTCTGCCGTGCCAATGAGGAGGTTTTGGTCACTCCCATAAGTTCATCCCACACACGGAAGAGAAGGGACTGCACATGGAAGGAATCAACCATCAATGCAGCACATCATTGTTAGGTAAGTACCCTTGAACATCTATTCAAAAAAGGGGGCACAATGCTTTGTAGTTCTCTTGGCCACAAAGGAAGCAAGCACAGCTGAGCATCATAAAGGGCAGAACACACACAAAAACATACTAGTGGTAGTAAGAAGCTTACTGGAGCAATTCGAAGATGTCCTAAGAGAGCCACAAGGGCTACCACCCTCAAGACATTACAACCATGTCATCCCATTAATCAACGAGACCAAGGCGATTAATGTGCAGAAGACAATGTTTTGGACTCATAGTGGACACTACAAGTACCTAGTCATGCCTTCCGGGACTATGCAACGCACCCTCCATCTTTCAAGCGGCCATGAACGACATCTTCAAACCTTATTTTCACAGGTTTGTATTGGTTTTCTTGGTCTATTTTAGGAACCATGATGATCACATAGAACACTTAGCAAAAGTGCTGGAGGTGTTAAGAAGAAATCACTTCGTTATCAAGCCATCCAAGTGCACGTTCATGCAAGAGGAGCTTGAATACCTTGGTCACATCATATCTAGAGAAGGAGTGAAGGTAGACTAATGCAAGATAGGAACTATGCAATCATGGCCAACTCTAAGAATGTCGCAGAACTTCGGGAATTTTTAGGCTTGACAGGCTACTACCACCGATTTGTCTGCAAATACGGCGCCATAGAAAAACCATTGATGAATTTGCTGAAGAAGGACAAATTTCAATGGATGGAGAAGAGTTAGGACGCTTTCAAGTTGTTAAAGCAAGTCATGTCTGAGACCCTTGTGTTAGCACTGCACTTCAACCAAACCTTCGAGCTTCACGAAACGTGTCAAGATGGAATAGGTGCTTTCTTGAGTCAAGCTGGAAAACCTATTGCATACATGAGCAGAGTCTTAGGGCCCATGAAGAAGGAATGGTCAGTATACACCAAGGAGGTATTGCCCATCATCCATGTAGTTAAGGTATGGTGACCTTACCTTCTTGGGAGAAAGTTCCTGATCATTAAGAATCAACAACCCTTTGGAAGCCTCATAAAGCAGAAAATTACCACACAAGAGCAGCAAAAGTTCCTTGTCAAGTTGCTAGGATAGGAGTATGAAATAATCTACAAACCAAGCAAGGAAAACAAGGTGGTAGACGCATTGTCCAAAAGCAATGGAGGTCAAGCATTGTGGACAGCATGTGAGCCTAATGATGCATGCCTCACTGCCATTAGCGGAGCGGAGTGGAATGTATGGACAGAAATCAAAGAGGCAATAGAGATTGATACCCAAAGCTAAGAGCTCACTAAGAAGATCAAGAATTTTGACCCTAAGGTTAGTAAATTCACCCTTAAGAATGGATATATTTAGCACAACCAGCAAGTGTATGTACCGAACATACAAGCACTAAGGGGGAAAATCTTTGAATCACTTCCACAACTGATGGGAAGGAGAACATTGAGGATGGTTCCAAACTTACATGTGATTTCTTTTGGTGAGAAGGACTTAAGGCTGAAATCAAGAAGTAAGTTTGAGAATGCGATGTTTGTTAGCGCACCAAACCATAGAGGAAAGGTAGTAAGCTTAGTGGTGATTTTGTAGTTGGAATCAACATTGAAAAAATCTCTCTCTTGGCAGAACTACTTCCCACTTGTGCTGCCATTTTAATTTCAGCAACCTGGCCTTGCACAATGAAGATTGATCACACAACCAAGAGAGGGTAAAAATAAAAGAGAGATGATGAAAGGAACTCTCTAGATCCAACCTTGCTCTGATACCATGTTGATAAAAGAATTTGAATGTGTTTAGCTCACAATTTCAAAGATTCAACATAAACAAATAAAAAAATGCAAGTAGAGAGAAAATAGATGAAGAGAGAAAATTGAAGAGCTTTTGTATTCCATCTCCAAATATTTACACATCTTGAGTTTTTATATACAACATCCTAACGGCTAGGTACAAGCTTACTTTACTTTTCTAACAGCTAGGTACAACACATAACAGCATATTTTTCAATTTAAAAAACTAGCCGTTTTTTTCGTCATTTAGTAGTTAGCTTGAATTGGGCTTTGGGCTGGATATGGGTATCCATAGATCAATCCAAGAGTTATTTGGGCTTTTTATCTTCACCCTCAATCTCTTCATCTTAAACATCGAAACCTATCCTCCTTGAATAGCAGGAAGAGGCAAACTTATATCTCCACGTAGACTAAGATTCAAACTAGAACTTCGATTGAGACCCTTTCATATGGACTAACATGGGGACTAACTTTGCTGGAAAATCACATTTCTAACCAGTGTCTGACTAAAACAAAATGTGCTCTAAGCAAATCAAACTAAAGCTTTGTTTTGTGAAAAATATTGAAGAAACAAAGAAGTGTGAAAGAAAGTATTGATGAAAGAATAAAGAAGCTTGTTTTTCTACTACCTCAATATTTACACATCTAGGGTATTATCAAAGAGTTATTTGGGCCTTTTATCTTCACCCTCAATCTCTTCATTTTCAACACTCCCCCTCAAGTTGGGCTTGAACAAATTGATCAAGTTCAACTTGCATACAAACTTTTGAAGTTGTTGAATACTCGGAGGTTTGGTGAATATGTCCGCCAATTGATCTTCACTCTTGACATAAGGCATTGAGATTGTCTTGTTCAAATACTTTTCTCTTATAAAGTGACAATCTACCTCTATGTGCTTGGTCCTCTCATGAAACACTGGATTGTTTGCAATATGTATCGCCGATTTGTTATCACAATGTAGCTTCATAGGTGCCTCGACATTAAAACCCAAATCTTCAACCAATGCCTTCAACCATATCAATTCACTAGTGGTTGAAGCCATTGCTCTATATTCAGCTTCGGCACTTGATTTGGCCACCACGGTTTGCTTTTTGCTCTTCCAAGTCACTAAATTCCCACCAACAAAAGTGCAATATCCAGTTGTAGACTTGCGATCTTCAATGTTTCCTGCCCAATCAGCATCCGTGTAGGCAAAAATTTGGTGATGTCCATGTTTCTTCATGAGTATTCCTTGTCCTAGAGTTCCCTTGAGATATTTGAGTATTCGGTCCACCATTTCCATGTGATTGGTCATTGGACAAGTCATGAATTGGCTTACCTGATTCACAGCAAAAGAAATGTCAGGTCTTGTAATAGTTAAATAGATTAACTTACCCACAATTCTTTGATATTGCTTGATGTCTTCAATTGGTTTGCCCTCCTTCCTTTTTGGCTTGTCCTTCAATTGGAGTTGATGCTATCTTCCCTCCAAGCTTACCTGTCACTTTCAAAAGATCAAGTGTGTATTTCCTTTGGGATAGAAATAGCCCTTTATTAGAATGGGCTATTTCTATACCTAGAAAATACCGTAAGTGTCCAAGGTCTTTAATATCAAAAGTAGACTTTAAATAACTTTTAGTGCTGTTTATTCCCAAAGTATCACTCCCTGTTATAATGATATCATCCACATATATTATCACAACAGTAATACCATTATTGGAGTGTTTTATGAATAAAGAGTGATCAGCACTACTAACCTTAAAGTGTTGAGAAGTTAAAGCACCTAGACAACTTAGAGTACCAGGCCCTAGGAGATTGTTTTAAGCCATAATGGCTTTTCTAAGCTTACACACATGCGGTTTTGGTACTTTAATGTTGTATCCTTGTGGGATATCCATGTAAACCTCTTCTTCTAATTCCCCCTGGAGAAAAGCATTTCGAACATCCATTTGATACATTTCCCATTCATAATTAGTGGCTAAGGACAAAATAACTCTAATGGTGTTCATTTTGGCTACTGGGGCAAATGTCTCAGTGTAATCTAAACCATAGGTTTGAGTGAATCCTTTAGCAACCAATCTAGCTTTATGTTTCTCAATGGAACCATCACTCTTCAGCTTGGTTTTGTACACCCATTTACACCCAACTGTTTTCTTACCTTGGGGAAGAGTAACAATTTCCCATGTCTTATTCTTAACTAAAGCTTCCAACTCCTCATCCATGGCATTTCTCCAAATAGGAATGTCCTTGGCCTCGTTGTAGCAAGATGGCTCTTTCAAACTATCCAATTTGCTTAAAAACACTCTGTAACTCTCTTTAACATTATGTAAGGTATAATAATTTTCTATAGGATGTGCTGTGACTTTGTTCCCATAAAAGAATACCCTATTTTTCTGCCATTCGGATGGAGGCTTCCTAATTCTTTGAGATCTTCTAAGAGGAAAATTTTGATCATGTGATGAAGAATCGAACTCTCTCTCATTTTGACCCACCCGGTGAGGAACTAAATGGGATTTCATGCTCTAAAACTAATTGATCATTAGGGTTCTCATCACAAGGTGTTTCCTCACCTTGACTTTCGCTAACTATGTTTTGTTCTTCATTTGATTGCAATAGTTCATGAATATCACCATTCTGTTGTGTTGAATCTTCATAGATAAAATCCTCTTTTTCGCTTTCATTCAAACTAACTCCATTATTGATTTGATCGTTATTCCTTAACAAACTCAACCGATTACCTACAATAGATAGGGGAAGAGGATCCCCTTTCGTTTCTCCTTCATATCTCACTTTATCAAAATAAGGATCACTTTCTAGAAAAATAACGTTTCTTGATAGGAATTTTTCATTTGTAAAAGGATCTAAACATTTATAACCTTTTTATCAATGCAATACCCTAAAAATATGCACTTTACACTCCTATGACTCAATTTATCTCTAGCATGATTAGGGATGTGAACATAACAAGTACAGCCAAATACCTTTAGATAAGATAAGTTTGGTTGCTTATTATGCAACAATTCAAAAGGAGATTTTCCATTCAATAACTTTGAAGGCATACGATTTTCGGAATCATTTTACACAGAATGTTACTAGGAGGATGGCCTAGTCTTGCATGCCAAAGTTTCTGAAGTCCACCGTCTTCCTCAACTCTAAGGGCTTGATTGGTACTATCCAAAAAATATAGGCCGTCATGTAAGGTTCCCTCACCAATCTTCTTCCCAGTTGATATGTCCTGAAATATCACCTTATTGGGTTCAAAGATGACACAACAATTTAAGTCCTTTCGTTATTCTACTAACGGACAGCAAATTTGATGAAAAGTTTGGCATATAAAGGCCACTTGTTTTCTTGGATAAAACTTTAATATCTCCTAATCCCTTAATGGGTATTTCACTACCATTGGCTATTGTCACATTTCTAATGTTTCCTAGGGTTTCTATTCTAGATGCCATGTTTTTATTTCTAAACATATGATTAGTAGCACCTGAATCAATAACCCAAGGGTCAAACTTAAAATGTGAGTTGGAAATCATACCTTGAGAGGAGCTTGGAAGATGGTTCTGAAGTAGTTTGGCCAAATCCTCAAGGAGTTTTGAGTTCCCTTTTTCGATTGCATTTTGAGCACCTTGTGGTGGCGCCTTTTCCTTGAAGTTAACTGGCCTCAAATGTGGATTAAGAACCCAACATTTTTCTTTAGTATGACCTAGCATCTTGCAGTGGCCCACACTTCCAACATTTGTCTTTGAGGTTGTGCATCCGTCCACATTTATCACATTTAGCCTTAACTTTTGCTCCTTGGACCATCCTGCCTTCTTCCTTGCTGTCCACCAAACTACCTCTCTCAGCCTTGCTTGAATTCCCATTCAAAATCTTTCTTTGCAAGTACTCTTTATTAACCTTGTTTGCAACATCGTCATAATAAGGCAAAGGCTCAATTCTAAGAATGTGGTTTCGAAGATCTTCGTAGTCAGAACCCAAACCCATCAAATACGATATCACAAGATCTTCATTAGCCCTTTTTTCCACCTCTTCAATGTTGGTAGTATTCGGCCTTAATGATTGAAGTTCATCCCATGCCTCCTTAATTTTGGTGTTATATTCTATCGGATCACCTCCACCAAGGCTGATATTGTTGATGAACTGCTTCAACTCGTATATTCTCATCAAGTTTCCTTGATGACCAAATTGTCTCTTGATAGACTCCCAAAGTGCTTTAGAAGTTTCAGCCTTTGAGAATGCACCTACCAAGGATGGTTCCATGGAATTTAAAATCCATGTGTACACCAAGTTGTCATTATAACACCAATCTTCATATTCTTCACTTGATGTGTCTGTGGGCTTTGTGATTCTTCCATTCACGAAACCCAATGCTCGTTTTCCACATAATGCTCTTTCAGCGGGATTGATCCAAATTGAGTAATTTTTTCCATTCAAGGGAAATGTGGTAAGTTTCAAGGTGGTGTTACCATCATTATCAACTCCCTTGAAGGAACTTCTGCTCTTGGTGTTGTATGACGAGCCCTCCCTTTCCATTCTTTAATTTGGCTATGAAGGGGAATGTCTTGATACACCAAGAACCAACAAAGCAACAAAAGGTAAAAGCTAGATTCAAGATGAAACCTGCTCTGATACCATGTGAAAAATATTGAAGAAACAAAGAAGTGTGAAAGAAAGTATTGATGAAAGAATAAAGAAGCTTGTTTTTCTACTCAATATTTACACATCTAGGGTATTTATATACAACATCCTAACGGCTAGGTACAAGCTTATTTTACTTTTCTAACAGCTAGGTACAACACATAACAACATATCTTTCAATTTCAAGAACTAGCCGTTATTTCGTCCATTAGTGATTAGCTTACTAGCCGTTATTTCGTCCTTTAGTGGTTAGCTTGATATGGGCTTTGGGCTTGATATGGGTGTACATAGGCCAATCAAAGAGTTATTTGGGCCTTTTATCTTCACCCTCAATCTCTTCATTTTCAACATGTTTACACTTTTGCTTCTGCTTCCTATTCTTATTCCTTAACAGATTTGCTTACCTCAAACTCTCTTTGAACTGAGAGGAATTTGACCCACAAAGAATGCACCTTTACTGCCTATGCCTACACCTCTTATCTTGAAGGGCAAGGACAGAAATGTTAAGTTTGATGAGAGAATGAGAGAACTTTCACCAAAGAGAGAAAGATGAAGAAGATGAGTGAATTGTTTCTACTTCTTATTCAATTGTCTAAACATTTACACATCTTGTGTTTATATACACACTATCCTAACGGCTAGGTACAAACTCACTTTACTTTTCTAACAGCTAGGTACAACATACAAAAGCACATCTTTTAACTTTAAAAAACTAGCCGTTATTTTGTCCTTTAGTGGTTTAGTATGACATGGGCTTTGGGCTTGATGTGGGTACTCATAGATTAGCCAAAGAGTTATTTGGGCTTTTCATCTTCACCCTCAATCTTTTCATCTCCAATGCAACACAATCACAATGCTGGTATGAATCTGGAGATTGATCAATTGGCTCACTCGACTTTATTTCAACACTCCCCCTCAAGTTGGGCTTGAAGATGTTGTTCAAATTCAACTTGCTTATTGCGATCCCGATATGTTTTTTAGTAGGAGCCTTTGTGAACAAGTCTCCTAGTTGATCTTCGCTTGGAACATAAGGGGTGCAGATGGTCTGATTCTGAACTTTCTCCCTAATAAAGTGACAGTCCATCTCAATGTGCTTTGTTCTCTCATGGAATACTGGATTTGAAGCTATGTAGATTGCTGCTTTGTTGTCGCAAAATAGTTTCATTGGTGCTTCAGTTTTGAACCCCAAATCTTGAACTAAAGCCTTCAACCAAATCAGCTCACATGTTGCACTTGCCATTGCTCGATACTCAGCCTCTGCACTTGACCTTGCTACCACACTTTGTTTCTTACTCTTCCAGGTTACTAAGTTTCCTCCAACAAATGTGCAATATCCGGTAGTTGACTTTCGGTCTTCAACATTTCCAGCCCAATCTGCATCACTATATGCTAGGATCTCATGGTGACCATTCTTTTGCATGTGTAAACCTTGGCCTGGTGTGCCTTTTAGGTAGCAGAGGATCGATTTACCATGTTCATGTGGTTGGTCATTGGTTGCTGCATGAATTGACTAACCTGATTCACAGCAAAGCTAATGTCAGGTCTAGTAATGGTTAAATATATTAACTTACCGACAATTCGTTGATATTGCTTGACATTCTGAATTGGCTTGGGCTGCTTCTCTTTGTCTTCTTCTTTATCCTTTTGCTTGTAGGTATTTTCAATTGGCGTTGGAGCTATCCTTGCACCTAGTTTACCTGTTTCACCAAGTAGATCAAGTGTATATTTTCTTTGGCATTAGAAATAGTCCCTTTTTAGAGTGGGCAATTTCTATTCCTAAAAAATATCGTAAGTATCCCAAGTCTTTAATGTCAAAACAGATTTAAGATATGATTTAATGCAACTAATGCCTATTTCGTCATTACCAGTAATGATTATGTCATCGACATAAATGAGAATCACCGTTATTCCATCTTTGGAATGTTTGGTGAATAGTGAGAAATCAGCCTCACTTTTAATGAAGGCTTGACAACTGAGAGCATTGTGCAATTTAGAGTACCAGAGCCCTAGGGGATTGTTTAAGGCCATAGATAGCCTTTCTAAGCTTACATACATGTGATTTAGGAATGTCAGTCCCATACCCTTCAGGTATTCTCATGTATACTTCCTCTTCTAATTCGCCTTGTAAGAAGGCATTTCTTACATCCATTTGGTACAATGGCCAATCATAATTAACAGCTAAGGACATAAGAACTCTAATGGAATTCATTTTAGCTACGGGGGCAAAAGTCTCGGTGTAATCAATACCATAAGTTTGAGTGAAGCCTTTGGCCACTAACCTAGCCTTATATTTTTCAACAGTTCCATCACTACTTAAAGCTTGGTCTTGTATAACCCATTTGCAGCCAACGACCTTCTTTCCCTTTAGGCAAGTGGAACAATATCCCAAGTTTGATTGCGAATTAAGAGCCTTAAGCTCTTCATTCATGCACTTTCTCCAAATTGGGCTAATTTGGGCCTCTTGGTAATTGGAAGGCTCTTGAATATCATCAATGGCATTTAGAAAAGCTTTATACTGATCTTTAATGTGATCATGAGTATAGTAGCTTTGAATAGGGTGATTGGTACATGGTTTCCATGATGAAACACTCTAGTTTTCATCCATTCAGAGGCAGGTCTTTTGATCCGAGTAGATCTTCTGAGTGTGGGTAGTTCCTAGTGTAGCATGAGCATCACTACCCATAAATTGATTTGGTATGTCATGGTTACTAATTTGGTCATCTCCAAGAGTGATCTGGATCAATCTGATTGTGGGATGAATCATCTTGGGCAAAAGTAGGTTCATTCTCATCATTTTGTTTGTCTAAGAGGGTAAGGATCATTCTCATTTTGAGATGATTCCTCTTGAAATTCTAGCTGATTATGCATATTCTTTCTAAGTTCAAGAATGGGCTCCCTTTGTGTGAATAGTGATCAATAACAGGACCTGGGTTGGAATTACCCACATCCTCCCCCTTACCATTGGTTTTGAGTTCATGTTTTTGAAGTAAGGTTCATGTCTCTAAAAATGTGACATTTCTAGATACAAACAACCTATTTGTCTTTAGGGTCAAAGCATCTATAACCCTTTTGGGTTGTGGCATAACCTAGGAATATGCATTTTTGACTTTTATAGCTAAGTTTGTCCCTATTGCTACAAGGAATATGAACATAACATATACATCCAAAAATTTTAAGATATGAAAGATTTGGCTTATGATTAAACATTACCTCATTCGAGTCTTGCCTTTTAGAAACCTTTGTTGGTGTTCTATTTATCAAATGAACAGCTGTGAGGATGGCATTGCTCCAGAAATGCTTAGGAACATTATGGTAGAACATCATTGATCTTCCAACTTCCAAGATATGTCTATTCTTCCTCTCTGCCACTCCATTTTGTTCTGGAGTGTATGGGCATGTAGTTTGATGTACAATCCCTTCACTTACCAAGTATTCCTTAAAGGAATTATTGACATATTCTCCACCATTATCAGTTCTAATCATTTTAATTTTTCTGCCAAATTGGTTAGTGACAAAAAGCATAAAGCGTTTAAAGCATGGTAATGTGTCCGACTTGCATTTTAAAAGGTATACCCACGTATATCTAGATTTGTGATCAATAAATGTAACGAAGTATCTATAGTTATCATGAGATGTCACAGTAGCAGTCCATAAATCAGAATGAATTAAATCAAAACATCATCACATTCATGTTCTGACAGTACAAAAGGAGGTCTAGTTTGTTTTCCTAAAATACATGCTTCACACTTAGAAATGTAACAATCTTTTAAATTAGGAACTAGACTATTCAAAATGTGATTAGAAGGATGTCCCAGCCGTGCATGCCATAGCTCATGTGAATTAATTTGTTTAGTGACCCTAAAAGCTTGTTTTGCGTCATTTAGCATGTAGAGGCCATTTTCAGCGAAACCTTCACCAATCTTCTTCCCGGTTATAATATCCTGAAAAATCACTTTATTAGGACTAAATATAGCAATACAATTTAAGTCTTTAGTGAGTTTACTAACCGATAATAGATTAGAATCAAAATTAGGAATATAGAACCCTTTAGTATGTTTTGACAATAAATCTAAATCCGCTGAATACTTAATGGGAACATGCTTTCCATTAGCAACTTTGACACTTTGTATTCTCCTTAAAGGATATAGTCTAGATGCTTTATTTATGTTTCTAAACATATGATCACTAGCACCTGAGTCTATAATCCATGGTTCATGATCATTGCGAGAGTAAAAGTGAGAGTTAAGAAGAGTACCGTCCTCCCATTTGCCTTTATGAGCATGGTGTTGGGTTCCAAGTGCTTCCATATTGATTTGGAGTTGGTTCTGTATCACCTTGGCAATATCATCAGAGACTAAAGGAGTGAACACTTGAAGTCTCGGTGATGGAGCTGAATGGGCACTTGGAACACCGTGGATACTTTGATTTGAGACTTTACCCTTCTTGAACCGTGAAGGCATGAGTTCTGGGTGAAGATACCAGCATCGATCTTTAGAGTGACCATTCTTGTGACAATGGTCACACTTAGCTCGAGTTTTGGTTGTTGTTGTTTCCCTTTGACTTGGTCACTAAGGCTTCAGTTTTAAGCTTCTCTTGAGCCAAAAAAGCATTTGTCTCCACCTTGTGGTCATGGCCATTTACGTCCAGGAGACGATGGGCTGTTTCTTCCTTGTTAATCATGTAACAAACCTCTTCAAAGGGAGGCATTTCATTGCTTCTCAGTATTTGATTCCGAATGTCATTAAACTTGGAGTTTAAGCTAGCAAGATAAGTAAATACCTTATCCTCATTAGCATGTGCAAGAATAATGGCAATGTCGTTAGTTTCTGGCCTGTAGGAGTGAAGCTCATCCCATGCCTCTACGAATTTTCCAAGGTGTTCAACTGAGCTCATCTCACCTTGATTAAGCTTATTCAAGAAAGATTTAAGCTCATACACTCTCATGAGATTCTTTTGTTGACCATAGATTCTCTTGATAGAATCCCACAACTCTTTCGACGTCTCGGCATTGGAGAAGATACCAATCAAGCTTGGTTCTATTGAGTTAAGTATCCAAGTTAGAACCATTTTGTCTACTTGGAACCATTCTTCAAATCCATCATCATCCAACGGTCTCTTAACCCTTCCTGTGACAAACCCGTATCTACCTTTACCACACAAAGCATTTGTTGCGGCCTTGACCCATATGGGGTAGTTGTGGTTGTTTAGTAGAATTGTGGTGAGTTTAAGGGAGGTGTTAGCATCTACTTCCATTATCATGGAATTGGTTCTAGTAGAGGTGTTGATGGTGGTTTGAGAAGGTGCTTCACTGGATTTGTTGGTGCCTAAAGAGGGTCCCTCATTTGCCATTTAAATTTGGGCAAAGAATGAGGGATTTTTTTTTCTTTGAAGCACCAATGTAAAAGAACAAAGAACAAGAAGAATGATAGGAGCTTACTGCTCTGATACCATGTTAAGTTTGATGAGAGAATGAGAGAACTTTCACCAAAGAGAGAAAGATGAAGAAGATGAGTGAATTGTTTTCTACTTCTTATTCAATTGTCTAAACATTTACACATCTTGTGTTTATATACACACTATCCTAACGGCTAGGTACAAACTCACTTTACTTTTCTAACAGCTAGGTACAACATACAAAAGCACATCTTTTAACTTTAAAAAACTAGCCGTTATTTTGTCCTTTAGTGGTTTAGTATGACATGGGCTTTGGGCTTGATGTGGGTACTCATAGATTAGCCAAAGAGTTATTTGGGCTTTTCATCTTCAACCTCAATCTTTTCATCTCCAATGCAACACAATCACAATGCTGGTATGAATCTGGAGATTGATCAATTGGCTCACTCGACTTTATTTCAACAAGAAAAAGGTTCAGTATGAATATGAAAAGGATTGTGCCTTGCCAGAGGAGAAAATACTTATCTTCGGATGCCACTAATCCCATCCTTGCTTTGAATCAATATCACTATCTTCGTGCTTGCTTATAAAATCCTAGATATCTTAGTAGGGATCCTAAATATCAAATACGTGGGGGAATCCCCTACTTCCCTATTCCTTATCATCTTGCTATACTGGAATCTAGATATTGGAATTTTGTGTACCGATAAAATAAGAAAGGGGAAATCTTGTACTGAATCATTGTCTCTAAGCTAAGGCAGACTTGAGTATTCTAAACATCAATTTTGTAGTAAGTCAAGTAGCCCACGAAGAGAAATCCTTCATGGGCCCATGATTGGCCAGAGATAGAAGACTAGTTATTACTTGGTTTGTTCTACTACTTGGTAGGGTCTTATACACTTGGTAGGCTCTACCCATTAAGTAAGATGGTTTAATGTGATCTAATGCCTGCTTTAGAATATCTGCCGGAGCAGAGAAGACACATTTACTTACTTATTGGTACTCCCTTGTAGGTGAAATACAAATACTAGGCCATCTGAAGTTCTAATCTAAAGCTGCAAGTGGAAGCAGTAGTTGGCTAGCTTGGTTACTTAGGAGCTTGTCCTCTCCCCTGAAATACTACTGGCAAGTCAAGGGTTAACCTATAACTACTAAGAAATGGAAAGTTTATCCTTACTACTTAAACGAATCAAGGTGGGACCTTTCTTAGAGCTTATATACCTGGACCGCGTTCTCAACTATCTTCTCAACGAATCAAAGCGGTATGGGAATGGAGGGACTTGATGGAGTGAGATTGGAATGTTGTTTATCCTTCAGCTTGCAACACTCGAACTCTGCTACTACTAATCTTGATTCATCTACTTGACTAAACTGGTCGAGGTGAGATAGAGATCTCGCCCATCACCTGAGACAGACAGATCCGCTTCGTCTCTCAACAATTTCATACAAAAATAAATGGTAATTCGTGGGCTAGAACCCAAAAACAGAAGCAATTAACTACCCCACAAAACAAAATCTTTTCTCAAAGTCCTTAACGTACTTCGAGCATAGAAATCCATTTTCTAACTTGTTTTAGGTCATTTAAGACTCTTCTACATGGTTAATCAGCTTTAACCATTGGAACAAAATGGAGAATCTAAGTCAACGTTGTGAGCGAGGATCGAACATATCCCTCAGCCAAAGAAAATCAATTAAGAAAAGAGGCTTTCCTCTATACATTAGGGAGTGGGGAAGATCCCTTCTTAGGGCACGGCTTAGTTTATCTTTTCGTTGAAGGGTGTTGAAAGTTAAAGGAGAAATAGGACTTTTGTTCAATAGGGATTTGAAATAGGGATTGGTTTATCTCATAGATGCATAAGATGTCCCAATTGTTCATTTCATTCAAGGTGCGCTTTCCTCAGTGGACTTCGAGACCTAAGGGAGATGGTAATATGATATTACATATTCTCGACCACCGGGAGAGGAAAAGAAGAGATAGTTATGCCCTGAGCAAGCCAAAAGCATGGACAAGGGAATAGATATGTCTCAAAGATCAGGTATTTTGAGAAATGCTATTGTCCCGCTCTCCTAACTATTGAAGACTTGAGCTGACAAAACCATTCGACCAGGTAAGTTGGGGGTCTAAAAAATATAAAAAATGAGAATTGCAAGAAAACTCTCTTGCGTAACCTTCCTACCTTTCCCTTCAGGTGTAACTAAAGCAAAGGTTGGCAACCTAGGCCCTCTTCCGTCAATAGATGAGTATGAACTATAAGCATACAACACTAAAATATGCTTAAAAAACTAAAATTTAAATTGTTAAAGTCACAGATAACCAACCTCTTGAGTGTTGCCAAAGCCTTTTAAGCTCTCTAAATCCTCTCAAGGTGGTGTTTACCAAGAATTTCAAGCTTAGGGACCTTTGCAAAGTAAAACACCTTCTAATTTATAGAATTTTCCCATCAAAGAATTTGTACACTTAATGGAGGTATTATGGGTACTCAATGCTGCAATTTCATGTTTTAAATTTGAATTCTAGAGTTACAAAACATAATGGAGAGTTAAAGGTTATAATTTGGATGTTACAAATTATTTCTTAATGAATTTGAATGTTACGAATTCATAATTTGTAACTTACATTCTCACTTGACCTACAAACTTCAAATTCTCATATACAAGAAACAACATGCATGAATCTGGTGATTATATTATCAAAATTGATAACTTTTCTTCCATGCATTATAGATGTATGATACTTCTTACTACAGCCTTAATGTGTTAATTTTAATGAATAAACCCTATGTTTATTCTTGGTCCAAGATAATGAACTTAACTTAATGAATAAACTTCATGTTTATTCTAGGTCTAATACAAATTTTGTTTTCTTTCAAATAAATGTGCACACTTTATTAGAAAACAAATAATTAGAGTTTCATAAATAATAATGAATTTACATACTAGAATTAAGTCCCATATGTATTACATGATCCTTAAACCTCAATGGTGGCACACTTTTTGTTAAAGGATCTAAAATCATCAATTCAATGCTGGTGTGCTTAATGACTGCTTTATTTTCCTTAATACATTCTCTAATTGCTAAGTACTTAATGTCAATGTGTTTACTTCGACTCCCACTTTTATTATTCTTAGCCAAGAATACAGTAGCTGAATTGTCACAATATATCCTCAATGGCCTAGAAATTGAATCCATAAGTCTAAGCCCAAATATGAAACTCTTTAACCAAACTCCATGAGAGGTGGCCTTAAAGCACGAAACAAACTCGGCTTCCATAGTGGAATTAGCAATCAGTGATTGCTTAGTGCTTCTCTATGATATTGCTCTGCTAGCTAACATAAAGATGTATCTAGATGTTGATTTTCTTTAATCATCACAGCCAGCAAAGTCAGAATCTGAAAGTAGCCAACTACTTTCAGATTGTCAGTTCGTCTATACATAAGCATGTAATCTTTGGTCTCTTAAAGGTACCTTAAAACTTTCTTTTCAACTTTCCAGTAGTCCATTCCTAGGTTACTCTGATATCTTCCTAACATTCTAACTACGAAAGCTATGTCAGGTCTTGTACAGACTTGAGATGCTTCCAACAGTTGAAGCATATGGAATGTTGTTCATTTGTTCCTTTTCAAGATCATTTCTAGGACATTGGCTCAAATTGAACTTATGTCCCTTAACAATTGGTGCTACGCTTGAAGAACAATCTTTCATTCAAAATCTTTCTAGAACTTTCTTAATATAAGTTTCTTGAGATAGATCTAAAATACTCCTGTGTTTATTTCTACGTATTTTGATGCCAATGACATAAGATGCTTCACCTATATCTTTCATATCAAAATTTCTAGAAGAAAATTGTTTCACCTCATGTAAAAACCCTTTATTATTGGTTGCAAGTAGTATATCATCCACATATAGAACAAGGAAAGAAATTTTACTCCCACTAACCTTTTGGTATAGTCATTGATCTGTTATATTTTCTTCAAAATCAAATGAAGAAATAATTTCATGAAACTTTAAATACCACTGTCGAGAGGCTTGTTTGAATCCATATATAGATTTCTTAAGTTTGCAAACCAAATGTTCACCATCATTGGAAGAAAATCCTTTAGGTTGTTTCATATAAACCTTTTCTTCCAAATCTCCATTAAGAAATGTTGTTTTCACATCCATTTGATGTAACTCTAATCAAAATGAGCTACTAATGCCATAATCATACATAACGAATCTCTCTTAGACATAAGAGAAAATGTTTATGTGTAATCAATTCCTTCTTTTGGAGTAAATCCTTTGGCAACAAGTCTAGCCTTGTATCTTTCAATATTGCCTAATGAATCCTTGTTCGTTTTAAATATCCATTTACAACCTATGGGTTTAAATCTTTTAGGCAACTCAATAAGATTCCAAACTCTATTTGTTGACATAAAATTCATCTCATCTTTCGTGGCATCATACCATAAGTTACATTACTGACAACTCATGGCCTGTTAAAATGTTTTCGGATCATTTACAACTCCAATATCATAGTCTATCTCTTGTAAATACACAATATAATCACTAGAAATTGGCGATCTTTTTACTCTAATAGATCTTTTTAATGTTTTTTCAACATTTTCCTTGGGAGTATGTTGCACAACTAGTTGTTCAACAACTTGATCTACTAAAACATTACTAGTTTGTGAAATTTGATTATCATTTGGTTGAATATTAACCATTGTTTGATCAATATCCATTTGTATTGAAGGAATGTTATTGATGACAATCACTTTATTACCTGAAGTGGACAATTTTGAATGATCATTCTTAGAAACTATGTTGTGAGATTGATCCTTCCCACTGATCAAGTTATTCTCAAGAAACTTAGCATTTCTTGATTCCACAAACTTAATGTGATATGATGAATAATAAAATTTGTATCCTTTAGACCTTTTTAAATATCTAACGACATATCCACTTATAGTTTTAGGATCCAATTTCTTTTCTTGTGGATTGTAAACTCTTATATAAGAAGGACAAGTCCAAATGCGTACATGTTGCAAATGCAGTTTTTGTTAAAGATGAAGAGATTGAGGGTGAAGATGAAAAGCCCAAATAACTCTTGGATTGATCTATGGATACCCATATCCAGCCCAAAGCCCAATTCAAGCTAACTACTAAAGGACGAAATAACGGCTAGTTTTTTAAATTGAAAGATATGCTGTTATGTGTTGTACCTAGCTGTTAGAAAAGTAAAGTAAGCTTGTACCTAGCCATTAGGATGTTGTATATATAAACCCAACATGTGTAAATATTTTGAGATAGAATAAAAAGCTATTCATTTTTCTCTCTTCATGCATTTTCTCTCTACTTGCATTTTTACTTGGTTTATGTTTAATCTTTGAAATTGTGAGCTAAACACATTTAGATTCTATTTATCAACAAAGCCAAAACTGCCAAAGACCTTTGGATTATCAACTCCATTGATCAATCTTTGGTTGGTGCCTTCAACAAAGCCAAAACTGCCAAAGACCTTTGGAATGCACTTGCTAGAAGGTTCAGAAATCAAGGAAATCTTTTAAAAGTCTATGAGTTGAGGGAAATCATCACAAATGCCAAGATGAATGGGAGCGATTTCCTTTCCTACTCCAACAAAATCAAGGAAGCATGGGATGAATTGGGGTGTTTGAGGCCAATTACTACCAATGAGGAAGAATTGGAGAAAAGGGCCAATGAATATTTCCTCTTGGCAGGATTGGGGCCTAGTTTTGGGGACCTTAGGAATCAAATTCTAAGGAATAAGGAGATGCCACCATATGATGATGTGGTGAATATTGTGGATAGGGAATTGATGGCTAGAGAAGCGTTTGATAGAGATGAGCCTAAAATTGAGAAAGGTGCATTTGTGGAGGCAAAAGAAGTAGCAATGGTAACACAAGGGTTGAAAGAAAGCAAAACCATCAAATGTGAAAGATGTGGAAGACTAGGACACATCAAAAGAAATTGTAGGTTTTGTGATCATTGTGGAAAGTTTGGGCATAACAAGGATAAATGTTTTGAGCTTCATCGTCACTTAAAGAAGGAGAATAAAGCCAAAATTTTCAGAAGAATTAAACCACAAATCAGAGGCAAACTTGTCCACAAATCTCATTGAGCAATTTGCAAAGTTCCTTCAATGTCAAAGGCCAAACGCCTCTCAAGGTTTGATCTCTAATTTATCTTTTAATATTGATCCTTGGGTTATAGACTCGGGTGCTACAAATCACATGTTTAGAAGTAAAAATTTAGCTTCTAAAATTGAGTCTATAGGAAAGGATAAAAGGGTGAGTATAGCTAATGGAAAAGATATACCATTAGTGGTTTAGGACACTTGAATATTCTGTCTAAGCATACTAAAGGTCTTTTATATGCCATGTTTTTCTTCAAATAAGATATGCTGTTATGTGTTGACATAGAATAAGAAGCTATTCATTTTTCTCTTCTTCATGCATTTTCTCTCTACTTGCATTTTTACTTGGTTTATGTTGAATTTTTGAAATTGTGAGCTAAACACATTCAGATTCTATTTATCAACAAAGAGTTGTCTTCCTTGCTTAAGAGGTTAGGTTGAAGTCAAGAGTTGTCTTCTTCAACCAAATCAAGTTGTGATAGGTTTAAGAGTTGTCTTGCCTATCCAACATATCCTTTGATCATTAACCTATCTTAAAGGACAGCTTAGGAGATGAGAATCAAAGAAAAGAACTCAAGGATCGAATGGGAAAACAAGTTAGGAGAGGTTGAGAAATTGGAACCCTAATAGGGCGGTAGTGTACAGGACAAACTTCTTAGAGCGACTGGAACATCCCTGTAGGTGTTGCAGTGGCACCGAACGCATTGGGCAAGGCATGGGGATGAACTTTTTGGAGCAACTAAAACATCTCTGTGGGCGCGACAGAGGCATTGGGAGCGTTCACTAGCGCATGGGACAAGCTTCTAGGTGCGGTTGAAACATCCTTGCGCAGACGACAATGGTATCAGGCAAATTTGGCAGTGTGTAGCATGAAATTCCAGGAGGGACTGGAACATCCTCACAGGTACAGCAGAGGTGTTGGGCACATTGGTGTTAGGGTTCCCAATTATTTTTCCCCAACTTTTCTACATCTTAGGGGTCAGCACACCTACTAAAAACCTTCCTAACTTGCTGTCCCATTTGATTCTTGAGTTATTTTCTTGGATTTTCATCCCCTAAGCTGTCCTTCAAGATTAATTAATGTATAAAGGATATGTTGGATAGGCAAGACAACTCTTAAACCTATCACAACTTGCCTTGGTTGAAGAAGACAACTCTTAACTTCAACCTTAGCTTTTAGGCAAGGAAGACAACTCTTTCACTTTGTCTTAAGCCCAAGTTATCTCAAGACAACTCTTAAAAGATAACCAAAATATAAACAAGAATGGAAGCAAGAATGCTAACCTTGATTCTTGATTAATGAATTAGAAATATACAAAATTCAGAGCATATTCTTTGCTCATAAATAATGGGTTGTATTATAGGATTAGACAACCTTATTTTAATGCAACTAGTACTTAAGTTTCTTATCTACTTAGGATATGTTTTCCTAAGTCAGTAGGGTTTTCTAAGTCAATTAAAACATTATCAAGATAGACCATATGTTACTGTTTCCGATTCCTACTATGATTCATTGAATTTCTACTTAGACTAATTCTTTTTGTCCTTATCTTATCTCCTCTCTTACAGCTGCTGACCTTCATCTAGCTGTTTCTTTCAAAGGTTAGGACTTCCATTATGGCATGTCCTTCCATTCCAAGACTTCTCCTTGATGTGAACATCTTGCTTAAGTCCAACTTGCCATGACATCCTGCTGTTGTTGGAGTTCTTGATGTTGTCCATGTCCTTCTCCTGCTCGCATTGCTTCATGCATGTCTTGCCAATGCTTGTGTTCCTCTTTGTTGATAAATAGAATTGAATGTGTTTAGCTCACAATTTCAAAGATTGAACATAAACAAATAAAAAAATGCAAGTAGAGAGAAAATAGATGAAGAGAGAAAATTGAAGAGCTTTTGTATTCTATCTCCAAATATTTACACAGCTTGGGTTTTTATATACAACATCCTAACGGCTAGGTACAAGCTTACTTTACTTTTCTAACAGCTAGGTACAACACATAACAGCATATCTTTCAATTTAAAAAACTAGCCGTTATTTCGTCCTTTAGTAGTTAGCTTGAATTGGGCTTTGGGCTTGATATGGGTATCCATAGATCAATCCAAGAGTTATTTGGGCTTTTCATCTTCACCCTCAATCTCTTCATCTTTAACACTCCCCCTCAAGTTGGACTTGTACAAATTGAAGAAGTTCAACTTGGAACTCACCTTAAGAAGTTGTTGATGAGTACATGGTTTGGTGAATATATCCGCAAGTTGATCTTCACTCTTCACATAAGGCATGTTGATCACTTTGCTCAAGTACTTTTCTCTTGTGAAGTGACAATCAACTTCGATGTGCTTGGTCCTCTCATGGAACACCGGATTAGATGCAATGTGTGTTGCTGCCTTGTTATCACAGTACATGTCTATAGGTGTTTCAACTGAAAATCCTAAGTCTTCCACTAATGATTTTATCCAAACCAATTCACTCGTAGTAGATGCCATAGCTCTATATTCAGCTTCTGCACTCGATCTTGCAACTACACTTTGCTTCTTGCTTTTCCAAGTCACCAAATTACCTCCCACGAATGTGCAATAACCAGTGGTTGATCTTCTGTCCTCGAAGTTACCGGCCCAATCCGCATCTGTGTAAGCACATATCTTGTGGTGGCCATTTCTTCTCATCAAGATTCCTTGCCCCGGTGCTTGTTTTATGTACCTTAAAATTCTATTCACCATTTCCATGTGTATATTCTTTGGGCATGACATGTGTTGACTTACCTGTTGCACAGAAAAAACAATATCAGGTCGTGTAATAGTTAAATATATAAGCTTACCTACAAGTCTTTGATAAAGCTTGATGTCCTTGTATGGCTCCTCCTTGTCATGTTCGTTTTCATGCTTGTTATCCTCTTTCTTCCTTCTTAGTGCCTCCATAGGTGTCACAGCTGGCTTTGCTCCAAGTTTTCCTGTCTCACTTAACAAATCAAGAACATATTTTCTTTGGGATAGAAATAGCCCTTCATTGGAATAAGCGATTTCTATACCTAGAAAATATCGTAAGTTTCCCAAATCTTTAACATCAAATGCAGACTTCAAATATGTTTTAATGCTCTTAATGCCATTAATGTCACAACCGGTGATGATAATATCATCCACATAAATAAGAACAATGGTAGATCCCTCACTTGAGTGCTTAATAAATAAGGAATGATCAGCATCGCTCACTTTAAAATTTTGAGAACACAATGCATTATGCAACTTATTATACCATGCTCTTGGTGATTGCTTTAATCCATATATGGCTTTCTTCAATTTGCAAACATGTGTATTTGGAACCATAACATCATATCCTGGAGGTAAACTCATGTAAACCTCTTCCTCTAACTCTCCTTGCAAGAAAGCATTCTTCACATCCATTTGATGTAAATCCCAATTATAATTAGCCGCTAAGGAGAGAAGCACCCTAATAGTGTTCATTTTTGCAACTGGTGCAAAAGTTTCTGTATAGTCTAAGCCGTAGGTTTGAGTGAAGCCTTTGGCCACTAACCTAGCCTTATGTTTGTCCAAGGTTCCATCACTATTTAACTTAGTCTTATACACCCATTTGCATCCTACAACCTTCTTTCCCAAAGGTAAAGGTACTAATTCCCATGTATTATTTTTAACTAAAGCATCCAATTCCTCTTGCATGGCTTGTCTCCAAACTGATAATTCTCTAGCTTCCTTAAAGTTATTTGGATCTTTAATGGTGTCTACTTTAGTTAAAAAGGCTCTAAAACTCTCTTTTACATTTCCTAAGGTGTAGTAGTGGTCAAGAGGGTGTGCGATTACTTTGTTACCGTGGAAAAACACTCTTTTCTTTATCCAATCCGATGAAGATTGTCGAATTCTTTGAGATCTTCTAAGTGGGGGATTTTGGCCTTGCATAGGTGCAACATGCTCCCCCTCACTTCGTATACTAATAGATGGTCCATCTTGGTTACTAGATAATGATTCTATTTGAACATTCGAATGTTCATCCCTATGTATTTCATTTTGCTCTCCCTCGTCTCTAGGTCTACAAGAAGATAACGGTAAATCTTCACGTACTTCACTAGGTGAATGTGCATTTAGATTTTCATTGCTAGTTTCACCCTCATTAGACTCTTGATCTTGTGATTCTATGTTATCACCACTCAATTGTAGGTCATGGTTGCCTAGTACGTCACTAGATGGTGGTATATACTTGTGTATTATGGCTAAAGGAAGTGGATCATCAACTTCACCTTTTCCATTACCAATGCTATGAAAATATGAGTCATTTTCTACGAAAGTAACATTTCTAGAGATATACTTCTCCTTAGTTAAGGGATTATAGCACCTATAACCCTTAGTATCCACACAATAACCTAAAAAGATGCATTTAATGCTTCTTTCACTTAATTTATCTCTTGAATGACTTGGCATATGTACATAACATACACATCCGAAAATTCTAAGATAGGACAAGTTTGGTTGGGTACTATAAGCAATCTCAATTGGTGTCTTTCCTTTTAGTACCATGGATGGTGTTCGGTTAATAAGATGTGTCGCTGTGAGAATAGCTTCCCCCCAAAACTCTCTAGGTACATTGTGATAGAACATCATAGTTCTTGCCACCTCTAAAATATGCCTATTCTTACGTTCAGCCACTCCATTTTGTTCTGGAGTGTAAGGACAAGTAGTTTGGTGAACAATTCCTTTACTAACTAAAAACTCTTTAAACAAGTTGTTCACATACTCTCCTCCATTATCAGTTCTCAACACCTTAACTTTCTTATCAAATTGGTTTTCAATCAATATTACAAACTCTCTAAAACAACAAAAAACCTCAGATTTCCTTTTAATAAGATAAATCCATGTATACCTAGATTTATGATCTATAAAAGTTACAAAATATTTGAAGCCCTTATGAGATAGAGTGGGAGAAGTCCACAAATCAGAATGTACCAAAGCAAATAAATCATTATATTCATGATGAGATTGTACAAAAGGTATCTTAGTTTGTTTTCCTAAAATACAAGAACTACAATCTTTGATCTTATCAAATTTCAAGTTAGGAACTAATTTTTGCAAAATATGACTAGGAGGATGCCCTAATCTAGCATGCCAAAGTTCTTGGATTTTGCTGCTATCTACTTTAAAGGCTTTGCTTGAATCTTCCAAAACATACAGCCCATTTTTCTCTCTTCCCTCACCAATCAATTGTCCGGTCTTGATGTCCTGAAATGTTACTTTATTAGGTTCAAATATAACATAACAATCTAAATCTTTGGTAATTCTACTTACGGACAACAAATTTGAAGAAAAACATGGCATATAAAGACCTTTAGTATGCTTAGACAAAATATTCAAGTGTCCTAAACCACTAATCGGTATATCTTTTCCATTAGCTATACTCACCCTTTTATCCTTTCCTATAGACTCAATTTTAGAAGCTAAATTTTTACTTCTAAACATGTGATTTGTAGCACCCGAGTCTATAACCCAAGGATCAATATTTAAAGATAAATTAGAGATCAAACCTTGAGAGGTGTTTGGCCTTTGACATTGAAGGAACTTTGCAAATTGCTCAATGAGGTTTGTGGACAAGTTTGCCTCTGATGTGTGGTTTAATTCTTCTGAAATTTTGGCTTTATTCTCCTTCTTCAAGTGAGGATGAAGCTCAAAACATTTATCCTTGTTATGCCCAAACTTTCCACAATGATCACAAAACCTACAATTTCTTTTGATGTGTCCTAGTCTTCCACATCTTTCACATTTGATGGTTTTGCTTTCTTTCAACCCTTGTGTTACCATTGCTGCTTCTTTTGCCTCCGCAAATGCACCTTTCTCAATTTTAGGCTCATCTCTATCAAACGCTTCTCTAGCCATCAATTCCCTATCCACAATATTCACCACATCATCATATGGTGGCATCTCCTTATTCCTTAGAATTTGATTCCTAAGGTCCCCAAAACTAGGCCCCAATCCTGCCAAGAGGAAACAAACAAGATCTTCATTGGCCCTTTTCTCCAATTCTTCCTCATTGGTAGTAATCGGCCTCAAACACTCCAATTCATCCCATGCTTCCTTGATTTTGTTGGAGTAGGAAAGGAAATCACTTCCATTCATCTTGGCATTTGTGATGATTTCCCTCAACTCATAGACTTTTAAGAGATTACCTTGATTTCCGAACCTTCTAGCAAGTGCATTCCAAAGGTCTTTGGCAGTTTTGGCTTTGTTGAAGGCACCAACCAAGGATTGATCAATGGAGTTGATAATCCAAGTAATGACAAGATTATCAACATATCTCCATTCAGCATATTCTTTATCTCCCACCTTAGGTTGATTAATTTCTCCATCAACAAATCCCAGAACTCTCATGCCCAGTAAGGCCCTTGTCGCATTCGTCACCCATGTAGAGTAATTCCTTCCATTTAGAGGAAAGGTAGTAAGCTTAGTGGTGATTTTGTAGTCGGAATCAACATTGAAAAAATTCTCTCTCTTGGCAGAACTACTTCCCACTTGTGCTGCCATTTTAATGTCAGCAACTTGGCCTTGCACAATGGAGATTGATCACACAACCAAGAGAGAGTAAAAAATAAAGGAGAGATGATGAAATGAGCTCCCTAAATGCAACCTTGCTCTGATACCATGTTGATAAATAGAATTTGAATGTGTTTAGCTCACAATTTCAAAGATTCAACATAAACAAATAAAAAAATGCAAGTAGAGAGAAAATAGATGAAGAGAGAAAATTGAAGAGCTTTTGTATTCTATCTCCAAATATTTACACAGCTTGGGTTTTTATATACAACATCCTAACGGCTAGGTACAAGCTTACTTTACTTTTCTAACAGCTAGGTACAACACATAACAGCATATCTTTCAATTTAAAAAACTAGCCGTTATTTCGTCCTTTAGTAGTTAGCTTGAATTGGGCTTTGGGCTTGATATGGGTATCCATAGATCAATCCAAGAGTTATTTGGGCTTTTCATCTTCACCCTCAATCTCTTCATCTTTAACACTCTTGGCTTAGATTTCTGCAGTTAGTTAGGACTGAGTCAGAACCTAGCCATGCTTCACTGCTTGCTGCGTGCATGCTTGTTGTACACACATTCTGGCCTATTGCTGCCTCTCTTGCTACTTGGCGCCTTACGCGCATTCGCTTACACTCCCTTTGCCTCCTAAGGTCCTCAATAATCCCCCTTTCTTGGAGATCACCTTGTCCTCAAGGTGAAAATTAGGAAACGTTGCAGGATATCATCATAGTCTTCCCATGTTGCTTCATCCTTGGGCGAATGACTCCACCATATGAGTACTCTCCATACTGGCCTTCTATTGTGCCCATAGCTTACTATGCGAAATCCTAGTGCTTTCTTTGGGTACTGCCCTAGGTGATCTTTCCCTGAAAACAGTCAGGCAGTCCCTCATTCACTTGTCTCACATCTCCTATCTTTTTTCTCAACAATGAAATGTGAAACATTGGATGTAATTTAAAGTTTAACGGTAGTCTTAAGCGATAAGCTACTGTTCTAATTCGCTTTACTACCTCATATGTGTTAAAGATGAAGAGATTAAGGGTGAAGATGAAAAGCCCAAATGACTCTTGGATTGATCTATGAATATCCCATATCAAGCCCAAAGCCCAATTCAAGCTAACTACCAAAGGATGAAATAACGGCTAGTTTTCAAATTGAAGATATGCTATTATGTGTTTGTACCTAGCTGTTAGAAAAGTAAAGTAAGCTTGTACCTAGCCGTTAGGATGTTGTATATATAAACTCAAGATGTATAAATATTTGAGATAGAATAAAAAGCTATTCATTTTTACAGACTTGGCCATTGTACCAAATGGATGTAAGAAATGCCTTCTTACAAGGCGAATTAGAAGAGGAAGTATACATGAGAATACTTGAAGGGTGTTAAAGATGAAGAGATTGAGGGTGAAGATGAAAAGCCCAAATAACTCTTGCATTGATTTATGGATACCCATATCAAGCCCAAAGCCCAATTCAAGCTAACTACTAAAGGACGAAATAACGGCTAGTTTTTTTAAATTGAAAGATATGCTGTTATGTGTTGTACCTAGTCTGTTAAAAAAGTAAAGTATGCTTGTACCTAGCCGTTAGGATGTTGTATATAAAAACCCAAGCTGTGTAAATATTTGGAGACAGAATACAAAAGCTCTTCAATTTTCTCTCTTCATCTATTTTCTCTCTACTTGCATTTTTTTATTTGTTTATGTTGAATCCTTGAAATTGTGAGCTAAACACATTCAAATTTTATTTATCAACATGGTATCAGAGCAAGGTTGCATTTAGGGAGCTCATTTCATCGTCTCCCCTTTATTTTTTACTCTCTCTTGGCAGGATTGGGGCCTAGTTTTGGGGACCTTAGGAATCAAATTCTAAGGAATAAGGAGATGCCACCATATGATGATGTGGTGAATATTGTGGATAGGGAATTGATGGCTAGAGAAGCGTTTGATAGAGATGAGCCTAAAATTGAGAAAGGTGCATTTGCGGAGGCAAAAGAAGCAGCAATGGTAACACAAGGGTTGAAAGAAAGCAAAACCATCAAATGTGAAAGATGTGGAAGACTAGGACACATCAAAAGAAATTGTAGGTTTTGTGATCATTGTGGAAAGTTTGGGCATAACAAGGATAAATGTTTTGAGCTTCATCCTCACTTGAAGAAGGAGAATAAAGCCAAAATTTCAGAAGAATTAAACCACAAATCAGAGGCAAACTTGTCCACAAACCTCATTGAGCAATTTGCAAAGTTCCTTCAATGTCAAAGGCCAAACACCTCTCAAGGTTTGATCTCTAATTTATCTTTAAATATTGATCCTTGGGTTATAGACTCGGGTGCTACAAATCACATGTTTAGAAGTAAAAATTTAGCTTCTAAAATTGAGTCTATAGGAAAGGATAAAAGGGTGAGTATAGCTAATGGAAAAGATATACCGATTAGTGGTTTAGGACACTTGAATATTTTGTCTAAGCATACTAAAGGTCTTTATATGCCATGTTTTTCTTTAAATTTGTTGTCCGTAAGTAGAATTACTAAAGATTTAGATTGTTATGTTATATTTGAACCTAATAAAGTAACATTTCAGGACATCAAGACCGGACAATTGATTGGTGAGGGAAGAGAGAAAAATGGGCTGTATGTTTTGGAAGATTCAAGCAAAGCCTTTAAAGTAGATAGCAGCAAAATCCAAGAACTTTGGCATGCTAGATTAGGGCATCCTCCTAGTCATATTTTGCAAAAATTAGTTCCTAACTTGAAATTTGATAAGATCAAAGATTGTAGTTCTTGTATTTTAGGAAAACAAACTAAGATACCTTTTGTACAATCTCATCATGAATATAATGATTTATTTGCTTTGGTACATTCTGATTTGTGGACTTCTCCCACTCTATCTCATAAGGGCTTCAAATATTTTGTAACTTTTATAGATCATAAATCTAGGTATACATGGATTTATCTTATTAAAAGGAAATCTGAGGTTTTTGGTTGTTTCAGAGAGTTTGTAATATTGATTGAAAACCAATTCGATAAGAAAGTTAAGGTGTTGAGAACTGATAATGGAGGAGAGTATGTGAACAACTTGTTTAAAGAGTTTTTAGTTAGTAAAGGAATTGTTCACCAAACTACTTGTCCTTACACTCCAGAACAAAATGGAGTGGCTGAACGTAAGAATAGGCATATTTTAGAGGTGGCAAGAACTATGATGTTCTATCACAATGTACCTAGAGAGTTTTGGGGGGAAGCTATTCTCACAGCGACACATCTTATTAACCGAACACCATCCATGGTACTGAAAGGAAAGACACCAATTGAGATTGCTTATAGTACCCAACCAAACTTGTCCTATCTTAGAATTTTCGGATGTGTATGTTATGTACATATGCCAAGTCATTCAAGAGATAAATTAAGTGAAAGAAGCATTAAATGCATCTTTTTAGGTTATTGTGTGGATACTAAGGGTTATAGGTGCTATAATCCCTTAACTAAGGACAAGTATATCTCTAGAAATGTTACTTTCGTAGAAAATGACTCATATTTTCATAGCATTGGTAATGGAAAAGGTGAAGTTGATGATCCACTTCCTTTAGCCATAATACACAAGTATATACCACCATCTAGTGACGTACTAGGCAACCATGACCTACAATTGAGTGGTGATAACATAGAATCACAAGATCAAGAGTCTAATGAGGGTGAAACTAGCAATGAAAATCTAAATGCACATTCACCTAGTGAAGTACGTGAAGATTTACCGTTATCTTCTTGTAGACCTAGAGACGAGGGAGAGCAAAATGAAATACATAGGGATGAACATTCGAATGTTCAAATAGAATCATTATCTAGTAACCAAGATGGACCATCTATTAGTATACGAAGTGAGGGGGAGCATGTTGCACCTATGCAAGGCCAAAATCCCCCACTTAGAAGATCTCAAAGAATTCGACAATCTTCATCGGATTGGATGAAGAAAAGAGTGTTTTTCCACGGTAACAAAGTAATCGCACACCCTCTTGACCACTACTACACCTTAGGAAATGTAAAAGAGAGTTTTAGAGCCTTTTTAACTAAAGTAGACACCATTAAAGATCCAAATAACTTTAAGGAAGCTAGAGAATTATCAGTTTGGAGACAAGCCATGCAAGAGGAATTGGATGCTTTAGTTAAAAATAATACATGGGAATTAGTACCTTTACCTTTGGGAAAGAAGGTTGTAGGATGCAAATGGGTGTATAAGACTAAGTTAAATAGTGATGGAACCTTGGACAAACATAAGGCTAGGTTAGTGGCCAAAGGCTTCACTCAAACCTACGGCTTAGACTATACAGAAACTTTTGCACCAGTTGCAAAAATGAACACTATTAGGGTGCTTCTCTCCTTAGCGGCTAATTATAATTGGGATTTACATCAAATGGATGTGAAGAATGCTTTCTTGCAAGGAGAGTTAGAGGAAGAGGTTTACATGAGTTTACCTCAAGGATATGATGTTATGGTTCCAAATACACATGTTTGCAAATTGAAGAAAGCCATATATGGATTAAAGCAATCACCAAGAGCATGGTATAATAAGTTGCATAATGCATTGTGTTCTCAAAATTTTAAAGTGAGTGATGCTGATCATTCCTTATTTATTAAGCACTCAAGTGAGGGATCTACCATTGTTCTTATTTATGTGGATGATATTATCATCACCGGTTGTGACATTAATGGCATTAAGAGCATTAAAACATATTTGAAGTCTGCATTTGATGTTAAAGATTTGGGAAACTTACGATATTTTCTAGGTATAGAAATCGCTTATTCCAATGAAGGGCTATTTCTATCCCAAAGAAAATATGTTCTTGATTTGTTAAGTGAGACAGGAAAACTTGGAGCAAAGCCAGCTGTGACACCTATGGAGGCACTAAGAAGGAAGAAAGAGGATAACAAGCATGAAAACGAACATGACAAGGAGGAGCCATACAAGGACATCAAGCTTTATCAAAGACTTGTAGGTAAGCTTATATATTTAACTATTACACGACCTGATATTGTTTTTTCTGTGCAACAGGTAAGTCAACACATGTCATGCCCAAAGAATATACACATGGAAATGGTGAGTAGAATTTTAAGGTACATAAAACATGCACCGGGGCAAGGAATCTTGATGAGAAGAAATGGCCACCACAAGATATGTGCTTACACAGATGCGGATTGGGCCGGTAACTTCGAGGACAGAAGATCAACCACTGGTTATTGCACATTCGTGGGAGGTAATTTGGTGACTTGGAAAAGCAAGAAGCAAAGTGTAGTTGCAAGATCGAGTGCAGAAGCTGAATATAGAGCTATGGCATCTACTACGAGTGAATTGGTTTGGATAAAATCATTAGTGGAAGACTTAGGATTTTCAGTTGAAACACCTATAGACATGTACTGTGATAACAAGGCAGCAACACACATTGCATCTAATCCGGTGTTCCATGAGAGGACCAAGCACATCGAAGTTGATTGTCACTTCACAAGAGAAAAGTACTTGAGCAAAGTGATCAACATGCCTTATGTGAAGAGTGAAGATCAACTTGCGGATATATTCACCAAACCATGTACTCATCAACAACTTCTTAAGGTGAGTTCCAAGTTGAACTTCTTCAATTTGTACAAGTCCAACTTGAGGGGGAGTGTTAAAGATGAAGAGATTGAGGGTGAAGATGAAAAGCCCAAATAACTCTTGGATTGATCTATGGATACCCATATCAAGCCCAAAGCCCAATTCAAGCTAACTACTAAAGGACGAAATAACGGCTAGTTTTTTAAATTGAAAGATATGTGTTATGTGTTGTACCTAGCTGTTAGAAAAGTAAAGTAAGCTTGTACCTAGCCGTTAGGATGTTGTATATAAAAACCCAAGCTGTGTAAATATTTGGAGATAGAATACAAAAGCTCTTCAATTTTCTCTCTTCATCTATTTTCTCTCTACTTGCATTTTTTATTTGTTTATGTTGAATCTTTGAAATTGTGAGCTAAACACATTCAAATTCTATTTATGAACACACTTGACTTGTCGCATGGAATGTCTGGATCTTCAGTGTTCAAGCTGCAACCCAAATAATCCTCATTCTGTCCAGGGAATTGAGGGTCTAAAATAGGTGCAGATGATGGCATTTGATCAATATTTGTGCCTTGCAAAACTTGCTGCATGCTATGCATATTTTCCGCTGTCAGTTTGAACAATGAATGGTCTAAAGGTCTGATCTCTTGCAGCTTGTGATGCTGTCTGTGAAAGATCAACAAGTCCTTCAATCTGGACAAGAATATGATTAGGAACTTTGTCTTCTGATCCAGGTTTAGCCAACAAGGCAGATTGTAGCCTGTTCTGGTGGATAATTTGTAGAAGCATGCACTTGTAATCCATAAAAAATCCATATGATTCTGCATCCACTTTAATTTGCTGTTCTTCCACTCTTGGTAGTGCTAAAGAAGATGTAGAAGTAGTAGCATAAACCTGAGTAAATGAATCAAGACGTTTGGCAAATGCATTGTTCGACTCTTCACAAGACACCTGCAACTTTATCTTGGTATTCAAATATACCAAGTCATTGTTGAAAATGAAGAGATTGAGGGTGAAGATAAAAGGCCCAAATAACTCTTTGATTGACTATGGACACCCACATCAAGCCCAAAGCCCATATCAAGCTAACCACTAAAGGACGAAATAACGGCTAGTAAGCTAATCACTAATGGATGAAAATAACGGCTAGTTCTTGAAATTGAAAGATATGTTGTTGTGTGTTGTACCTAGTTGTTAGAAAAGTAAAATAAGCTTGTACCTAGCTATTAGGATGTTGTATATAAATACCTTAGATCTATGGATACCCATATCAAGCCCAAAGCCCATATTCAAGCTAACTACTAAAGGACGAAATAACGGCTAGTTTTTTAAATTGAAAGATATGCTGTTATGTGTTGTATCTAGCTGTTAGAAAAGTAAAGTAAGCTTGTACCTAGCCGTTAGGATGTTGTATATATAAACCCAAGATGTGTAAATATTTTAAGATAGAATTAAAAGCTATTCATTTTTCTCTCTACTTGCATTTTTACTTGGTTTATGTTTAATCTTCGAAATTGTGAGCTAAACACATTCATATTCTATTTATCAACAAAGACTCTGAATGAGGTAATGTTTAATCATAAGCCAAATCTTTCATATCTTAAAATTTTTGGATGTATATGTTATGTTCATATTCCTTGTGGCAATAGGGACAAACTTAGCTATAAAAGTCAAAAATGCATATTCCTAGGTTATGCCACAACCCAAAAGGGTTATAAATGCTTTGACCCTAAAACAAATAAGTTGTTTGTTCCTAGAAATGTAACATTTTTAGAGCATGAACCCTACTTCGAAAAACATGAACTCAAAACCAATGGTAAGGGGGAGGATGTGGGTAATTCCAACCCAGGTCCTGTTATTGACACTATTCACACAAAGGGACCCATTCTTGAACTTAGGAAGAATATGCATAATCAACTAGAATTTCAAGAGGAATCAACTCAAAATGAGAATAATCCTTACCCTCTTAGACAAACAAATGATGAGAATGAACCTACTTTTGCCCAAGATGATTCATCCCACAATCAGATTGATCCAGATCATCTTGGAGATGACCAAATTAGTAACCATGACATACCAAATCAATTTATGGATAGTGATGCTCATGCTACACAGGAACTACCCACACTCAGAAGATCTACTCGGATCAAAAGACCTGCCTCTGAATGGATGAAAACTAGAGTGTTTCATCATGGAAACATGTAACCAATCACCCTATTCAAAGCTACTATACTCATGATCACATTAAAGATCAGTATAAAGTTTTTCTAAATCGCCATCGATGATATTCAAAAGCCTTCCAATTACCAAGAGGCCCAATTTGGAGAAGTGTAATGAATGAAGAGCTTAAGGCTCTAATTCGCAATCAAACTTGGGATATTGTTCCACTGCCTAAAGGGAAGAAGGTTGTTGGCTGCAAATGGGTCTATAAGACCAAGCTTAAGAGTGATGGAACTGTTGAAAAATATAAGGCTAGGTTAGTGGCCAAAGGCTTCACTCAAACTTATGGTATTGATTACACCGAGACTTTTGCCCCCGTAGCTAAAATGAATTCCATTAGAGTTCTTATGTCCTTAGCTGTTAATTATGATTGGCCATTGTACCAAATGGATGTAAGAAATGCCTTCTTACAAGGCGAATTAGAAGAGGAAGTATACATGAGAATACCTGAAGGGTATGGGACTGACATTCCTAAATCACATGTATGTAAGCTTAGAAAGGCTATCTATGGCCTTAAACAATCCCCTAGGGCTTGGTACTCTAAATTGCACAATGCTCTCAATTGTCAAGCCTTCATTAAAAGTGAGGCTGATTTCTCACTATTCACCAAACATTCCAAAAATGGAATAACGGTGATTCTCATTTATGTCGATGACATAATCATTACTGGTAATGACGAAATAGGCATTAGTTGCATTAAATCATATCTTAAATCTGTTTTTGACATTAACGACTTAGGATACTTACGATATTTTTTAGGAATAGAAATTGCCCACTCTAAAAAGGGACTATTTCTATGCCAAAGAAAATATACACTTGATCTACTTGGTGAAACAGGTAAACTAGGTGCAAGGATAGCTCCAACTCCAATTGAAAATACCTACAATTAAAAGGATGAAGAAGAAGACAAAGAGAAGCAGCCCAAGCCAATACAGAATGTCAAGCAATATCAACGAATTGTCGGTAAGTTAATATATTTAACCATTACTAGACCTGACATTAGCTTTGCTATGAATCAGGTTAGTCAATTCATGCAGCAACCAATGACCAACCACATGAACATGGTAAATCGAATCCTCTGCTACCTAAAAGGCACACCAGGCCAAGGTTTACACATGTAAAAGAATGGTCACCATTGTTGAAAATGAAGGGATTGAGGGTGAAGATAAAAGGCCCAAATAACTCTTTGATTGGCCTATGTACACCCATATCAAGCCCAAAGTCCCATATCAAGCTAACCGCTAAAGGACGAAATAACGGCTAGTAAGCTAATCACTAATGGACGAAATAACGGCTAGTTCTTGAAATTGAAAGCTATGTTGTTATGTGTTGTACCTAGCTGTTAGAAAAGTAAAATCAACTTGTACCTAGCCGTTAGGATGTTGTATATATATACCCAAGATGTGTAAAGTGAAAAACAAGCTTCTTTATTCTTTCATCAATACTTTCTTTCACACTTCTTTGTTTCTTCAATATTTTTCACATGGTATCAGAGCAGGTTTCATCTCTAATCTAGCTTTTTACCTTTTGTTGCTTTGTTGGTTCTTGGTGTATCAAGACATTCCCCTTCATAGCCAAATTAAAGAATGGAAAGGGAGGGCTCGTCATACAACACCAAGAGCAGAAGTTCCTTCAAGGGAGTTGATAATGATGGTAACACCACCTTGAAACTTACCACATTTCCCTTGAATGGAAAAAATTACTCAATTTGGATCAATCCCGCTGAAAGAGCATTATGTGGAAAACGAGCATTGGGTTTCGTGAATGGAAGAATCACAAAGCCCACAGACACATCAAGTGAAGAATATGAAGATTGGTGCTATAACGACAACTTGGTGTACACATGGATTTTAAATTCCATGGAACCATCCTTGGTAGGTGCATTCTCAAAGGCTGAAACTTCTAAAGCACTTTGGGAGTCTATCAAGAGACAATTTGGTCATCAAGGAAACTTGATGAGAATATACGAGTTGAAGCAGTTCATCAACAATATCAGCCTTAGTGGAGGTGATCCGATAGAATATAACACCAAAATTAAGGAGGCATGGGATGAACTTCAATCATTAAGGCCGAATACTACCAACATTGAAGAGGTGGAAAAAAGGGCCAATGAAGATCTTGTGATATCGTATTTGATGGGTTTGGGTTCGGACTACGAAGATCTTCGGAATCACATTCTTAGAATTGAACCTTTGCCTTATTATGACGATGTTGCAAACAAGGTTAATAAAGAGTACTTGCAAAGAAAGATTTTGAATGGGAATTCAAGCAAGGCTGAGAGAGGTAGTTTGGTGGACAGCAAGGAAGAAGGCAGGATGGTCCAAGGAGCAAAAGTTAAGGCTAAGTGTGATAAATGTGGACGGATGCACAACCTTAAAGACAAATGCTGGAAGTGTGGGCACTGCAAGATGCTTGGTCATACTAAAGAAAAATGTTGGGTTCTTAATCCACATTTGAGGCCAGTTAACTTCAAGGAAAAGGCGCCACCACAAGGTGCTCAAAATGCAATCGAAAAAGGGAACTCAAAACTCCTTGAGGATTTGGCCAAACTACTTCAGAACCATCTTCCAAGCTCCTCTCAAGGTATGATTTCCAACTCACATTTTAAGTTTGACCCTTGGGTTATTGATTCAGGTGCTACTAATCATATGTTTAGAAATAAAAACATGGCATCTAGAATAGAAACCCTAGGAAACATTAGAAATGTGACAATAGCCAATGGTAGTGAAATACCCATTAAGGGATTAGGAGATATTAAAGTTTTATCCAAGAGAACAAGTGGCCTTTATATGCCAAATTTTTCATCAAATTTGCTGTCCGTTAGTAGAATAACAAAAGACTTAAATTGTCGTGTTACCTTTGAACCCAATAAGGTGATATTTCAGGACATGTCAACCGGGAAGAAGATTGGTGAGGGAACCTTACATGACGGCCTATATTTTTTGGATAGTACCAATCAAGCCCTTAGAGTTGAGGAAGACAGTGGACTTCAGAAACTTTGGCATGCAAGACTAGGCCATCCTCCTAGTAACATTCTGTGTAAAATGATTCCGAAAATGAAGTTTAGTGATTTTAAACAATGTAGGGCTTGTAATCTTGGAAAACAGACTAAACTTCCTTTTGTACATTCGGAAACTTGTTATAATGAAATATTTGATCTTGTTCACTCTGATCTATGGACTTCTCCTTTAGAATCTCACAATGGCTTTAGATATTTTGTCACATTCATTGATCACAAGTCGAGATACACTTGGATATACTTGATTAAAAACAAATCAGAGACCTTATCATGTTTTAAAGAGTATGTTTCCTTAATTGAAAATCAACTTGGTAAAAGGATTAAGATTCTTAGGAGCGACAATGGGGGAGAATATACTAGTCACGCCTTTGAGAATTACTTGAGCACTTTAGGGATAGTTCATCAAACGACTTGCCCCTACACACCTGAACAAAATGGTGTGGCCGAGCGGAAAAATCGGCACATTTTAGACGTAGGAAGGTCACTAATGTTTCATCACAATGTCCCTAAAAGATATTGGAATGAAGCCATTCTCACTGCCATACATTTGATAAATCGTATGCCTTCGAAGTTGTTGAATGGAAAATCTCCTTTTGAATTGTTGCATAATAGGCAACCAAACTTATCTTATCTAAAGGTATTTGGCTGTACTTGTTATGTTCACATCCCTAATCATGCTAGAGATAAATTGAGTCATAGGAGTGTAAAGTGCATATTTTTAGGGTATTGCATTGATAAAAAGGGTTATAAATGTTTAGATCCTTCTACGAATGAGAAATTCTTGTCAAGAAATGTTACTTTTCTGGAAAGTGATCCTTACTTTGATAAAGTGAGAAATGAAGGAGAAATGAAAGGGGATCCTCTTCCCCTATCTATTGTAGGTAATCGGTTGAGTTTGTTAAGGAATAACGATCAAATCAATAATGGAGTTAGTTTGAATGAAAGCGAAAAAGAGGATTTTATCTATGAAGATTCAACACAACAGAATGGTGATATTCATGAACCATTGGAATCAAATGAAGAACAAAACATAGTTAGCGAAAGTCAAAGTGAGGAAACACCTTGTGATGAGAACCCTAATGATCAATTAGTTTTAGAGCATGAAATCCCATTTAGTTCCTCACCGGTGGGTCAAAATGAGAGAGAGTCCGATTCTTCATCACATGATCAAAATTTTCCTCTTAGAAGATCTCAAAGAATTAGGAAGCCTCCATCCGAATGGCAGAAAAATAGGGTATTCTTTTATGGGAACAAAGTCACAGCACATCCTATACAAAATTATTATACCTTAGATAATGTTAAAGAGAGTTATAGAGTGTTTTTAAGCAAAATTGGATAGTTTGAAAGAGCCATCTTGCTACAACGAGGCCAAGGACATTCCTATTTGGAGAAATGCCATGGATGAGGAGTTGGAAGCTTTAGTTAAGAATAAGACATGGGAAATTGTTACTCTTCCCCAAGGTAAGAAAACAGTTGGGTGTAAATGGGTGTACAAAACCAAGCTGAAGAGTGATGGTTCCATTGAGAAACATAAAGCTAGATTGGTTGCTAAAGGATTCACTCAAACCTATGGTTTAGATTACACGGAGACATTTGCCCCAGTAGCCAAAATGAACACCATTAGAGTTATTTTGTCCTTAGCCACTAATTATGAATGGGAAATGTATCAAATGGATGTTCGAAATGCTTTTCTCCAGGGGGAATTAGAAGAAGAGGTTTACATGGATATCCCACAAGGATACAACATTAAAGTACCAAAACCGCATGTATGTAAGCTTAGAAAAGCCATCTATGGCTTAAAACAATCTCCTAGGGCTTGGTACTCTAAGTTGTTAGGTGCTTTAACTTCTCAACACTTTAAGGTTAGTAGTGCTGATCACTCTTTATTCATAAAACACTCCAATAATGGTATTACTGTTGTGATAATATATGTGGACGATATCATTATAACAGGGAGTGATACTTTGGGAATAAACAGCACTAAAAGTTATTTAAAGTCTACTTTTGATATTAAAGACCTTGGACACTTACGGTATTTTCTAGGTATAGAGATAGCCCATTCTAATAAAGGGCTATTTCTATCCCAAAGAAAATACACACTTGATCTTTTGAAAGAGACAGGTAAGCTTGGAGGGAAGATAACATCAACACCAATTAAAGGACAAGCCAAAAAGAAGGAGGGCAAACCAATTGAAGCCATCAAGCAATATCAAAGAATTGTGTGTAAGTTAATCTACTTAACTATTACAAGACCTGACATTTCTTTTGCTGTGCATCAGGTAAGCCAATTCATGACTTGTCCAAATGACCCATCACATGGAAATGGTGGAAATGGTGGACCGAATACTCAAATATCTCACAGGAACTCTGCTCTTCTAGCGAGTCTAGGACAAGGAATCCGTACCAGAAGAAGAAACATGGACATCACCGAATTTTTGCCTACACGGATTCTGATTGGGCAGGAAGCAATGAAGATCGCAAGTCTACAAATGGATATTGTACTTTTGTCGGTGGGAATTTAGTGACTTGGAAGAGTAAAAAGCAAATCGTGGTGGCCAAAGCAAGTGCCGAAGCTGAATATAGAGCAATGGCTTCAACCACTAGTGAATGATTTTAACGAAATTTGGTTGAAGGCATTGGGTTGAAGAGTTGGGTTAATGGCGAGGCACCTATGATAGCACATTGTGATAACCAAATCGGAAATACATATTGCAAAACAATCCACGCTTGGTTAAAAAAAAAAAGAAAAAAAAACAAAAAAAAACAAACACAAAATAAGTTCATGAGAGGACCAAGCATATAGACGGTTTTAAAAAATATAAAATAAAGAAAAAAAATAAAAAGTGTAACACACAAAAACAAAACTATGAAACAAAACAATTTTCAATGCCTTTTATGTCAATGACACGCGAGATCAATTGGCGGACTTATTCACCAAACCTCCGAGTAATCAACAACTTCAAAAGTTTGTATCAAAGTTGAACTTGATCAATTTGTTCAGGCCCAACTTGAGGGGGAGTGTTGAAAATGAAGGGATTGAGGGTGAATATAAAAAGCCCAAATAACTCTTTTGATTGGCCAATGTACACCCATATCAAGAACAAAGCCCGTATCAAGCTAACCACTAAAAAGGACGAAATAACGGCTAGTAAGCTAATCCCTAATGGACGATGATGTTGTTAACTTTTTTGAGTTCAACCGGTGCTCGTTCTTGAAATTGAAAGCTATGTTGTTCCTGTGTTGTACTCTTAGTATGTTAGAAAAGTTAAATCAACTTGTACCTAGCCGGTAGGATGTAGGATGGTTGTATATTTATATACCCAAGATGTGTTAAGTGAAAAACAAGCTTCTTTATTCTTTAATCAATACTTTCTTTCACACTTTCTTTGTTTCTTCAATATTTTCACAACCCTGAGATTCCTATGCATATAGTGATGCAGATTGGGCTGGAAATGTTGAAGACCGAAAGTCAACTATCGGATATTGCACATTTGTTGGGGGAAACATAGTAACCTGGAAGAGTAAGAAACAAAGTGTGGTAGCAAGGTCAAGTGCAGAGGCTGAGTATCGAGCAATGGTAAGTGCAACATGTGAGCTGATTTGGTTGAAGGCTTTAGTTCAAGATTTGGGGTTCAAAACTGAAGCACCAATGAAACTATTTTGCGACAACAAAGCAGCAATCTACATAGCTTCAAATCCAGTATTCCATGAGAGAACAAAGCACATTGAGATGGACTGTCACTTTATTAGGGAGAAAGTTCAGAATCAGACCATCTGCACCCCTTATGTTCCAAGCGAAGATCAACTAGGAGACTTGTTCACAAAGGCTCCTACTAAAAAACATATCGGGATTGCAATAAGCAAGTTGAATTTGAACAACATCTTCAAGCCCAACTTGAGGGGGAGTGTTGAAATAAAGTCGAGTGAGCCGATTGATCAATCTTCAGATTCATACCAGAATCATGATTGTGTTGCATTGGAGTTGAAAAGATTGAGGGTGAAGATGAAAAGCCCAAATAACTCTTTGGCTGATCTATGAGTACCCACATCAAGCCCAAAGCCCATGTCATGCTAAACCACTAAAGGACAAAATAACGGCTAGTTTTTTAAAGTTAAAAGATGTGCTTTTGTATGTTGTACCTAGCTGTTAGAAAAGTAAAGTGAGTTTGTACCTAGCCATTAGGATAGTGTGTATATAAACACAAGATGTGTAAATGTTTAGACAATTGAATAAGAAGTAGAAAACAATTCACTCATCTTCTTCATCTTTCTCTCTTTGGTGAAAGTTCTCTCATTCTCTCATCAAATTTAACATTATGTACATATGCCAGGTCATTCAAGAGATAAATTAAGTGAAAGAAGCATTAAATGCATCTTTTTAGGTTATTATGTGGATACTAAGGGTTATAGGTGCTATAATCCCTTAACTAAGGACAAGTATATCTCTAAAAATGTTACTTTCGTAGAAAATGACTCATATTTTCATAGCATTGGTAATGGAAAAGGTGAAGTTGATGATCCACTTCCTTTAGCCATAATACACAAGTATATACCACCATCTAGTGACGTACTAGGCAACCATGACCTACAATTGAGTGGTGATAACATAGAATCACAAGATCAAGAGTCTAATGAAGGTGAAACTAGCAATGAAAATCTAAATGCACATTCACCTAGTGAAGTACGTGAAGATTTACCGTTATCTTCTTGTAGACCTAGAGACGAGGGAGAACAAAATGAAATACATAGGGATGAACATTCGAATGTTCAAATAGAATCATTATCTAGTAACCAAGATGGACCATCTATTAGTATACGAAGTGAGGGGGGAGCATGTTGCACCTATGCAAGGCCAAAATCCCCCACTTAGAAGATCTCAAAGAATTCGACAATCTTCATCGGATTGGATGAAGAAAAGAGTGTTTTTCCACGGTAACAAAGTAATCGCACACCCTCTTGACCACTACTACACCTTAGGAAATGTAAAAGAGAGTTTTAGAGCCTTTTTAACTAAAGTAGACACCATTAAAGATCCAAATAACTTTAAGGAAGCTAGAGAATTATCAGTTTGGAGACAAGCCATGCAAGAGGAATTGGATGCTTTAGTTAAAAATAATACATTGGGAATTAGTACCTTTACCTTTGGGAAAGAAGGTTGTAGGATGCAAATGGGTGTATAAGACTAAGTTAAATAGTGATGGAACCTTGGACAAACATAAGGCTAGGTTAGTGGCCAAAGGCTTCACTCAAACCTACGGCTTAGACTATACAGAAACTTTTGCACCAGTTGCAAAAATGAACACTATTAGGGTGCTTCTCTCCTTAGCGGCTAATTATAATTGGGATTTACATCAAATGGATGTGAAGAATGCTTTCTTGCAAGGAGAGTTAGAGGAAGAGGTTTACATGAGTTTACCTCAAGGATATGATGTTATGGTTCCAAATACACATGTTTGCAAATTGAAGAAAGCCATATATGGATTAAAGCAATCACCAAGAGCATGGTATAATAAGTTGCATAATGCATTGTGTTCTCAAAATTTTAAAGTGAGTGATGCTGATCATTCCTTATTTATTAAGCACTCAAGTGAGGGATCTACCATTGTTCTTATTTATGTGGATGATATTATCATCACCGGTTGTGACATTAATGGCATTAAGAGCATTAAAACATATTTGAAGTCTGCATTTGATGTTAAAGATTTGGGAAACTTACGATATTTTCTAGGTATAGAAATCGCTTATTCTAATGAAGGGCTATTTCTATCCCAAAGAAAATATGTTCTTGATTTGTTAAGTGAGACAGGAAAACTTGGAGCAAAGCCAGCTGTGACACCTATGGAGGCACTAAGAAGGAAGAAAGAGGATAACAAGCATGAAAACGAACATGACAAGGAGGAGCCATACAAGGACATCAAGCTTTATCAAAGACTTGTAGGTAAGCTTATATATTTAACTATTACACGACCTGATATTGTTTTTTCTGTGCAACAGGTAAGTCAACACATGTCATGCCCAAAGAATATACACATGGAAATGGTGAATAGAATTTTAAGGTACATAAAACATGCACCGGGGCAAGGAATCTTGATGAGAAGAAATGGCCACCACAAGATATGTGCTTACACAGATGCGGATTGGGCCGGTAACTTCGAGGACAGAAGATCAACCACTGGTTATTGCACATTCGTGGGAGGTAATTTGGTGACTTGGAAAAGCAAGAAGCAAAGTGTAGTTGCAAGATCGAGTGCAGAAGCTGAATATAGAGCTATGGCATCTACTACGAGTGAATTGGTTTGGATAAAATCATTAGTGGAAGACTTAGGGATTTTCAGTTGAAACACCTATAGACATGTACTGTGATAACAAGGCAGCAACACACATTGCATCTAATCTAGTGTTCCATGAGAGGACCAAGCACATCGAAGTTGATTGTCACTTCACAAGAGAAAAGTACTTGAGCAAAGTGATCAACATGCCTTATGTGAAGAGTGAAGATCAACTTGCGGATATATTCACCAAACCATGTACTCATCAACAACTTCTTAAGGTGAGTTCCAAGTTGAACTTCTTCAATTTGTACAAGTCCAACTTGAGGGGGAGTGTTAAAGATGAAGAGATTGAGGGTGAAGATGAAAAGCCCAAATAACTCTTGGATTGATCTATGGATACCCATATCAAGCCCAAAGCCCAATTCAAGCTAACTACTAAAGGACGAAATAACGGCTAGTTTTTTAAATTGAAAGATATGCTGTTATATGTTGTACCTAGCTGTTAGAAAAGTAAAGTAAGCTTGTACCTAGCCGTTAGGATGTTGTATATAAAAACCCAAGCTGTGTAAATATTTGGAAATAGAATACAAAAGCTCTTTAATTTTCTCTCTACTTGCATTTTTTTTATTTGTTTCTGTTGAATCCTTGAAATTGTGAGCTAAACACATTCAAATTCTATTTATCAACAGCCTTAAGCCAACACCACCATTGATCGGCCCTCCCACATATGTGATAGGATGTAAAATCAACCCTTTCACCCCTTTCTACACCTTGTTTTTCAAAGTAGAATTCAGCTTTAGAGATCCATTCAGTTGGATCTCCCTTCTCAAAGGTAGGGAATTTGATTTTTACCTTTGGTTGGCTGTAGTGGCTTGGGCTTCGTAGTGCTGCCATTCCTCTCTCCTATTTGTCCACCAACATTCTACCTCATGACGACTCTGCAATCTTCTTGGTTGCCATGCTACTGGCCTTGGATCCAAAACCTCATTGTCGCTGTTCTCATCATAGGGGTCATAGGGCTGGTGCAAATTCGGTGACACCTCCTTTCTGCTCCCTAGACTCATGCGCACTCTCCCCCTTTCTTGAGACAGAAGTTGCTCATGGTCAGAATCTTTATCTTGCTCATGGTGCCGTGAGATCTCCAAATGAAGCCTTCTAGGTTGCTGTGTGGCAGCATGCTGCTCTTGGTTTTCTTAGTTTGGACTTGTTTTCCGGCCACTCGTGGTATATCTCTCTTCAATTGCTGAAGAGAATGGATGATAGAAGATAGTTTGATATTTGATATAACTTACCTAGACATCGAGTGAGCATCGGTTCCTCTCTAAGATCAGAATTCTTAACTTTAACCTTAGCTCTTAAGCAAGAAAGACAACTCTTAACCTTGTTTTAAGCTCAAGTAATCTTAAGACAACTCTTAAAAGATAACCAAAAATATAAATAAGAAAGTAAGCAAGAATGCTAACCTTGATTCTTGATTATTGCATGAGAAAATAACAAAATTTGGAGCATATGTTCGCCTCACAAATAATGGGCTGTATTTATAGCCCTAAGACAACCTTATTCTGATTTAACTAATGCTTAGGTTCCTCATCCTAAGCATTAGTTATCTTTCATGAATTTCTACCTAGACTAGAATTCGTACTTTGACTAAAATTTTCTGTCCTTATCTTATCTCCACTTCTACAGCTGCTGACCTTCATCTTACTGTTTCCTTCTAGGATTAGGACTTCCATATGGCGTGTCCTTCCATTCCAAGACTCTCTTTGACGTGATCATCGTATTGAAGTCAAACCTGCCATGACGTCCTACTACTTCTGAAGTTCTTCATGACGTCTATGTCCTTTTCCTGCTCATATTATATTATGCGTGTCCTACCAATACTGGTGTTCTTCTTGGCTTGGATTTCCATAGTCAATTAGGACAGAGTCAGAATCTGGTTGTGCTTCATTGCATGCTGTGTACATGCTTGTTGCGCGTGCATTCTAGCCTGTTGTTGCCTCTCTTACTACTTGGCACCTCGCGTGCATTCGCTCATGCTCCCTTTGCCCCCTAAGGTCCTCAATAGTTTGGTAGTGCATGTTGATAAATAGAATTTGAATGTGTTTAGCTCACAATTTCAAAGATTCAACATAAACAAATAAAAAAAATGCAACTAGAGAGAAAATAGATGAAGAGAGAAAATTGAAGAGCTTTTGTATTCTATATGCAAATATTTACACATCTTGGGTTTTTATATACAACATTCTAACGGCTAGGTACAAGCTTACTTTACTTTTCTAACAGCTAGGTACAACACATAACAGCATAGCTTTCAATTTAAAAAGCTAGCCGTTATTTCGTCCTTTAGTCGTTAGCTTAAATTGGGCTTTGGGCTTGATATGGGTATCCATAGATCAATCCAAGAGTTATTTGGGCTTTTTATCTTCACCCTCAATCTCTTCATCTTTAACAGTGCATGGGACAAACTTCATGGAGCAACTGGAACAACAACCCCATAGCCGTGGCAGGAGCATCAGGCTCATTTGGCAATGCGTGGGATGAACTTCTTAGAGTGACACTAACATCCTTGCGGGCGCGGTAGAGGTGTCAGGCATGTTTGATAGTGCATAGGACTTCAAATATGTTTCTTCCTTCTTAGTGCCTCCATAGGTGTCACAGCTGGCTTTGCTCTAAGTTTTCCTGTCTCACTTAACAAATCAAGAACATATTTTCTTTTGGGATAGAAATAGCCCTTCATTGGAATAAGCGATTTCTATACCTAAAAAATATCGTAAGTTTCCCAAATCTTTAACATCAAATGCAGACTTCAAATATGTTTTAATGCTCTTAATGCCATTAATGTCACAACCAGTGATGATAATATCGTCCATATAAATAAGAACAATGGTAAGCTACCTTATAGTTTGTTCCTGACACCATTTTTTATTGTTAGATAAGCTTAAGCTTCATGCAAGCTATCACAACCATTTCGAACCAGATCAGATCCCAATCGGTAATGGCCATCTAATTTTAATTTTTATCCCAATGCTTTTTTAAGTAATAACCATTTGTAGCATCATATGGGTGACAAATATATTAGAACTAATGAAACTCAAGTCAATTCATATTTTCTACCATGTATAATTTTTAAAAAGTTAGCCTGACAACAATCTCATTTAATTTGTGTTGTGATTTTTTTTTAATTTTCAAATTTTAAATTTATTTTAAAAAATTTTATTTGATTAAAATTATCAAAATATCACTATAATTTAATTTACATATTTCTATTATTGTGCATTATTGATTCTTTTTAATTTTAAATTATTTTAAGAAATTATTCATATTTTTTTTACCGATTGTATGGCGACTTTTTCCCTACCAAACTATCTCACAAGGGAGGAAAAAATAATCAAACACTTCAAACACCATGAGTGACAAGAAACAAAAAATGAAAGCTTAAGATTATGCTATAAAGGCTCAATTAAGTAAGAATCCCCTCCATAGCTTATTTTAATTTGATCAAATCTCAAGGGTTTCCTGGGCTCTGATACTAACATGAAGCCCAGAAGGACAAGAAGGAAAAGAGATTGAAGGCATACTAAAATTGAAAATTGAAATTGTAAATTAGAACTTGAGAATTGAAATTGTAGTTGGAAATAGTTGAAATAAATTTTTGAAATACAGAATTGTTAAAAAGGATTTTCTTTATTGAAGTATTGAAAATAGTACAAATCTTGTGCTTAGTTTTTAGAAGGCTGGTCAAAACTTGATTTTGTCTCCAAGTTTCACCTCTCTGAGCAACTAAGCTTGAACATTAATTTATACAAGTCTTAAAGCTAAATTGAACGCATTACAATTTTACAATTGAATATCTACTTTTACAAAAGTTGGACAGTTGGAGCATCTTTGGGATAGCTTTACTTTTTCACCAAACATGCCTGACGCCTCTGTCACACCTGCTGGGATGTTCTAGTAACTCTTGGAAGTTCATCCCAATCACTGCCAAACATGCCTAGCGCCTTTGTTGCACCTGCTGGGATGTTCTGATCACTCTTGGAAGTTCGTCCCAATCACTGTCAAATGTGTCCAACGCCTCTGCTAAACACACTCGACACCTTTGTCGTGCATGCAGGGATATTCTGGTCATACTTCAAAGTTCATCCTACGCATTACCCAATGCACTCAAAGACTATGCCATGCCTATAGGGATGTTCCAGTCTGACATGCCCAAGCCAAAGTCCAAGCCCAAGTCCAAGCCATTTCATGCTTATTTAATAGTTGAATAGTAAAAAAATTGTGGAAGAATTGAGAAGCTACGAGAAAGAGAAAAGAAGAAAGAGAAAAAATGAAGAGAAGAAAGAAAAAGAAGAAGAAAAGAGGAGAAAAATGGGGAAAAAAAAGGAGAAAAAGAAGAACAAGAGAAGGAAAAAAAAGAGAGAGGTAAAGGTAAGATATTTGTACTTTGAAAATTTTGGAGCAAATAGTAAATTTTTTTTCTTATAGCTTAATGGTAAAAATTATTGCTATTTTAAATTATTAGACACTAGATCAATAGATTTTGTATTAAATTTGAAAATTTGATCGAAGATTTCTCGAAGATTATTTGAAATTAGATGAAAATTTGTAGAATTTTGATTAAGGTGAAAATGCGGAGATTTCAAAAATTTTGTTCTATTTCATAAATTAGAAATTGTGTGTGTAGATAATAAAATTTGGAGTCAGAATATAATTTCTTATGATTTAGGGTGAGATAGTAAATTTTTAATAATTTTTAGTCTTAAGTGTAAATATTTGTGGGTATTTTTGTAATTATTTATATTTTAAAGGACTTTTTTATAATTTATCATTATTAATAATTTTTATTTGAGGAATTCAAAAAATTTATTTTAGCAATTATATATTGATAAAAAAATAACATTAGGTAGTGCTCTAGAAGAGAAATAGGGAGTGAGGGAGTTGTAATTCACTTTTGATCTAGGTAGGTAATTCACATATAATCGAGTGTTTTAATAGAAAAAAAAGGGTTTTGCATAAATTTTTCAAGAAATTTAGTAATGTTATTATTGTTGAATTATACTTCTAATGTTTATAATTCTGTGGAGTGATATAAATAACTTATTTTGTTATTATTATGTGTGATTGAATCACTTTAGTTAGCACTGGTGACTATGGATTTGATTCAGTCCTTTGGTGAAAACCTATAAACTTGAAATCTTGGGCTACGGCCCCTAGATATAAAGTCCCTAAGGTACGCAAGCCATACATTTTTGGATGGTTGTCCTTGGGAATAGTGCCTATAAATTATGCATTGCACATAGTGATAACTACCTTATATTGTTATTTTAGCATTTTATATACATACTTATTTATGCATAATCTCATTATATTAACTTGATTAATTAGGAGCATACTTATGTTTAAATTTACTTGACAAATATTAGTTATATGTGAATATTTACTAAACTTTAGCTCAACCCTTACATTTTAGGTTTTGGATACAGTAGAAACATGTAGATCATAAGGGGCACTATACTTTTGCTAGAAGTACCTTGGGTGGATTATTTTGTGATGTACAGTGTAAATGGTAGAATGTTAAGACAACTTGTAGACTGTACAAATTTAGTTACAATAATATGAAAATTTTTGTTGTTATATTATGTGGGCAGTACTTGAAGTTTTATGAGATATATTGGGAGTGTTTTAGAATTTCAATATACTGTAGGTCCATATGGGTATCACTTCTATTAGCGAAACACTGCCAAATTATCCCGAACCATAATATTTTTCCTTACATTATTTTCATGAACCCTAGTTTATGGGGCGTGACACAGTTGCTACTAGAAGTTCATCGTGAGCACTGCCGAATGCAGTCGAAGCCGCCGTCATACTTGTAGGGATGTTCCAGTCCCGTGCATTGCCAAACGTATCAAATGCCACTGCCACGCGGTCAAGGATGCTTGGGTAGCTCCCGGAAGTTTGTCTCGTGTGCCGCTGAACACGTCTGATGCGCTGCTGCTCCTGCAAGGATGTTCCAGTCGCTCTCATAAGTTCATCAAGCACAATGCCAAATGCGCCCGATGCTTCTTTCACACCTGTGGGGATGTTTTAGTCCCTAGAGGTTTGTCTTGTACACTGCCAAACACACTAGAGCCTACTGTCGCATCCCTGGGAATGTTCCAGTCACTCACAGAAGTTCATCCCGCGCACTACCAAATGTGTCCAATGCCATTGCCGTGCCCATGAGGATGTTCAAGTCGCTCCCAGAAGTTCGTCCCGTGCACTAACAAACGTGTCTAACACCATTTTTGCAGCCACGCAGCCACAGAGATGCTTCAGTTGCTCTCAGAATTCGTCTAGCGCAATGTTGAACCTGCTCGATGCCTTTGTCGCGCCCGCAAGGATGTTTTTGGTCGCTCTTGAAAGTTCGTCCCCATGTTATAACACCCTAGTTTCTTTTAATATATTATATATTTATATATTGACAATAGGTTATAATTTTGGTGTCATATGTCTCATATAAGAAATAATTAGATATTTTAGAATAAATTATAAATTTAAGGTTAACTAGATAGAAAGAGTCCAATTAGGAATAGAATTGCCATTTTATATTAGTATAAATAGAAGTGTTTTATTTGTGTTTAGGGTTTAGGCATATTTGAAAGAACAAAAAAAGAGAAAACAAATGGGAGAGACAAAGGAAGAGGAAAGACTAGTAAGTTTTGTTTTCTTGGTTTACTGATTTGTTATTACTAATAAATAATTTTATTATAAAGTTTTATACAATATAATAATTGGAATCTATGATTAAAATGTGAAGTTATGGTCAAATTTTCATGATTAAGAGGTTAGAGAATTTTTATTTGGGGAGAGATGGTTAAGAAAATAAAATTTCTACAGAGATAATTTTATGATAGTGGCTCAATTCATGAATTTTATAAAATTATGTAGCTTGAATTTGTCAAAACTATTTCACATGAATAAACTAAATATCTTTAAGGTTGTTGTGAATTTTGTTTGATAAGAAATTATTATGTTTTGAGCTTCATCCTCACTTAAAGAAGGAGAATAAAGCCAAAATTTCAGAAGAATTAAACCACAAATCAGAGGCAAACTTGTCCACAAATCTCATTGAGCAATTTGCAAAGTTCCTTCAATGTCAAAGGCCAAACGCCTCTCAAGGTTTGATCTCTAATTTATCTTTAAATATTGATCCTTGGGTTATAGACTCGGGTGCTACAAATCACATGTTTAGAAGTAAAAATTTAGCTTCTAAAATTAAGTCTATAGGAAAAGATAAAATGGTGAGTATAGCTAATGGAAAAGATATACCAATTAGTGGTTTAGGACTCTTGAATATTCTGTCTAAGCATACTAAAGGTCTTTATATGCCATGTTTTTCTTCAAATTTGTTGTCCGTAAGTAGAATTACTAAAGATTTAGATTGTTATGTTATATTTGAACCTAATAAAGTAACATTTCAGGACATCAAGACCGGACAATTGATTGGTGAGGGAAGAGAGAAAAATGGGCTGTATGTTTTGGAAGATTCAAGCAAAGCCTTTAAAGTAGATAGCAGCAAAATCCAAGAACTTTGGCATGCTAGATTAGGGCATCCTCCTAGTCATATTTTGCAAAAATTAGTTCCTAACTTGAAATTTGATAAGATCAAAGATTGTAGTTCTTGTATTTTAGGAAAACAAACTAAGATACCTTTTGTACAATCTCATCATGAATATAATGATTTATTTGCTTTGGTACATTCTGATTTGTGGACTTCTCCCACTCTATCTCATAAGGGCTTCAAATATTTTGTAACTTTTATAGATCATAAATCTAGGTATACATGGATTTATCTTATTAAAAGAAAATCTGAGTTTTTTTGTTGTTTTAGAGAGTTTGTAATATTGATTGAAAACCAATTTGATAAGAAAGTTAAGGTGTTGAGAACTGA
>BNST01003223.1:0-234974 GCA_019650275.1 Xylocarpus granatum | reverse complement strand
ATGGTAAGAGAAGGAAAAGGGTAAGAGAAGGAAAGGGGAGAAAAAGAGAGCATAGATAAAAAAAATGGTTAGAAATAGAAGAAATTTATTCGGAGGAAAAATAAAATATAAAAAAAAAAAAAAAAAAAAAAAAAAAAAAAAAAAAAATAAAAGTTTTAGGAAAAGATGGGATAATATATATAGGTGTATTGATAAGTGAATAATATGAAGGATTAAGTTAGGAAATTATTTAGGAGATTTTTTAGTGTACTTATGGAATAATAAATTGTTTGATAAATATTTTTGGTTTTGTATTTTTATGTCGTGTATAAAAAAGAGATAATTGTAACAATACAAATAATTTAACTGTCTAAGTTGTTTAATGTTTTTATGGTTTGTTATGAATAAACATAATCTTAGTGTAATATTTATTCATAAAATGTCATTTGGTGTGCTGAAAAATCTCCAACCTTAACTTTTTCTGCTCTTCTTGATCCCTCTGTCGTTCACTGTAATTCTACATGAACCTCCATGGCTTAACATGCCATCTCCAACAAGGCCTCCACATTGATCATGTGAACCAAAATCACTGCCCCTCATGCTACCAAAAACTGAGTTTGAATCTGATACAACTCCCATTTTCATAGCAGGAATTTGATAATGTTGGTGGTGGTGATCTCCCTTTGATTCTGATGAAAAATCAAACTTCAAATCTATGAAACCTGAATCTTCCCCCCCTGTAAAATAACTCTCCTTAAGTGAAAACACACGTCTGTTTGCGTTCTTATTAAAATCACTTCCAAATTCAGATTCTACAACAGAGCTGTCTCTCTTTTCACTATCAAACCCACTTTTTCTTGGCTCTGCTTCACTGAATCCACTTCTTCTTTCTGGATCAAAGAGTAAACCTGCATTAACACCAGAACTTCTAGCAGCTGAAATTGAACTCCTTGCGCCAGAATAACTCATCAAATCACCTCCATCTTCCGAGCCAAAAAATCCCCCGCCCCTAAAGCTGCAAAGAGACCTTGATCTCGACACACCCATGTAATCAACTACCCACAAATCGCTTTTCTCATCACACCCACCCATACTTTTCCCACAATCTTTATTATTTTCTCTCTTACTCTTCCTAAACAATCTTCCAATTTTCCATAACCCGTTCTTTTTCTTGATCTCAACGCAGCTACTGTTACTTCTCTTGAGCAAGATAACCTCTTCAGCCGCTGGTTTCTCTCCAGCATATGTACTACCACTACTTTTGGTGGTTATTGGCTTAGAATTCGGATTCAAGACTTCATTTGTTTTCTCATTTCTATAGGAATGAGACACGACCAACACTGCCTACCTCAACTGTGCAAGAATTGCGATTTGAGGAGAGATCAGAGCAAGAGCAAGAAGAGAGACGCTGCTCACCGCAATCTGAGCAGACCAACTTCACCAAACGATCCTTGAGACAGTATGCACATATACCAACTGAAGATGATTGTGGATGTTTCTTGCATGGAAGATCCGATGAAAAACTGTAGTCTTGAAAAAACTCATTGCTGCTGCTGCTGTTGTTGAATACTTCCACAGCTTTGCCTCTATCTTTCATAGCTACTTTGCTTGCTTGTTTTCTTCAAAACGAATCAGAAAAGAAAACGAGAACGATATGGTCTGGGCAGCAGTGCCCAAACAAGCTATATAACAGATACACTGCAAAAGTATGAAGCTTGAAGATGGAAAAAGAACCTGAGCAGAGAGGAAAAGAGAGATAACAAAAGGAAAAGGCAGGTGAGCGAGCAACACTGTAGGATTTGAAGTAAGCAATCAAGGCACTACGACATTTTAGAGGGTGATAGAGCTACAATGGAGTGCACATAGAAACGTCAACTTTACGTTTTCTTTCGAAATAAAAATCAAATAAAAATTAAAAGAGTAAAAAATAAGGAGTTTTAAGAAGAAAAACCAGTGATGCTAAAAGCACTTGTTTCTGTGGGTATAATTGTGTAGGGAAGAAGTGAAAACGCAGCAGCAAATTGCTTAGAGCAAGGAATTAACCTCAATTTTCCTTCAATAAACTCAAAAATATTTAAAAAACAAACGGATATACGTAGCTTTCAGTGCTACTGTTACTACCGTATCAAAAACTCCTACTTTCAAAAGTCTTCGCATCATGCGGTCTAAATCCCATCAATCTGTTGCCACTTGTTTTTGTCAAACTTTTCCCATGATTTTCTTCACTTCATTCCTCTCATGGGTCTTGACTTTTATATGCTAAATAACATAAATTCCCTTTCAAAGGTGATTAAAACAAAAGAATTGAGAATCTAAACATCATATCATATCAAAGTAGCAAAAGTTAAATCTGTGGTCTAATAACATCCTGGTCCCTGTATTTATATTTTTCGACATAGAAAGGCATAGTTTTTGCACTCTTAAGAAATATGTCACTAGTTTGTAGAGATGGCAACGAGCTGAAGATAGACTATCCCTGTCTGTCCCCTTCTTTGCCTCTCTGTCTCTATTTTAAAATTAGCATTTTCATCCTCGGCCTATCCCCTTTCCTATTCTCGTTTTGAAGTGAAGATTTCTATTCCTTGACCCATTCCTATTTGTTAATATTAAACAATAAAAAATTTGTATAAAATATTAACAAAAATTAAATAAAATATTAATAAAATTAATAAAAATTTTCTAATCCCCATCCCGGAAATAAGTTTCGCCAATTCTACTAACTAGTTAGTATAGTACCTATTCAAATGACTGAATACCGCTTATTGTGAAGTTACACAGGAGAATTTGGTCATTTGCAAACACTTTAGGATCTATTTGACATAAATAAAAAAACTATGTTCATGTTTATGAAATTATGAAACCTTTGGGATATGGCTTTTTTATTTAACCCATTCATTTGTCGATTTTCTTTGGCCTGTAATGTTAATGTATCATCGTTCAACAGAACACGTATTATATAATGTCCTTTTTGTCGTAGATCATGAGCACGTGTCCCACCGACAAATCCAACGGGTGACCCCACACGGAGACTATTCGGACCGCTTCCCTTGGTATTTTATTCCGAGAGAATCGACGGTTGTGATGTGCCAAAATGCATCAGCAATCACGGCGATGAGATGCATCATATAATCAAGAGAAAGCATGCTCTCTGATTCAATACATGCAATCAATGCCTTAAAAAAAAACAGAGTCTGATTTAAAAACAAGGATGATGTTTGCGAGTGTCTCATTCAACCTTTGCTTTGCTTTGGCGTGTCGTGCTGAACTCAACTTATCTCTATTTCTCTTTTTCCTTTTGCCTACCATTTTGCTTGTAAAGTTTACCCATTTAATTATTAAAATTAAAACAAAAATTATATGTCAACCCTTTGAATCATTAGATCACACATGTTGTAATATTTTCTAATTTACATTAATAAACAATTTAATATTTATTATTAAATTTTTAAAATAAATTTTAATATTTTTTAAAAAATTTTTATTTTAAATATTTTTAAAAATAGATTTTTTTAAAAAATATTTTTAACTATTCTTATATTATTTTAAAAATTTAATCTAAAAACTTATAAAATTATCTGATTAAATTATAAATTTTTAAGATTGATTTACAATAAAATATATTACTTACAAAAAAATATTAATTACATTCATATAAAATACAATTAAGCACAACCATTAAAAATTATAATTATTTATAAATTTATATATAAAATATTAAAAGATCAAAATAAAATTTTATAAATTTGTAAGTTCAAATTTAGATATTATTTTACTCAATTGTAGTTAACATCCACGCAAGATGATTCTTACAATATTAAATAGCATTATAATACATTAATAAAAAATTATAAATAATAATAATTAATTTACTTTATTAGTAATAATTTTATCGTCCGCTCAAGAATTGAAGCTAAATCATTAAGAAAAATTAATTAATTAAAATAATAATGCTATATTTTTAAAAATGAATAAAAAATTAAATATTCATAATATTTATTTACATTCGTATATATAAATTCATTATAATTTTTTTATTTTTTCAAACTAAACTAATTAGTTCAAAAAAATTGAGTATTAATAAATTTACGAATAAAATTATTATTATTCTTAATTATTTTTAAAACTACTATTTATATAAATATATACACAAAAATACAAGTAAACGTACGAAAAAGTGAGAATTTGTGATGATATATAATTTAATGAATTATTGTAGTGCAGGTATTTTTTTTAATAATTTTTCCTATTATTTTTTTAGCTACCATTTGCATATTTTTGTTTTTTTGAAGGAATAAAACAGCGAATTGTAGCACACTTGTCATTTAATTATACGTCAAGCCGGGGGATATAATGGGGATGCCGCACGCCCAACGCATGCAGGATCCCCGTGCAGCACCATTGGGCCACCGAACCAAAAGTTTTTAAAAAAAAAGTTAAACGATTGGTCTAATTTCATTGCATTTTAGAACAGGGTAACGAACAGTAATAATGTTGCTTTGTTTTCTCCCCGGTGTTTTCTATTTCAAATACAAAAACAGTTCTGGGAATAAGGGCAAAACAGTAATAAGGTTATGATTATGTTTGCTGTCCAGTTCGTTAAGGAAAGGGACCCATTGCCAATCACAATGCTAAACTGGATGAGCTGTTTGTTTCGAATGGCTAGCTAGCAAGTTAGCTACTTACAACCTACACAACACTTTTTTCGGAATTTCTGTGTCTGAATTTGCAGATTTGAGAGCAACCAGTACTGATAATAATGGGTAGCTACTTTTCTTCTGGTTTAAGACTCTGTGATTCAGCTTTCTTCTTTTCTCTCCAGGCCAGGCCCCTCCAATTTTTTGGTAAATGTAATTATATAACATATTTATATAAATTTTGGATAAATTTATTAAATATATTCTTTTAAAAAAAATTATAATATATTTGTCATTCTAAACATGTGTATTTGACAAAGATTAAAAGATATTTCGATGACAAAATCTCTTTTGTTATAAAAAATAATAATAATTTCGATAATATTTTTATTTGTTAAAAAAAATATGTTTTATTATAAAAATATTTCGGCATCCAATTTATTACTTTTTTTTGCAATGATTTTTGTTTTGTTGTTGAGTGTGTGTTTGACAATGGAACATTCCATTGTTAATTATTTGTAATTTTAAATTATTTAATATAATTTTATATATCAATAAAATTTGTGATAATTATATATAATATAATAATAAAATTTAAATAATATGATAATATAGCTTTAAAAAATATATTAAAAAATTTTAAAAATTAAAATTTTTAAAAATAAATTGTGAGATTCAAGCATGACATTAAGAACAAACATATTAATTTAGCATAAATAATGAAAATGATTTTTGTGTTGCAATGACGAGTTTTTTCAAGACAGAGCACGAAAAATGTGCAGCCCAGCACAAACACATATAGAAGAAAGGGCCAGCACAGCGCGTTAGAAAAGAGAAATCCCCGCTGGGTTGGTTGCATTAACATAAGGGACTGACTGCTGGGTGGATCATCATTAGAAGGGAGATAGGAAATGATTTAGCGATTATTTGTGTTAACAATAAAAGCAAAATTGATGGGTGTAGCTAATCGTTTGATCCCTATACATTCATGCACACATACACTCGAGAAGTATGAAAACCCCCCGCTAAATGAAAGGACAAATCCGATCCAGTATAGTGTAAAGTATACATTCAATCACACGCAATATACACGTTGATGTGGGACAGTGGACAGAACTGCAAAAGTTAAGAAATATTGTTGTGATATGAAGTTTTACTTAAAGGGCTTAAATGCAAATTGCAAAAAGATGCACACCACATGATTGTTGGTTAATAACTTCCCCGCTGACCAATACCAGCCCAAAATGGTCCACTTATTTACTCGGGCTCACTGCAGTATCTATTTATTGAACGCATTTAAAATTGGGAGTGTACGCATCGCGTGCTCTGTAAACAAGTCCACAAACACATGAACGTTTTGTTAAATGCTCCGCCACGTATGTAGCTAAGATGCTAGAGACAGGCCAACCAGCCCCCACCCCGACCCCCCACATCCCCCGTTTCCTTCATTCATCCTTTTTTTTTAATTTACTAACTTACTCCCACGCACTGGAAACCAAACATAATATTTTGCTTCAATGAAAACGGTCTTATTATTGCATTGAATAATACAAATTCAAGGGCCTCTTTGAAGCCTACATGTGCTTATTGGACACCATGATCAAGTGATTGACATTAATGCCCCTTTACATCACCTTCACCCAAGCACCATGACTGGGAATTCCACCATGGACCACAAACATCATATAATACCCAGGAGGCGCTACCGTGGCAGCGGTGGGCCCATTCGCCTTGGCCTTAAAGCTAGTCCTAGACAATTGTTCCACGTTAATTACGCTCAAAACGATCATGCGTTGGCTCATGGCCGACGAGTGAGTAGTAAACGACGGCATTATCAGGGAGACGGAGATTCCCACGTCGGGATGGTAGAGGGGTAAGTCGAACGTCAAGGAGAAATCCTTATTATACGACATCGTTGTGTCTGCTGATGATATTGAAGGCCGTTGAAGGGCGTTACGGTCGGCCGCGTAGGGTGGATGAAACGCTTCCAAACTTATTTCTGTCGGGTAGGGATACGCAGTGAAGTTGTACTTCTGGTGAGGATTACTTCCACCCACTAGTATTCTGCCATCTGGCGACAACACAGCTGATGAATGGTACATTCTAGGAATCTTTGATGGGTTCAAAACCGTGAATCTCCGGGTCGGCTCCTCATCGGGCGAATATATTACAGGGTTGAGATTCGGGTTTATTGCAGCGTTCCAGCCTGCGGTACCATGACTGGCGCCATTAATTAGGATAACATCGCCAGTTGGCAACAGTAACATATCTGACATGACACGTGGCATGGGCATGTGCTCCATGTACCAAACGGGGTCCGCGTCGGTTACTTTCAATCTCCCGCAAGTCCTTGATGCTTCTACAAAAACATATTGCGTATTGGACTTGAAAAAAGCATCCGGAGGTGCTCCACCGCACACCATCACCTCTGCTTCAGGCAATGCTGCAGTTTCATTGCGACCTTTTAATCGAAGAGGAAGCAAAACAGAAGAGCCAGTACTAGGATAATTCCTCTTATCTTCACCAGGAATAACGGGAAACTCTTTCACAACTTTGTTATTAACATAGTCTAACGAGATTGACCTTTTGTTGGCAAATATAAAGAGGTTACCGTCTGGTAAAAGATGTAGAAAAGGGTAAAGATTATTCTCTTCGGGCTCGTCTCTTGTTTCCTTTAAAAAACTAAGGTAAAACGTTGACGGTAAAGAATCCTGCTTCGGGTAAAACTCGTAGGTAAATACTTGTCTGCCACCGACAATAATGATCCTATTGTCGGGTAAAAGGTGGTTAGAGGAATACCACCTCCAGTCCCATAGACGTTCCTTAAGCTCAACCCAGTCGCACCTTTCACCATTGCAGGGAGCGAACAAGCGAATTGCGTGGTCGCCGAAGTGGAAGCCGCCAGTCTGGACAAGGGTGCCGTCTTTGTCGACGGCACCAGAGGAGCACCAGGTATCGGTTTGGATCATCAGAGGGCGGAATGTGTTTGAAGCGATGTCGTATAAGACAGAGTGGGCGGTGCAGTCTGGTTTTAGATAATCGTCGTTTGTCCGGCACTTGCCATGCGGGAGTGAGATGTTGGAGGCTCCCATGTCGGTGCGGTCAAAGATTACGACCTTGTTATTGTACAGAAGTTGCATGTGCATGGCGGAGATGCCTAAGCTACGTTGGAGGAGCTTCCATTGGCCACCCAAATGTGATGTCGGAGAATCGGTACTTTTCGATTGAGAGACTGCGAAGAAAGAAAAGAAAGTAAGTGCGATGAGAGAGATGGTGAAAATCAAAGACTGGAATTTGATCGCCATAATTGAATGCATGGTAACTAAGTAGGCTTTTCGGTTTTCTGCCACGCGAAAACAAAGAGGGTTTTAGTTGATATAGCGAAAGGTGTTGACGATGGAATAGGATTTTTTTTTCTTTATTTTTAATTTAATTTTTATTTTTTTTATCAAATTTAAAAAAATTAATCAAAATAAAATTTTTATTTTATGTTTTATATTTTATACGTTATTAAATTTTTAATAATTGTAAATATAAAAAGAAAAAAAAGAAAAAAAAAGAGAGACTATTCATGACTAACGATGTGCTGTCGGCGTACAATTAGATGAGCATTATGCAATTCATTAAAGCTTCCAAGGTTTAATATGGGAATTTCATGTAGGATATTACTTATAACACAAGAGACAAGAGACGGGGGTTTACCCAGTGCGGTTAACGATTTGTGTGAGAGAAGGAGCTTGGGGTGAATTGAATTAGAGAGCAGTCGAAACAAAACTGGAATAGGCTGTTTGGACGAGAGGAAAACGGACGAAAGTGGGGAGACAGACAACCACTACAAAACTGTCCCACCGTCTGTACATCATTTATAGTGACTACACAAGTAGTCAGTTACGTCAACTGTGTGATCAACAAATTCTGCGTCCAAGTTGTATGAAATAATTAATACATTGTGGGCGCCCACACACGCACATGCGTTTTAATATTAAATTAGTTTTTCTTAATTAATGTATACTGGGCCGCCTCGCTAAGAGAAATCAAAGCTTGATCCAAAATAGAAAACGACCAAATAGCTACCCAGCGGAATCAGCAGCGCTCTAATAGTCCCGCTCTTAAGCGAAAGGAAAACTCGTCCATGAAGGATGGAGTCTCATCAAAATCTATCACCATTCAAATTTTTTTTTAAAAAAAATTCCCCAAACAGTCCGCGCTGGTTAAACCAAATTCCTGCTCAAGTTTAGCTCATCCTTCTTCAACTCTTCTTCATTCGCTTTCTCTTTCAAGACCCAGCTTCAGACTCTGTAAGTATTTCAAATGCCGAAGCTTCAATCGTTAATAACTAAGAAGAAAAAGAAAGCATCCAGTTTAATGATAGTTTATCTTAATTTGATGACTTAGCGCCAGAAGGTGACGTTTATCTGAAGACTCTGAGACTGATCGAGTGTTCTATGTTCGCAGCAGTGACTGGGCTTGTTTACTTCTTGAGCAATCTCTGTCCATTGAGGTTAGTTTGAGGTTTTGGCCTCAATTGTGATGTGGGGTTTTGTTTAATGTGTGTGAATAGTTTTGGGGCTGACCGCTCTTTATGGTTTACTGGTTTGTGTTATTTACTTATCTACTTTTTTAGATGTTGATTCATTGGTATTCCATATATTTGCAGAATGGTTGTATACAAGTATTTGTTATGGAAAACTAATAGATAAACATAAAAGAATGTTACTAAAAGGATGCTGCTTTGATCTTAGTTGATTAAATTTTAGGTTCATATCGCCCATCGGATTTTTGGTCTGAGTAGAGATAGACCTGCGTGGTTCCAACATTCATCAGTGATGCTTCGGTAGAAACTATAACAAAATCTAAAGGAGTTTTGCGTTGAGTTTCAGATGATTTTTTTTTGAATAATTCTGATAGTATTCCTTTCTCTCTGATGGAAGGACGTTAACATTTCATTTTATACTAGAATACTAGTCTTCATAATTGTTTTCATTCATGTTATGCAGTTGAAAATGTGATAGCAATGTGCACTAATTCCTATATGTTTCTAAATAGGATTTGGCTTTGTGCAGAATTACTTTCGATGTTTTTTCTCATTGCTGATGGTAATCCCTTCGATGAGATGGGGTGTTTCTGCTGAGGGGAAAACTATGGTTTTTTAAACATTTACTATCAATCTGTTACTAGAATTTTGTCAATATTTCATCATAAATCATTTATTTAATTCAATGATCATTTATTTTGGCACGTGGTGACAGCTATGCTCTTGCCTGTTTCTGGTTCAGTTAAAGCTATAGCCTATCTGGTGAGGGTGCTTTCAGAATTTTTAGCTGTGTTAGCGCTGCAATATTCTCATACCTGCTTGCATGAAATAGTTTTCTATAATCTATGATGAATTGAATATGTGCAGCAATGTTATGCGCTTAAACCTTTCACTTTCTGGATCTGATACCAAGAATGGTTAAACCACTTCCATTTGGGTTGGATCTGAACCAAAGTGAAACCTCCATGCTTATCATTTCTAGTCTTAGCCTTTAACTTGGTCTGAAATGATAGAATATTGATGTGAGCTTATAGAAGTGTCAAATGCCAGCATGTTAAGAAGTTTAGAGATGAGTACTTTAAGTCATATGTAATGACTTCGAGGATTCTGAATACTCTGTTTTTGTTTCAGACAATGTCTTTATATATAGAATTTTACGTTCTACTATCCTTAGCCAAGTAGCATAACAGCTGATAGGGTAGTTGCTTTGTAAATATTTTTTTCATTTGCGGCTTACACATGGCTCTGTGGAGGTATGGAATGCATACAGTATAAGTGTCTTCTTAATTGCCTTCCTTAAATTATTTTTTGTCCTTAAGCAAGATGCAAACATTGTGATGAAATTCTTTGAAGTTTCAGAGTTTTAAATACTACTGTATTTTACTCTTCACTTTTCTTCTGATCAAAATTTCCCCATTTTTCTCTCACTTATCTAACAATTCGCTTTTGTGTATATGTCAAACATCTTGAATTGCCATCTTGATCTGTAGGAGAATTTTAAACGTTTTCATATGCTTAAGTCATATTCATCCCCTTGCATATAGATTTGAACTTTTCTTATCCAAAGATGTTTAATATTCTTGAAATTGGTGTTTGAATCCTTTGCATCCAGTAGAACTGGTACTGCTTTAGCATGAGCAATAAAACCATGTAAAGTTAATTTGTGACATGGTCAATGGGCTAATTGAAGTATACTTTTACCGCTGTTTGGCATGCTTATTGTCCTTTAAAAATTAATGTTATACAATAATAAATGCCCAAATGTTCCTCAATTAAGTATTTTATATCATGCATTTTTGTTTTTGTTTATGTTCTCTAAAAAAATTCATCGCATCATCTTTGCCAAAAAAGTTTTAAAAATAAAACTAAAAACTAATAATAAAATATCAAAAAAATTAAAATAAGTATAATTAATTTTCAAATTATTGGAGAAAAAGCTCTTTGTATGTATGTATGTATAAAAATGTGATTTAGATGTTATCAAAAATTGATTCCATTTTTATAACTCAAAACTTGTAAAATTTGTGATGGATTAGATTTGATGTTAAACAAGAAAGATTAATAATTTATGTTAAATTGAATGTATATTACATGAATATCAAAATTAATGTAATTATACTCAATTACAATAAATTATTCTTAATATTTTATTAAAAGATAAGTGTTCAGAGTAAGGATAACGATTGAGATTATCATATCACATTTGTGTTAAGTTGTATTCATGTCGTATTAAATAGAAGTTGATTTGAACTTGATTTGTTTAATAATAATATTAAGAATTGCAAATTCTAATACGATATGATTAATAAATGGTTAATAAGTTGTAATTTTATTATCCGTTTAACTTTATATATATATATATATATATTTATAATACTTATTTTACTATACACACAAATACTAATTATTTTGTTTCTAAATATAATTAAATATTGTTTACATATAAATATAATTAAATTATATAAAATAAAATATTAAATTATAAATAAATTAATATATTATAATTACTCAATAAGTTAATCGTGTTATAAATGTGCTTACGGGTCAAAAATTCTAAATACGAGTGCAATATGATTATTAATCGCGTTATATTATATTATATTTATTTATTTAAATACAATTTTTATAATAACAATTGTATTAGAATTACTAGTGATCATATATATATATATGCACCAATCAAACATTTCACAAAAAGGTAGAGGTAAGTGAATTAATGAAGAGAATATACATGAAGCAGTTTTATTCAATTTTGGGGTCCCTTACCTTCTCATGGACATACCCATTTAATTCTTTTGAGATTTTATCTTCATTTGTTTATTTATTTATTTATTTTATTTTGGGAAAAATTTTTTCAAACTAACTACATTTATAATTTAGTTTATTAAGATAATTACCTTTATAATTTATTAATTATCAAAAATATATATTTTTAATTGGAATGCCCTCAACTCAATAAAATAAAACAAACTTAGTTTCAAATCATTGCAGTTGATAGAAACTCAACCTGGATCACAAATGCTTGTGCTTGCAGTTCATTATCAATCACAATTATATCAGTTTCTATCACATGCATAACTATAATTGAAAAATGATTTCAGTTGTTTATTTTTCTATTTGAGAAATAATACCGACCAGAGAAAAATAATTCAATGCATTCACGTGATTTTCACACCTTAGTAAATAATTTATTTGCTGGTTATGTTGAAATTTAAAAGCTAAGATTCAGACCCGATATTTAAGATCATAAATGTGCCCTTTTTTTGAACTTTGGGGTATTTTGATTGACTATACAATAGGTAATTCAAGACAATCATCTGAGATTAATTTGATTGAATACATAGTCAATTACATTGGCTACATAATCAGTTAATTAGTACTAACATGAACTAAGATGGTTAAAAAATGACAATAATTCCACATTATCTTCTTTTCTTTCTTTTCTTAAACATGTCAATGATTTTCTTTATTTGTTTATAGTTTAACCTGTTTTTCCTCCATATACCTTTCATCTTGTGTCTACGGGTCTGATCAAGAAAGCAAAAGATAATCTTTAGAGAACTCAGAATGGTTTAGTAACTTCTCCACTCGTAGGATTACAAACCTAACCACTTTCACTTTTCTCCAATCTATAGAAACTGAAACTTATATAGTAAATGGCAAATCTCTAATCTATCTTAGCTACCATGTATCACGTTCACTTGAAGCACTGAAAGAAGCAAACTTTCTTAAACACCAGCACTTCTACTCCATTCTGGACGATAGGCTTGTGTGAAGCAATAACTTCACGACAAATAGGACAAGTAGCATGCCTGTATCCCACACATCTGTCCAGGCAACGTCTGTGAAAGAGATGATCGCATCTTAATTCTCTGACTTCTTCTCCTTCCTCGATTTTACATAGACACACTGCACATTCCGCAGCTTCTTTGCAGCCAGGCCTGTACTTGTGCTGCCTTGAACTCGGTTCTTCGCCAATGTTTGCAGCCGCGCCATGTAGGCGATGAATGAAAAGAAGGTGGTGTATCAGGAAACTCCATACCCATTTCAAATGGTAAGATATTGGAGTTATGTAACGCAGCATTATTGATTGAAGCTCGGAAATTTGATTACGGAAAATCTAGATCAGAGAAAGTGGAGGAAAGAAAGAGAAATTTGAGATAACGGACAAAGTGCTTTCTTGAGCTTACACTCAAGCTAAGTCTGAGTATTATTACCGATGCAGTCTGTTAGATGATATATACATATATTATATATATATAATTATATAAAATAATTGTTTTTACTGTTTTTTACATTAATTCGTATATGAAAATTACATAAAATATAATAAAAAAAGGAGAAAAAAATAAGGCTAAGTAAGAGTAATTTTGAAATATAACAAAAGGGAACAGACAATAAGGAAAGTAGTAACTAATATAGAGATGCTGCTATGTACATTTGTCAACAGACAACTTGGTTTAAAATTTAAAACAATTTACAAAAATAGTTTAATATGAAATAAAAAATTTAAAATAATTAACGTAAAATTAAAAAAAATTAAATATAATATTTTATTTAATATATATTAATAATTTTTTTTTAATATTTTTATATATTATTATTTATTGATAATTTTAAAAAATAAACAAAAAAAATTATTTGGCTTCTTCAGAGATAGTGTGCTGGAGGCTTAAGCTTGTGAAGAGCTGATAAGTTCTCTTGTTTTTTCTGCACTTCTTGGTGTTGATCAATGAAAGACTTGCTTGTTCTTGCCCATGGATGTAGCCTTGATAGCTGAATCACATAATTCTTGTTCTTCTCTGTTAAATTGCTATTAATTCTTGCTTTACAGGTAGAGGATATTGTATAAAATCTTCATCTAAGATCGAATTTCCAGCTGCAGCAAGACTATCCACTTTATTTTTCATTTTTAGAAAATATTCTACCATTGATGACGAATTCTTCTTTGTTGATTGCAACTGAAACCTATGTTGAAGAGCTTTTGTTTTTGACTGTGAACCGAATTGTTTTTCTAAAGCTTGCCACACCTCTAATGCATATTTACATCCAATGACTAAACCAAGTACCGATTCACTCATTGACGAAAGTAACCAGCTAAGCAAGAGTTGATCTTGCCTTCGCCAAACAATATATTCAGGATTCTCAATCACCAATTCCTGACTTGCTCCTGGTAAAAACCTATCTGGAATGATTCTTGCACCATTGATACACTCTTCCAATCCATTACCTCTTACCGACGGTGGAACTTGTGATTTCCAAGTTAAGTAGCTAGATCCATCGAGTTTTATGGGAATCGCAAAGTTGAATGAAGACTGTGGTGGTAGATTTCTAAACGACAAATTTACATTAGTAATCGCCACGATGCTCCGATACCAACAGTAAGATGTTTGGAAGCAGAGAAATGAAAAAGAAAAATGTAAAATGTTTTTGATATTTTCTATATTTTTTTTAATGATTAGTACAAAGGAAAACATGCCATTTATACTGGAAAATTCTCAAACCAACTAACCAATCGTTTGCAACTGTAATAAACTAAACCTTCATTAACAGTTGTAATAACGAACACAGCTAAAAGATAAAATAACTAGCTTCCTTCTCTTTCAAAGACCCACAAACAATTACAGATCTTCCAGGACATGCTTCAGCTAAACAACCAGCTAACCAGCACCACAAGTACCTAAAAAATTGTTTGTACTTTATCAACCATCACATTATTTATACTAGTAAAGAAGTTATAATTGTAAACTTGCAAAGATTCGGGATAGGATCGAGAGCTGAAGCTTTTGAATGTATTTCTCAAAAAGTTGAGATTCAATCGTCTTTTTCAGATACGTGGATTGAGTACAATTTTGTGACTTCACCCCTTTGCTGTGATTCATTTGCCCATCTGGGTTGATATGTGGAGAGGAAATCCGACATGTGGATTAATTGTTTGTTTAAGATTAATCCTTTAAGAATTTATATATAAAATCCTTAGAATTATGACTTAAAATTGATTTCACATTATGAAGCAAGGATGCTTCACTCTGATTGTATGCAATTTCGAACTCCCAAATGTCAGACCATTGAAAAGTGAAAAAACTTCTTTATTAACCGATGTTTGTTTGTTAATTAAAAAATTAGTAAGAGGTTTAATTTTATATAAATAAGTACTCTTTATTAACCATGTTTGTTATTTAACTTTGAAATTGTAAGTAAAAATTTGAACATCATGAGCATAGTAGGTCGTTATTTATATTTTTATTCAATCAAATATTATTAGACATGCATGAGTTGGTGCCCTGCTCATCTTGAATCACGTTGAATTCTGAAACAGAAAGAACAATAACTTGAAAACATAGCAATAGCAAGCACATCCTTGCCTAAGGCCGGAGGCCAAAAGACAAGTTCTAACCAACCATTTCACGTATCCCAGAAAACTACCCGGAGGCCAAAAGACAAGTTGTAACCAACCAATTCACGTATCCCAGAAAAACTATGCGAAAGAGATGATTGGATGCCAACACTGTTTATTTCTTCATTCCTTCAGAGTTCAGCTCTCTCGTTCCAGTAGAATCTTTGGAAGTCTACAATTACAAGTTCTTCGTTGGCATGAATTCGATGGCCGAAGAACGAGACGTACATTAAATAATCCCACGTCCATTTTATATACTCAAGAATTCTAGCGACGCAGCTCAACATGTTTGATTGAGGAATGAAACTGGAGATTACTATTAGTAAAAGGAGAGGGTGATGAGAATTCAAAACTTTTGTTTTAGCAAAATGTTTGGGTATTTACAGACTTTGTCTACAAGTTAATCAGTACGAAATCTGTGGTAATACTGTGTTAAAATGGTATGTATTATTTGAATATTTCATTAATGACCATGCAATGTGTACAATAAATGTTTTTTTGGTATGTTACTAATTCTGAACATTAAAATTAATTATTGAATATATTATATTTAAATATGAACGGAATTTTAGGCTTACCTTATATGATGTAACTTCCGTTAAAAATTAATTTAAAAAATATAAATATCACTTTAAATAACAGTTATTTTTTAATATACTAAAAATATATTATAATAATACAACTTTTATGTATTAATACAAAAAAATTAAAATTAAAATCAAGTGATTTAAAATTTTACGTGAGTTAATTAACTAAATATCGCACCTCATATTTTAAAAAATTGATCAGTATACATAATATTTATTTAAACCTAATTTGCAGCAAAGTTTACAGCTTAAATAAATGTATAATTCTAGTTATAGTTATCGTTATCATCATCATTATTATTATAATAATAATAATATTTATTATTATTAAAGCATAATTTAATTCTAATAATGATTATTACTTTATTTTTGGGCTGAACTTTATAATCCAAAATGTGCATAATTAGTTTGATGAAAAAATAATTTTATATTTTATTGTAAACTCGAACGTGTGATGTTAAGTGAAAAGTATTAGAAATATATTTTAGTATAAAATAAAATCAAGCTTAATTTATTAAATATTGTGACAATGAATAATTTAAGATAAGACAAGATTTAGAAATGGTGAGTGAATATCTTGAGAAATAAAGGAAATATAATAATTGAAGTTCTTTTATTTTTTTAACATGATAAGTATGAACAAGTTGAGTGTAAAAAAATGACTAATAACTTTCCACTTCCTTTTAGCCTCAAGTTAGTGCAATATCTTTTTGGTTCTCAACAAATTAATTTTCTTAACAAACAAAATTTAAAAAAAATATTTTTGAATTTTTTAATAGATTAATTATGAATCATATAACCCGAATTTAGATAATTTTTTCATTTTTAATACAAAATTTTAACATAATTTTTAAATAAGTAATATAAATTAAAGACACAAAGTAAATTATTTTCACTTATAAATTTAGAATTTATGTCTTCATTTCAAAAATTACTTCAACTCTATTAAGTAAATTTCTCAACTTCTATGCTTCTTTCAAAATTAAGTTTATTGAATTTCGAGAGTATAAAATTAAGAAAACAATTCTATGATCTAATTTAAACTAATAAATCAAACGAAACCAACAACTTGTGTTTTGACGTATATTTTATCATTGATTTATATGGGTTTTGAGCCAAATCAAAATTAATAGTTTTAAATTAGTTTGAAATCTATCCCAAATTAAATCAAATGATTTCTCATCATTGATTTGGATTTGAATCAATTTTAGTGCAAACTGAATCAAATCCAAAATATCCACCGTAAGGTTATCGATAAAAGATTATAATTTAATATATAAATAGCTCTTCTAAACAAGTTTAATGACTACAAAAGAAAATTTTTAAAATAAATTTATTATTTAAAAATTTTGACTTTTAATAAAAGCGCATTAAAAATTAGTTTATTTAAAATTTAATCATTTTTTTTAAAGAAATGATAGAGCCATTAGATTCTCTTGACTTAAATTGCTTTTTGTTATGTATGAAGCAAAGTAAACATACTTTGCTTTGATTGAGACAACAAAAGCAAGTCTTATACTTAGCTTTGATTGAGTGCAAGTTCCAACTTCCAAATGCAAGATGAGACAACAAAGGCAAGTCTTATATGTACAAGAATTATCATTGCACCCAATATGGTTGGGATATTGGTCTTTGAAACTTGGTTGCATCCAAGCCTTCACAATTCAAATACACGGTGCCTTTGTATGGGCATTGCTGTATCATAAAAACCCCAATAAAACTAACCATTTTAAATAACCAGAAAAATCAGAATACAGATGCAGATGTCGTAGCAAAATCGGACATGCAGAGACAGAAAAATTTTCAAAGTTTTGTACATAACTTTATGAAGGCAGACATTGTTCAAATTACTGGTCAGGTTATGTGAACAAAGATGGAACAAAATTCTGTAATTCAAAACCAGCAGCACAAACGAGAGAAGATTAAAGATTATTGTAAAACAATTACTTATCAAGATCTCTCATTTTTATATAAATTATTATAACAAATAAAAAATAATTTATACATCCAATTCAATCTTAATTGTTAAAAATGCATTAATTGATTGATAGTTTAAAGTACCGTATTAATTGGTATACTTATCCGTTGGTAGAAAACAATACAGTAATGAGTAAGGATAAATTTTTGGATCTATGGTTTGATCTCACAACACCTCAAACCCCTTTACCTTTTTTTCAAAAATATCTTGCTAATCGTCAGAGTTCAGTATAATCGTACAACTTTACTTCTCATGGATTTTAATTCGTGGATCCCTCGAGCAAATTCAACTCGTTACTCCTTGAGTAAATTCGTAAACCCTAAAGCCTGGTGACAATTTAAAAAGGCTTATGTCATTAAGGACAGTTAGTACTTGATTTGAACACCCTAAACTAAAGTTGCAGTAAGTAATGCCGATCCATGAAAAAGCATCAGCGCGAGAAAGCTCCACCAGTACCTACAAGTACATAGTGAAAGAATGATGAATGTTCGCGAGTGAAGAGCATCACAACCAATATTTTCATCAATATGCATCACATATGAAGGTAAAAGCTGCACCACGTAGGTAAGTATCACAACATTCGGAGCTATCACAAGAAAGTGCAGTCTATTCTGTAGGAACAAAAAAGCTTTGACTTGCGAATGATATTGCTGCAGTCGTTGGGTGAGAATCAACCTTTGTTTAGATGGCCATGGAGTAAGCAAGACTCTTTCCATATACCAAACAAATGCTTAATGATATTAGAAGCCTCACCTAATGCGATCTCAATACCATAGGCTCTAAGCTTTATATATCCTTTAAGTAGAGTCTTGAATTCAGTAAACAAACAAGGTAAATTTATAAGCTCTTCATGACAGCCAAATATCTTTCACTGTTTCAAACAAGGAAAATGAATATTAAGCTTACAGCATAAAATAAATTTAAAAAAAAAGGCTGTTTGCCTCTCATACTACTTTTACATCCAAGGAAGAAACCACTATTGCAAACACAACAAAATACAAGAGACTAACAAGAGCTTACACAAGCACATGTAAAATGTCTGATGATTTACCCTCACACAAGGCACAAACAGAACATACCTGTTAACATCATCCCTCAGATTACTGAAAAGCTTGCCTAGAAACTGATAATCAACAATGGGTGACAGGTAAGTGCTTGGAATTATGTCCATGACAAGATATTTTCTTCATAGTTGGTGAAACTAATAGTATTGGAAGATAAATCACTGAGCTGATACTCAGGAAGTCCACATATTTCAATTCTCCTCATACTGTCTTTCACCAAATCAAGACAAACTACAAAAAGATGCTCAGACAATTTCCGCGGCACCAATAAGATCTCATTAGAACGGATAGTGCCATTTACAAAATACTCTTGTTCCCTTCCAATTTCTTCCCAAGCTGCAGGTAAGAATATGGTAAGCTTAACCCAATTGTCATCAAAATCATTATCTAATAGCCAAAGAGTTATACTTTCGTCGTCATCTAGTAGATGATCAACAATAGCTGGACGCCCTGCAAATATAATCAAATCAGATTGATTTCTACGTTCTAAGGCCTCTTCAGGAATTTCAATCACACGAAAACTCTCATTATGCAAATTAAACGCAACCAAAACCGTTCCATGAGCCTTCTTTATCGAAACCCAGCACCTGAAATAGACGATCCCATCAACACAAACGCTTTCGCGGTGAGGATAATAACGCGGACCACCATTGACCCGCCTCCAAGAGCTTGTCCCCAATTGGAAAACTCTATATTCACATACTACGTCCCCTCCATCTTTGTCAGGCACAGCCCAGGAGTTCAATACTTTATATTCCTTACTAACCGGGTCAAACCCAAACGAGTTAACACAAAAATAGGTAGAATTTGCCGACGGAGACGTTGCTGAGCTAATAAACGGAAGAGTGACGGTTTGTCTAGTGCTGGGATTACATATCGTGGCGCAAAGGCCGAAATCCATACAGATTAAACCGTTAACGGAGTGCGTAGTGTAACGGGAAAAGCGAGGTGGGATCGTTAGAAGAGGCACAGCGGAGCCGCCGTCGTAATCTACGGAGAAAAACATCTGCCCGGATTGGAGTCTAGCGGGACAAGTTATGAGCAGGCGAAGTGGTTTGATTGGGAAATAGATTGCATGCGCATTCACAAAAGATGGATCGGTGATAAAGGAAGAACAGAGCTTGGAAACGCACCTGAATCGCACCAGTGATTTTACTGGAAGTCTAGCGAATATGCCAAATATTATATCAACAGGAACTGGTGTTGGCGATGATGAATGTCGTCTCTTCTCCATCCCTCTGTCTTTCTGCCCGTTTAGCTCGTTTATTCTAGTAGACACTGCTTCGGTTTGCATTTTCAAAGCAGGGATTCTCTTGGGTTATCCTCCGTAGACCTGATCGGAATCAAGAATTGGAGTTGAAAACCCTCCAAAACGTGCAAGAGCGGGACAGGCTAACAATTCTTCCTTTTAGGGGGTTTTTGTACTTATAATTTTTTGTGGAGGCGTCAGTTACAAATTTCCCCCTGTACAAACAACAAATGCGGTTGTGTAGTCTCATAATCCTCGTATGACCTATTTAATAATAATTATTATTAATATGTAAAGTTAATTATATATTATTATTATTATTATTAGCAATAGTAGTAGTAGTAGAAAGATGGAATTTAGTACTTTCTATTCATTTAAAATTAAAATTTTTAAAAATTTAATATTTATTATTTAAAATTTTACATGATTTATACTGTTTATAATTAATAATATTTATTAAAATCTAATTAGCAAGTATGTATGTCCTAAGAAAAATCTTAATATAATAATTTTTGTATTAACAACTAGGGATACTTTCTAATTTATTAATTTCTAAGATTATATATATATATATATATTTTTTTTATTTTAAAATTTTTGGTTTTAATATTTTTGTCAAATGTATTTCTCTAATTTTCTAATAGACTTGTAAATTAAATAGAAACACATGGGTTATTATTATCTTTCTTGTTATGGCACATTTGACTAGATTGAATGATATCAACAGCAGTCAGCTATTGTGGTATTAAATCTCCAAAATAATCTATACACATCTCAGTGCTTTAAGCACAGTCGTTACGGTCGTATGCCTCCTCCGTGCGCCCAATAAGCTAAGCCCGTCAATGGGTAAAAATAATTGTTACCCAATAGTGGGTGTACTTAAAAATAGCATTCAGGTTCTCCCACTTTCCAATTTGACCCGTCGAATTCCCAACGGGTTTATGCGCAACTTTGCACTTAAAATTTAACCCGTAGGTCAAACCCGACCCGCTTGCGAGTTTTGATGCCGTGCACCCAGTTGTCAGATGGACAAAAAAATTGAATTTATAAACAGAACTACGTTAATTTGTATTTGTAACCCTATAAGTTTATATTTATAGAAAATTATATTCATGTAATTATTAAAAAATTAAAATTCTAATTTAAATAATTCATAAATAAAAAGAAATTATAAATTTTTAAATTTTATTTTAAAAAATTTGACTTTATATAATAATTATTATTATTTTTATATTTTAAAAAATTATGCTATATTACATTGAAAAATACATAATAAATTATTTAAAATAATAATTTATTTTTTTTGAATTTATTACCATATTTTTTAACTTGCAAATACATAATAATTTGTCTAAATATTAAAATTAAAATATTTTTAACTTTTCAAAATGTGTTTAAAATTTTTAAATATAAAATATTTTTATTTTTATTTTTTTTCATCTAATTATAATAAATATTTTATTTTTCATTAAAACATACACAACTTACTTATTTGAATGGATGAGAAATACGTTAATATTCATTCAAAATGTCTTATGATATTATCAAATTTAATTACTAAATTATATAATAATTTTTTAATTTAATTTAATTTTATTTATAATTTATAATTCATCAATACTAAGAGTTTTATTATATAGTATTTAAAACAATTAATAATTGGTTGTGGTTTCACATTATTCATTCACATAAAAATTATATTTAAAATTTTATAAAAATATTTATATTTATTAATATCATAGTACGATCTTTTCTTTGTTTAAAAATAGGTATTAAAATGTTAATAATAATAAATTTTAAAATTTTAAAATATATTTTTTATAATTTAAAAAATAAAAATAAATTTTAAAATTTTATTAAATAAAAAAATATTTTTATAAATAAAATAAAATGATCTCAACAATTTTTATTTTATTTAAGCTATCAATATTTAACAATAATAATTTGTTTCTATTCCTATCCTATTGAACATAAATATTGTTCAACAGTGTGGAAAAACAAGATTACGAAACGTAGAAAACAGAAAACGGCTACAGAGATGGCGTTGCCGTTAATCGAGGGAACCATCAAAATGATCCCACAAAGAATTAAAAACAATAGTACGAAAACAAAAACGGAAACGGAAAGAGTGTCTGCGTGGAAGAGAAGAAAAAAGTTTTCCACCGAACAACAGAAACGACCACAGCCATGGCCGGTAACTTATCGACTCAGTGCTCGCCTCCTCCGAACTTGTCATTTACCGCTTTCCTCAATCGGACCTACTACAGACCCGTTTTCTTCACGGAGTCTCCGTATCAGAGACTCGTCTCTGTTCGGGCTTATAAACCTGGCTCCGAGCCGCGCGGATACGGATACAATAAATCGGTGAATTTGACAGATTACGAAGCTACGATCAGCTCTTCCAGTTCGTCCGCGTCATCTGCTATTGATTTTCTCACATTGTGTAATAGCCTCAAGGTATGGATTGGACTATAGTAAATCAACGGTTCATCTTGTTTGTTTTCCGTGAAAATGTGACTTAAGAAATCAAAATCGAAATTCGAAGATAGAAGTTGCGATTTTTTTAAATAGTTGGATGCAAATTTTATTGAAAGTTGAAACCGTAGGAACATCAAACTGGCAACATTTGACTTTAAAGTAGTGAGGTGAAACATTATAAGTTGTAACATAGAAGGTGAAACTGTTACAATTGAACGCTGTGCTAGCAACATTTTTTCAGTCACATTTATGGCTTGTACACCGGTCTGAAGCCGTTGTACGAACCTTGAAATTAATGCATTTTAGATGTGTTAGCTTGATTATTATTATTATTATTATTATTTTATCTACCAAATGATGGTATAATAAATGTTGGATTTGATTAATAAGAAATGGAAAATGATGTAGAGTAGTAAACTCGGTGTTTGTATTAATGTAGTAGACTAGAAAAAGGAAAGGGAGAATCAATCATGGGATAAAGGGTCCAGAATCAATTGCCAATCACATGTACCGTATGGCTTTGATTGCTGGTGACATTCCTGGTGTGAATAGAGAAAGGTAGAACTTTCAAACACCATTTAACAATTTAATTGCAGATTCAATATAAATGTGATTGTTTCAGCTTAGAAAAGAGACTGCAGATATATTTAACTGATAACGGTGTGTGATTGATTGATATTTACATCTCTTGAAATCAAAGTATATTAGGCATCTAGGTAATCCTTTTGACATCTTTGAATCTTTTATGTTATTGACATTTGTGCTCAATTCATTCCATTTGAGATTAAAATTATTGTGTCGTCATTGTATGTGGTGTTAATTTTTTTTTCATATTTGGTTTTCAAGGTTCACTTGCGCTCTTTCTTAATGGTCGTTTACATAGTCTTTTTCTATGTTTTTCTGTTACAGATGTATTAAGATAGCAATTGTGCATGATATTGCAGAAGGTATTTTCTTAAGCTGCTTTTAATTTTCTAAAATATTTATGTATTGCTTTCAAGTTTATAATCTTCTAGGACAAAATTTTGTAGAAAGTCTGTGGCTTTTTAGCTAGTGACTTTTCTGTCTTGGTTTGGGATGCTTTTGGAAAGCATGGACCTTGTTCTTTTACTGATCTTTTAATGACTCATGAAATTTGAATTTAAAAGGAGTCATAAATGTAGTATTGCTCTTATTTGACTATCTTGGGGAACAGTGGTATTCATAGATTTTATGTGAGTTTTAGGTGATTAAAGGAGGTTCATATCTGGCCTTCCACTTGTCTATTGCACTTTTCAGAAACCCTTCATGTGCTTCTTTTGTTGATTATTAGTTGTGGGTGTTCAAGGAAGAATGATCTCAAATAACAAACACTCAAGTGCTGGTTGTGAAATCAAAGTTGCTTCTTTTGTGTATCTGGAACCAATACTGCTTCTTTTGCGTATCTGGAACTGTAGGCATAAACTTTAATTTTCTATGGGCACCTAGCATTCTTGATTTACAGATGCTCAATGTTTGAACTTATTTCTGTTACAATACTAACTACAGGTGATGGATTTATTACATAGTTTATGTTCTCGAGCAAAAATTTTCTCTGATTTATGCGATGATAATTGCTGTCAAAAGGAAAATGTTATAGATATTACACTGTATGGGAAACACTGGGCTCTCTTCTTTATATTCCATCTTCTGTGGTGGAAAAGGACAGAGAAGCCTGTAGAGATAATTCTCTTAAAGGAGAATGGTTGTTGTGTATCATTGAGGTCATTTTAATTAGTCTTAGGCCTGTTCTTTGATAAAGTAGATGGTTTTGGTTTGAGGAATAGAGAAATGCTAAGAAAGCATTACTTGGAAAATGGTTGTCTATTGGGTAGAGAAAGTAGTTGGAAAATGTTTGAAAAGTATATATATGGGTTAGTCTTTTTCCTTGATAATGCCCTCTTGTATACTTTCTGCGTATGCTCAAATAATATAAAACCTTTTTGGTAATAGGACATGTATGACATAACATCTATATCTATCTTGTCAACTTCTTCGCCTTTGTCCTTGGTGGTTATGCTGTAGAATAAATGGATGCCCTTAGTTTGAGTTTTGTGGATGTTTCAGTTGATCTTTACCTGGTGGACAACATTGGGGAAAAGCATGAAACCTTGTTTAGCTGGGAAATTGTTTGGATTTATCATGTACTGAAGTGATGGCATTTGTGGATGTATGGTAGTCTGAAGTTCTTTTATTTTTTTTGGTGGAAATTGTTTTCTGCAATTTCTGAATAGTGATGCACAAAATGCAAGTATTTATTATTATTATTATTTATTTTTGCCTCTGGCTGTGTTTCTGGTCATTTAATCATAATTTATGCGGACTTAATTTAGAGATGACTTTCATGGTTTTTAGGAGAAAAAACCGAAGACAAAGGTAAGTTGGCATGTACTTCCTCTGTTGTCATAGAGTTGATTGTTTAATAACTCTTTGGTCTTTATGTTTTGTTGCATCTAATTGATAAAGTGGAGATACATCAGCCAATATTGTCCAAGTTTTCACTACAGTGAACCCTTTTTTTATATAATCTAATGTAGTTTGATAGCTTACTGATTAGAATAGAGGATGAAAAATATGTTTGTGTGTCTATTCTTTTCTGAACTTCTGGGGCATATCCTGCAACTTTCTTTTAGGTGTGGAAACAGTTCTATGGAGCTAGTTTTTTTCAAATTGAATTTAATTCGTCAATTCTGCTTGGATTTTATAGCTATTGTAGGAGACATAACACCATCCATTGGTGTGCCTAAAGAAATAAAGAGCAGAATGGAGCAAGAAGCTTTAAATAAAATTTGCAAAGTTCTCAGTGGAGGGAGTAGGGGTACTGCCTAAACTCTCATCGTTATGGAATTACTCAAACAGTTAAATGTTTTGGCATTAATTGTGTTTAATTGGGTATTTGTTATGCACAGCCGAAGAGATCCATGAACTTTGGGCAGAGTATGAAAATAATGCTTCAATGGAAGCTAATCTTTTTAAAGACTGTGACAAAGTATGTTCGGGAACTCATTCAAATAAGATTTTTAGTTACATGCTTAAAAAGGACTTTAGGAAAACATCCCTCTACTGGAATGTCTTGATAATGGCAATGATTGTAAATAATTAGTGTTTGAATTCTCTATTTGCTTTTGACAGGGTATTTCATGCTAATGAGATTGCATAGTATTTTTCTGAATTCCTGTTTTGTAGGTACTTTTTGCTAGGGTTTATTTTATATCACCCAGTTGATGTTTTGGCAAAATTCTCTTCACTATCAACATTTTAAAAAATAGTCATTGTACCCCCCAAACCGTCCACCTTTGACCATCATTAAACTATTTGCCCTTACCCTTACAAATCCAATGAAAAAACTTATTTATCCTTAAAATAGCAAACACATTTTGGTATACAAAAAAATAAAAAGCTGTAAACTTTTTACTTTTATGGTATTTTTTCTATAAAAAATTTATAAAAAAAAGTCCATAGCCATGACCTGGCTGGTGGTGTTGGTTGTCAAGCCCCTGGCAGCTGTGCTTTGGTCATGCCAAGGGTCCATAGCGGTTGCACATTGGCCATACAGCCCGCGGTGCCTGTGGCAGTGGTAGATCTACAGTGTTTATTTTTCCCCCTTAATTTTTTTTTCTTTTATTTAATATTTTTTTATCAAATAAAATTGTTATATAATAAATTTTTTTTGGGGGTGCATCCGTGCGGTGTGGGGGATGTTACTTTCAACATAAAGATATATGATTAGCATCTATGAATCAAATTACCTTGATTTTCTCTAAACTGAAAATGCAACAGTCAGGAGGAGTACTGACTATTTCTTAAAACATTGGTGGTAAAGTCCATATTGTCAAAACATCAGAGGGGAAATATAAAATTAACCTTTTTTTGTTATATTTTGTGAGAATGCAAACTGTTTTAAGCTTCCAAAGTGTCTCTTATACAATAATTTCTCGAATTAAAATGCTTTATGGTATCTAAGCTGGTGTTAGACACTTGAAAGTGAAAGACATTTTTTAGAGTAGCAGCAAGAAGGAATAATCAAACAGTCTGGGGTTATTACTACTTGAGTGGCCATTTTTTTATTTTTATTTTTTTGTTATTTTAATAAAACCAGCATCAACCCTTTGAACCATGTTTGGCTTCAGGTAGTATTATGCTTTGTATGGCCAAAAGAGCTTTTGCTATAGATCAAATTTTGTGTGTTCACCTTCTAGTGTTTCCATAGCCATTTCCAACTTAGGTTGTAATGCATGTTGATGAACTTAGTTATTATTTCATAGTTACTACATGTTCTCTCTCTGGATTGTCTCTTCTGAGTTTTTGTTTCGTATAAATTGTGATTGCATATGTCCGTATTGTAGGTTGAGATGATTCGGCAGGCATTGGAGTATGAAATGGGTAAGCTTTTAGTTGAATTTTACACCTATAAGTGTTGTTTCTGGGGCTATTTTCTAATCTTTCTTTTTTGCTATTACAACATCATGGCAGAACATGGAAAGGTGCTGAATGAATTTTTCCTTTCCAAGGCAGGGAGCATCAACTCTTTTTTATTTTATCATTACAATCTGTTTACAGATCTCTTTGTTCTACTCCTCAATTACTGAGTTCACATTGTGTTCTTCCATTTCACTCAGGAAAATTTCAGACAGAAATAGGGGAGAGTTTGGCAGCTGAGATTAAATTAAGAGGACACTCAAGGTTGGCCAGCAAAGTCAATTGATCTCCTTGTCTGGTAAACTTTTCTCTGTCAAGTCAAGCCAAACCTTTTAAAGTGGATCAATCATGGGATGGAGATTCTTTTCATCTGGATACACTCATATTTTCCCATCTTCCCTTTTTGTCTTAAGGAGGATAACTGCTGACTCTGTATTTGGAATTGGAAGAAACAGAACAGGAGTTTTCACTAGCAGCAGTACATGGAAAGCTTTCAAACTCCTCCAGAAATCCGTAGTAGCAGGTTGTATTTCCCGGTGACTCTTTAACTTTCTCAAGCAAACATGCTGTAACTTCCTTTTTTTTTCCTTAAGATAAGTTGTTATCTCCGAATTTACCAGAGAGGTAAATTGCACTCCTAGTTAAAATGCCTTTAATATACCGTCCTAGAACCTCAGAAATGTTCTCGGTAGATCATGAGTAGCCTTATGTAGATTTTGCTTTGAAGAATACGAAGTGGATGATAACTAAACTATATGTTGAATTCGTGGTCAGTGCATAAATTAGAATATTTAGCTTCATAAAAGATATTACATTGGCGTTTGGGTTGTCTCCTTTGTCTACTTGCTATGAGAAAACAGTTGTATGTATCAACTCATTGTTGATTTTTTTATTATTTTTATTTTACTTTGGTCATTTCATTTATTTATTTGCTATATTGCGACCTAAATACAATAAACAAGATAAAATTTTGAAAGTCAGAAATGAGAGATAGACATACAAAACGATGTTCTAACCAACTAAAATAAAAAATTATGAAATTGCATTTGCATGCTAAAGAAATAGATTGGCTACCGACCTACATTGTCAACTCTAGCAAATAGCGTAAAATCCAAATCCTTTTCGAATATTGAAAGGAAAGTTGATAATCAGAAATTAGATTAGTTTAGTTAATCCAGCATGTTGGTCCCCAGTCCCCCATCCACTAGTTTGTCGGTTGTTGGAATATGCCTTTTCAAATTAGATGAAGTTTTTATTATTATCAAGCCTACTTTTGAACAAAGTCATCGTTAATAGAATGGAAACTAACAAACCCATTCTGTGTCGAATGAGATACTTCACCGACCGAAAGATAACGAAAAAGACCAATTCCAAGTAAATCAACTACCCTTTGGCCATTATTGCATTATTATTGCTTGGAATCAACTGAATGAATGGTTACGTGGTTGTTTTGTCTCTATTGTTGCAAGTAGCCTTAGGGCAAAATTTATTCCTGATTCAGCAGCATCTATAGCTTTGGGCTAACCTAGTGCTTCTGTTTTATTTTTGCTATATATATAAATAGTTCAACTTTGGGACTAATTTTTAAGTATGTTTTTGTTTTATTAATGTTCAAAAGCAATCATCTTCATCAAAATACCTACAAACTATATCAAAGAGTGTTTTTAAAATATTTTAAATTTAACAAAATTACACGTAAATATAAATTTATTGAAATTAATATAAAATATTTTTTTATAATAAAAATATTATATTTGACTATTAATTAACTAATTAAAATAATAAAATAATTAAAATGATTATATCTATATAATTTTAAATTAATAGTATTTTCTTTTATATAATCCTAAAATTTAAAATATCAAGAGAATTGATAATTTGCTTAAACTCTCACAATAAATTTTGTCTAGACAAACCAACTATTAAGAGTTTAGGTAACATTCCCTCGTCTATACCAATTTTTTTCTACAAAAATTTTTTAAAACGTTAAAATTTTTGCATAAACTCCCTTTATAAATTTTATCGAGAAAAATTAATTTTAAAAAATTTCAATAAAAATTTAATTTTTATGTCATTTTTTCTGAATAAAATTTATCAAATGAGTTGAAATTTTGTTTAAATTCTCTTAACAAAATTTATCAAAAAAGTAGTAGTAATAAAATAATAATGATAATAATGTGCAGCAATGGAATTTATCAGGAAAATAATAAAAATAGAAAGGAATAACGGCACAAGAATAATTTTATTTGAATATATTTTTAATTTGGATGTATTTAAAAAAAATAAAAAGTATTTATCGGAAGAAGAAAAAAAAGGAAACATAGTAGGGTAGGGCATGCAATGCCAGTGATGAAAACTAATCCATGTTGTGGAGGAACACCGATATTTTCTCCTAATAAAATTTGTCAAGAGTGTTGAATTTTTTTGTTTAAATTCTCTCAATAGAATTTATGAAAAAAATAATTTTTTAAAAATAAAATTTATCAAGAAAATAATGAAAATAAAAAAAGGAAGAAAGGTGTAGGAATAATTTTATCCGAATGCATTTTTTTAAATATGAATAAAAATATTTTTAAAAAGTTTATAAAAATTATTTATAGGATAATTTATTAAAAAAATAATACAAATAATAATAAAATAAATGTGTAGGGACAAAATTTATCAAGTAAATGATAGAAGAAAGAGGAATAATTTTTGAATTTTTTTTAAAAATATAAATAAAAATATATTTTTTAAATTTGAATATAATTTATAAAAAAAAACTATTTATAAAAAACACAATAAGGACTGCGGATGCCATTGAAGATTTCAACGTTACGCAGTCAACACGCCAGTGCATAAATATTGGCATCCAAAATCTACAGCACCTCCCTCTCTGTCTCTTGGGTTGAGCTTGCATCGACAGCTTTATTGTATTGAAATTAATATAATATAATTAATACGACATTAATATCTAATTATTAAAAAAATTTAAAAAAATTAATAATGCATACATACATGTATAATTCAGCAATCCCGCTTGGTTCCTTCCTGCCTTCGTTCCTTCCTGCCTTCGTTGGGCCCACAGTTCTTGCCACTCTACCATCTCTCAGTAGACATCCGTTGCACCATAAAATTACTCTCAGAATATATATATATATGTATTTATATGAATACGTCACAAAGATGTCTGCAAGAATACGACAAATGCTATTCAATTACACATTCTCTGCCATCTAAAGTCAGTTAAGCTCATCAGGAGTGAACATGCACCAAGCATAAAAATTGCTGATCATAGCAAGCTTTGTCTTTACTCTTATGGAGGACCGGGTCTCTTCATTCATCCGATATACACCACATGTGTATGTATATTTAATGAATCGAAGCTGGATTTTCTGTTACAAGATATTACAGTCAAATGGTAGGCTACAACAAGAAAGTCCAAAAATCTAGGCAATGTTTGAAGGCAAATCAGCATTAATATTAAAATTAAAAGAGCAGCCCTTACGTTAAACGATTTTTACATCCAAGTAAAGCAAAGTCTATGCATCATGAATATTGAAATTTTCCCTTTTCAATATTACATTTTCAATATTACGTTCGTGATGTGACGATGATTTAAAAATCTTTAATGCAGATAAAAAATAATTATAATTTGATTATTCTGCAGAGGGTCAATGTCAACAGGATTGCGATCTGAGGACCCACCATTCCGTGTCCCTATGATGTGCTGAGTCTCCCTTGAGGAATAGAAAGAGGGAAGTTTCAAGAATCAACCAAAATTGGCTGCAGAATTCAAAATTTTCCAGGTGAGACCTTCAAGAGATCAACAAAATTAAGAGACTTGTTGGAACAAGGTAAAGTTTTTGGGGTTTTAGCATCTGGGTTGTTGTGTTTGGTGAATTAGTTGTTGCCACATTTGCTCACTGAAGATTTTAGCATGCCACTGTTCACACGTGAACTTAGTTGTTGATATAATCAGTTTCTATATTAAGTTTGCAGATTGTTTTTATTGTTAAGTTGATGATCTGGGTTTTGCTCAAAACTTGTTTGGTGTGTCCATTGCGCTTGAGAACTGACTAATCACGTGGGCTTAGCTCAAGAAGCCTTTTGGTGAACTGTGTTATGATAAAGAAACACAAAATTGGAAAACTGATTAGGGTTTGTTCCAAACAAGCTGGACAATATTGGTTTCGGCTTGAGACAAGTTTCTGTGTTTTGAAGTTATAATGAAGTGTCTGGTGATTTCAGGGTTTGAGTGGTAAAGTTCACTTCTTGGATAATCTGTCATTTCGAAATTGGAAATTTGATTTTGCCGGTAAAATACAGTGCGGAAGTAGATTTTATCAAATTTTTGGGTTTTTTTCCCCCCTATAATCATGCCTGCAATGTAACAATTTCATAAAAGCTCACAAATTGATAAATTGTGTTATTGTATTAGCAATTTTACCATCGTTCTGTCTTAACTGATGGCAACAAACTCACCTACTTCACCTCCAAGTACTACTCCTTTAGCTGTGCCACCTACTTCTACCACCACTCCACCACCACAGCCTTCATCTCCTCCTCCTCCTACAAGTTCCCCACCTTCTCAGCCAGCCGCAAATCCACCAGACCCCACAACACCTTCAACCCAATCTCCTCCTCCAATTGCACCTTCCCCTCCTCAAAATCCATCTCCACCCCCATTGGCATCTACACCATCACCTCCTCCTCCTCAACAATTGGTTTCACCTACATCACCACCACAGTCCAATTCTACTCCACTATTGCCACCAGCAGCCAATCCGCCAACGAGCTCACCTCCACCACCGGCATCCAATTCACCAACAAGCTCACCGCCACCGCAGGCATCCAATCCTCCAACGAGCTCACCTCCACCCCCGGCATCCAATCCTCCAACGAGCTCACCTCCACCGCGGGCATCCAATCCGCCAACGAGCTCACCTCCACCACCCGCATCCAATCCGCCAACGAGCTCACCTCCACCACAATCACCACCACCATCATCTAGTCCACCACCAAATTCTCCTCCCTCACCACAGTCTCATCCACCAACTAGTTCACCACCAGCACCATCGAATCCTTCTCTTCCACCAGCACCATCAGTAGCACCACCTAAAAGTTCACCCCCGCCTTCACCAGTTTCAGTGCCGCCTCAAAGTCCACCTACCTCTGCACCGGCAGCTGTTCCTCCCAGTAATGCATCCTCACCTCCTACACGAACTCCTGCTCCACCTGCTTCTGAATTAGTTCCTCCACCTTCAAATTCTTCTCCAAACGCATCACCACCACCACCTATCATACGACTATCACCCCCTCCTGGAATTCCAGTCCCATCAGCTGATAATAGAACAGGGAGTGGTCCTAATCCTAGTTCTCCAGAGACTTCTAATTCTCCAAGTAATAATGGTATTGGAACAGTAGGTGTAGTAGCTATTGCTGCGTCCGTAGGAATCATAGCACTTAGTCTCATTGGGCTGGTTGTTTGGTGCTTGAGGAGGCAAAGGAAAGAGGTTTCTGGACTTAATGGGGTGTATGTTATGCCACCCCCTACGGATTCTTCCCTCAGATCAGGTAAATTATTTAAACAGTGCTCTGTTATTTCTTTATGTTGTTACTACTTTCCACATCCATCTCTCTCTTGAATTCTTGTGAAAGCTATTCACATTGCACAGCACTATCAACTCAAAAGTTGGCATGATTGTAGGTGCTGGATCATAATGTGATATTCTTGAGGTTTGGTGTCATAAAATAGAGAATTGAACAAACATATGCTGGACAACAATTGAAAAATTTTGAGAGACGCTGTTAATGATTAGAAATTTTGAGAGATTGAATTTAACAATTACTTTACTTTATCATGTAAAAGGTATAGATCACAGGTTAAAGTAATTATGAATTGTGATGTAATTTTTCCAGTTTCTAATAAGTTTTTTTTTCCTTAAGAAAATAAGACCATGTGTCAAATTACTGGCTCATTGATGAAGATGGTAAGTTTTATCCATGCTCTTGACTGTATATTCCTCTAGAGTCTAGATTTATTCTAAGGTTTGAAACTTATGTGCAGATTCATCCTTTACAAAGGCACAGTCTTCGGCTCCTTTTGTAGGCAGTGGTTCTGGCAGTGACTTCATAAATTCACCCAAAGATCCAGGTGGATTAGGCAACTCGAGGCCATTGTTTACTTATGAAGAACTAGACAAGGCCACAAATGGGTTTTCAGCTCAGAATCTTTTGGGTGAAGGTGGATTTGGTTCTGTTTATAAGGGGTATTTACCAGATGGAAGAGAGGTAGCAATAAAGCAGCTGAAAGTAGGCGGGGGTCAGGGTGAACGAGAATTTAAGGCTGAGGTTGAGATTATTAGCCGTATACACCATCGCCATTTGGTTTCACTTGTGGGTTACTGCATTTCTGAGAACCGAAGATTGCTCATATATGACTATGTCCCTAATAATACTCTTTATTTCCATCTTCATGGTAAAGCTGCAACTGAACTTTGATATTAGAGTTAATAATGGCCTAATATCCTGAACTTGTTGCTTCTTGGATTTTGTAGGAGAAGGGAGGCTGGTTCTAGATTGGGCAACACGTGTGATAATTGCAGTGGGTGCTGCCCGCGGAATAGCTTATCTCCATGAAGACTGTAAGTTCTAATACTCTGCATCTGAAATTTGTTTGTCATATTCACCTTCATACTAGCCAGTCAACTGTATTGATAAGCCACAAAGACGGAAAGGATTTTCTAATGTACCATCCAATTAAATTCTCATCCTATTTGTGAATTGGGTTGATGTCTGAAAGAGCATCTCATTCTAGAATGATTGAATGGTCCAGCCTTTCTACCTTTTGTGGCTTTCTGCTTCAGGCACAGAAGCTAGAAAGGCTTCTAACCAAATAGAATCTCCTGGTGGTTCTTTAGCTTTCCAGGCTTGTGTGACAGTTACATTGTGCTTCTAGCTATTCACTGTTGGCATATTAGGCTATTTGATGGCAGCATCAAAATTGAGCTTCAACCACTGTGTAGGGAGGGGAGATCCATGAATAGGAGATTTGGGAAGGGTCATAGTTCTGTGTTTTGTGCTATTCCTTCTGAAACATGTTGATTCAGCTTTCAAGATGGTGAGAAAATTTGTGTTTTGACAACCTGATATGGCGGCATGGTCTGGCTACATATTAACTTTTGTATAGACATAATGATGTTGATAAGCATGAGCTGATCGTTAGATGTGCAACTGTTTTTCCTTTTATCCAGTTTCAAGTTAGTGGGAGAAGAACTAAGGATGGTTGATCCTTGTGGTGTCTGTTGCCAAGAACTGAATTTAGGCAAACTGGAAAGTTGAGATGAAAAAAATAAAGCAATTAGAAGATAAATCGCTTCAAACCAAACAAGGAACTTCTTGATAATGTCTGAATATAGAGCAAAACGTGGTCACATACATCCTGAATTTGACTATTTTCCAACAACAGACTCCAAACAGGACTAATTGACATGTAATGATGACCTTATCTCATTGTCTAAGAAATAATGATACTTCTGTTCATTTCCAATTTCACTATCTATCCTTAAAAAAATCTACTTCTTCATCTTCAACTATCTCCTTACATCATGCAGGAACTTTCCTAGAAGTGTACCGAGCATTTGCCTTGATCAAATATAGCAGACTCAGCTTTATTTTAGTCATGTGATGTTTCTTTTTGGCTTAAAGAAAACTGGCAAAAATAACTAAATAAATAAGCTGTCTGATGTTTCCTGTATAAGTACATATGCTTCTAGCACAAGACATGTCAAAGGAGAAGTTTCTATTTATGTTGTTCCCTGTTATTGACCATGTTTATTATTTATGTTGTTGATATATTTATTGTTGATTTTTGTTTTGGGGGAAAATATATATCAGGTCAACCTCGTATTATTCACAGAGATATCAAGTCATCAAATATTCTTTTAGATAACAACTTAGAGGCTCGAGTATGCTTCTCTTATCTTTTCTCAAACTACATTTTACTCTTTCCATGTAGACAAAGTTTACACTTTAGGGCTTTTGACCTTTCAGGTTTCAGACTTTGGGCTTGCCAAATTGGCTCTTGATGCAAATACACATGTCACTACACGTGTTATGGGAACTTTTGGGTAAGCACTTATCTGTGAGAAAGAGATGCTCACCAAGTATAGGGCCGGGTGGGGGGTCTATTCTAGTTTTTGCAGCAATGTTTCATAAAACTTGTTGATCATGTCTCTCTGTCTCTAATTATTTCAACTGGTTGTTCAGATACATGGCCCCTGAATATGCCTCAAGTGGCAAGTTGACAGAGAAATCTGATGTATTCTCGTTTGGAGTTGTGCTTTTGGAGCTAATTACTGGCCGAAAGCCTGTGGATGCATCCCAACCCATGGGAGATGAGAGTCTAGTTGAATGGGTAAATTTTATTGATGCCAATTTAGTCTCCAGTCATCTTCCCTGTCTCTACAAAATTACAACCCAATCTTCCAATTTGAATAGGCAGTCAATGAATAAAATCAAAAAAACATGTCACCTGGTTTGAGTTTAATAAACTGGTAAAATTTTTAGTTTTGTTGTTTCTCCTTTGTATACAACTTGGTTAATTTGATGTTGAAGGATGATGCCAGCTTACAAAGCTTCTGTCAGAATCTTAGGTTCGAAGCTTTTAGAAATCAGGGCCTGTAACTCGAAATGTCATTTCTGATTGAAGAACTGACAAGGTCTTGCAGTTCGAGTCTGACAAATCATGAAATAAGTAAATTTAAATTTCTAGGAAGGAATTGATCCAAAACAGAAACAAAAACCAAAAATTGGACAAGAAACTTTGATTATCGGTTAAGCCTTTTGTCAAAGTACTTTCACTTTTTCACTATTGTCAGAGAGGGTCTAGCATTAATTTTTATACGTAAATGATTTTGTCTAGTGAAGATTGTGAATTTCATACATATGCATATTGATGTGTCATATCTAAGATGTGACAGGGATGGGTCATATGGGCACGTGTGACAATAGATTGCCAGGAGAATTTGTCCAATGCAATGGAGCAAGTATAATTTTCAAAGGCTAAATCTTTCTGATCTAAGGCTTATCTTATTTTCAGGCTCGACCTTTGCTCAGTCATGCACTTGAGAATGAGGAATTTGATGGTTTAGCTGATCCCAGGCTTGGAAACAACTATGTTGAAACCGAAATGTTTCGGATGATTGAGGTTGCTGCAGCCTGCGTGCGACACTCAGCTGCCAAGAGGCCACGAATGGGACAGGTAATAAACTCCTATTTTGCAACTAACTGAAATTATTATTGTTAGGATATGGATTGGTCAGATATTTCTTTCTTATAATGATAATGCATCTCAGGTAGTCAGAGCTTTTGATAGTTTAGCAACTTCAGATCTAACTAATGGAATGAGAGTGGGTGAAAGCGAGATATTTAACTCTGCACAACAATCTGCAGAAATTAGATGGTTTCGGAGGATGGCATTTGGTAGTCAAAATTACAGTACAGATTTTTTTACCCAAGGTAGCTCGGATTGTTGAGAGAATAGTAAATATTGGCAGAGATCTCTCTATCTTTAAGGCTGGAGGGTTTGCCACGCCAAAATGGAGCCACTTTTGAGCTCAGTTATTTGAAGTGGTGGCTCAACTGAGACAGGATTATGCCGTGTCTTGAATTGGCTGCCTTGAGCATAGAGATTGATTTTCAAATTGTCAATACTTGTACTTAGGTCCTGTTAGTTATCAATATATTAGAGCAACTCTTCGACCTTGTAGCTAACCTTGCCAAGTGTGGTTACAACAATGTTATTATTTTACTAAAAGCTCTTAAAAGATGTGTGTGTGTGTTTAAGGTTTGGTGACCTAAATGTGACAACTGTTATGGAATGAAATATTAGATGTTAAAAGTGAGTTAAAACATAAGTGGTGTGTACTAAAATGAATGTTGTTAAAACATTTTTTTTTATAAAACTACTTTTTAAAACACAATAAAAACATCATAATTAATGAAGTCTTAGTTATGATAAGACAACCACTTCACCTCTCTTGTATTGCATGTTTCACCTTGGCTCACATCGAGCAAAGGCAGACAATTTATTTCATATGCGAACAAGTAAAAGGGATAAACTGAATTCCTTCACAGAAATGGATAGATTCATTCAATGCAAAGAAATAATATTTAGTACTGCATTCGTTTATGACAAATACATGAAAGCAGCATATGATTCGTTTAATATACTCAATGAATATGATACCAGATGTTGTTCAAATTATCACCTTGAATATGCATATGATTCAACAATGGACACAAAGTGCCAGAAGTTGAATTCATGAAAACAATTTTTTTTTCAAAAAAAAATTCAGACGTTGTTTGTTTCTTGTTAATTGATACCATTCCTGGAGGTAGACTTCCCAGTTTCACATTGTAAAGTAGAAATCAAGAAATCGTGTTAGAACAACTTATGTTTCCTTAACGTCAAATATTCTATTATATTTGATAGATAGACCAACTTGAAAGCTATAGTTGCATTATTTGCTAATCCAACACAACATGACTAATTTGCCACCTTTAATTCTATAGCTTTGTCACACATCATTCATTTTGCTTTGCCCTTTATAATTCCTCCCAAGAGGAGAAGGAACCTGTTCCATATTCTATAACAAGACATGACTTCTATTCATCATTTTTCTTCACCTCCTTCCTTCTTCATTTCATCGCTATGGAAGATTGGAACACCCTTGCCGCTGATTGTGTTGTTATTTCCTGTTGCTGCCAATGCTTGATCTTACAAATCGTCATCTTTGTCTTGCTCAAACTCCCATTCAAGCTCATCCGAAAGACGAAAGAATATGCCAAGAAGAAGCTTAGACATAGAAGGAAAGAAGGGAAGGTTATCGAAACGGAGAAGGGTCAATGTCAACACAAATTCTGGGAATTTCAAGACGGTTCCGGAACTGTTCAGATAGAAGAGTTTGCCAGAGACTTGATAGGTTCCGGATGCTGTATGGAGGAAGTTGAGAAGGTATTGAAGGAGTTTTCTGAGAAGGGAGAGTTTGCCTTTGGAAGCTTTTGGGGTAGGGAGAGATCAAGAAGCTCTTCAACAAGTTTATCCCAAAAGGAATTTGATCAAAGTGTTGTACAATTTTGGAGTTGTTGAAATTGTTGCTTCTCTAAGTTACTCGTAGCATATATATAGCTAATTGACATGGCAAACACTTTTGCCTTTTGATTGTTGGACAAATTCTACTTGGTACTTACATATGATCAAAATCTTCATAAAAAAATTCAATGCAGGTGGTGAATATTTTAGACTCATAATAATTGATAGAACAGTCTTTATACATGGGTTATAGACAATAAAGTTAAAATCCAACTATTTTCAATAAAATCATAGCATACATTCAGAGACAAGTCTAGCGTATAAATTCAAATATGTGTGTTCACATATTTTAGATGTCGTCTGCGTTTTTCCTCATGAAATATGTTAATGTCTCCTTTAGTTATAAGACATAAATTGAATAATCATCAAATTGAATTAATGCTTTGATAAACTTGAATGAATTTTGAGAGTGTGCCACCCTGTTCCTTCGTTTGAATATGGCTTGTAGTGTTAGCATTATGCTGTGACTTGTAAGCAAACTCTGTGCTGTTCTGCTTGATAAGGGGTTCAAAAAGAAAATAGAAACAAGAAACTAAAGAAGATGATGAGACGTCTTGGACACACGTTATGCTGCTTTACATGCCAATCAATCGATGCCGTTTCTTTGTCCTCTTCGGCTCTTATTTCCTTCCACAGCATTCTGGAAGAATGAACGAATAGAGAGCAATTTTGTTGGCGTGTATTGGAGCATTGCCCTATTTTCATATTAACCTTAATTAAGATTTTTCAAAGAGAGAACACAAGAATGACACTAATTAAGAGAATTGAACTCCGATGAAGCTGATAATCATCAAATAACGACAACCTTCAGGTGCACTAAATATAGACGACATTGTCACAGACAACTATCTAAATGGCCTTGTCTAATTAATAATCAGGATCTCACATGCCTCGAATCATGATAATAATAATAACAAAAACAAAACAAAGCTCTTAATTTCCTTCACCATTATTACCCTACAACACCGCAAGTACATTCAATTATTACAATTCAACACGCTCTCTCTTTTGAACAGTTCCATTTGGTTTAACAACTCGAGTCTCTCAAGCACAATCCTATCCTACAAACACAAAACACAGACGCCAATTTTCTTTTGTTCTTGTGTGCGTCCTTTCCTCTCTTTTGCATTGATCAATACCGATCTCTCTATCAAGCAATGACTAGGAAGGCTGCTACTATTCAATCCGACAAGCTCAAACAACTGAAAGACATATTCATCCGTTTCGACTTGGATTCGGACGGCAGCCTCACGCAGCTAGAACTTGCTGCACTTTTAAGTGCATTGGGTCTCAAACCAAGCGGTGACCAACTTCATATTTTGTTGACCAACATGGATTCTAACCGAAATGGCCTCGTAGAATTCGATGAATTGGTTGGTGTTATATTGCCTGATATGAACGAAGAGGTCTTCATCAACCAAGAACAACTTTTGGAGGTTTTTCAATCATTTGACCGCGATGGCAATGGTTTTATTACTGCTGCCGAGCTGGCAGGTTCCATGGCGAAAATGGGTCATCCTTTAACTTATCGTGAGTTGTCGGAGATGATGAGGGAAGCTGATGCAAATGGCGATGGTGTCATTAGTTTTAATGAGTTTGCAACGATTAGGGGAAAGTCTGCTGCTGATTTTCTTGGCCTTCTAGTTGCTTAACACCAATGGTATGCTGATATAAGGGATTCTATGTATATTGTTATCATCGATCTGATCCAAGAACTTTAATCCATTGTGAATGTGAATGTGATTAGTTATCTGTCTTTGATCCTGGGAGGGTTTGATATGATCCTGTTGACTTGTTTTTTCTTGGTTTTGATTCTTTGTTTTTGAGGATCATCATGGCTCGAAATCTTGATGAAAATTTGAGAGAAGGAGAAACTGAGGCATCTCAATTAATGTATTTGGGACGAGACAATTATTAACACAAGTTGTATTTTCTTCATCCATATTCTATAGAGTTTGCATTTGTCATTTAACACTGGAAAATGACTTCTTTTTCTTCTTCTTCTTCTTATTATTACCAACTACATAATGAAGAATATTCTAATGCGAATTTGTGATTGAGAAATTTATTTCGGTGGAAAAGGAAAACCAGATTGTCTTATTCAATTCAATTCTGGATGTGAATTTGTAGGTTGAAACAGTCCAGCTGGTATATTTTTGCAGCATTCGGAAATAAAAATTTATGAAGCTCTGCCATTGGTGCAATATTTCTTCCGGGATTTTTTTCCATAAACAATGATGTAGTAAAAGGCATATTATTGTCACTATCCAAATCGACAATTAATATTCTTATTCCATATCTAAATTCAATTCAGAAGTAGTACAAGATACAAAATATATATATTGTGTATATATGTGTGACCTCAAATGGCCAAGAAAAAGAATACAAAATTTATAGTAGCATCTATGGGATTTTCTACTTATCCAGTCTATAATAAAAAACTGAAAAGGCTCTGTACAGTATCTTATGACCTAACGGGGCATACTTGATAGTCAGGAAAAAATCTCCTAAAGTTTAGTATAGTCGTATACGTGAGAAGAACGTTTCTGGAAGCATATACAACCCACATTTTTTCAGAGGCACTGTTTCTATGATGGGCAGTTCGTGTGGTGTTGATGCTTATCCTTCGTGCGACTAGTTCTTGCAGCTACACGTGCCGTGAAACCCACAGTGGTCGGCCGCAATGATCTCTGCCTCACCATGTCACAGTACTCAGGATCATTTGATTGCCCCCCATGCCTCATCCACTGTATAATCTCATGATACATGGGAAAATAACTCATCTGAATTGCTGAATATAAGAAGTATGGGACTAGGGTTGTGATCACCACAAAGAGAGTGACAAGCCAAAAAGAAGGAGTGGGCGCAAGGGCTTCAATGAAGACTTTGTAAGCATTGGTAGAAATAGTGGGAGAAATGGCCCCATATGCCAACATAAAAAGATACCAAAGAACAACAGAACCCCAGATAACAAGATGCTGTATTAAAGTGAAGTATCTAATTGTGAGTGTCATCTGCAAGTTCACAACCCAAACAATGCATGTATACATTGTAGCTCCAAAAATATCCCTTCCAACAGTTCGGCCATCACTATCAAATGCCTGATGCTCCAGTGCTTTCAAGCAGCAGAAGAAAATGATGATGGCACTGTAAACTGCATTAAACATCCAGCCAAATATTCGGGGCCAACTGAAGAGGACATTTCGCACCCCTTGTTGGTATAATAGAGGAAACTGCCGTGTAAGAATGGACAATGGACAATCATCATATAAGCATTTGAAAAGGATGCCAGGGTATGTAAAATAAAGATTACAAAAATGTTACTTCAGCAAATATGGGGAATCTGGAAGTGGTGCACCGACATAAAAAATTGCAACCTCACAGAATATAGTCTTTTCACACCTTCTGAAATTACCATAGTTCATAACCAAAACTACCCCATCTCTGTCATTCCACTCCAAGGATTTTTAAGGCAAGATGCATTATGGCTAAGAAATGGGGACATTTTATAAAAATTATTTGAATTTAAAATTTGAAAAAACAAACTACATATTTAGTAGTGATCAGATATTTGTTATATTGGTTTTCTCAGGGCTCATTACATTCTCTCTTTTGAAGGAGCTACCTTGCATAAAAGTTTAAATTTGAAGGTAAGGTGAAGACCATAGTATTTAAAGTTCTAACACTCCCTCTCACAAGGAAGACTGGACTCATTTAACAGTCTAGCCACATGAATCTGAATATTGAACACCGGTGACTATGTTAAAGCCACACCAATGGCTTACTCAATTAGATGCCTGTGGCAGATTTTCATGAGTAACTCGTAACTTGGGAGAAGGACTTCAAGAAATCCCTAGGGAAGTGAAATAGAATAAGCTCCACCCAAGTATGGCATTAAGAGCGCAGGAAATTTTTTTCTTTTTTGAGACCACAATAAATTAAAAACTTTTTTAAAAAAATAACGGAATCTACACATTGAAATGGAGGGTCTACCTTGAGACAGAGCCGTGCAGATACATCCTGATCAAAAACACCCATAGCAACTACCGGAAGTGATGAAAAGAAAATACTGTAAAGTGACAAAAACCAATCATTGTATGCAGGTTGTGCTGAGAATGACGTGTAGGCCTCGTATAAGAAGAGAGAGAGACCAAATGTGGCATTCTTGTAGAAAAAATAGCATATCTGCCAAACAAAAAGATATAAATAATTATTAGATTATGAAGGCTTAAACACACAACAGACTTTTTCCAATTCTCTTAAAACATTGAACTCTAAAGTTATAAACAGGACATATGAAATGCAGTACCATTGATGAAATCCTCCTATAACACCAATGTCCATGCACAAGTAGCAAGCGTTCAAGATATCGGAACTGAGCAATGGCAATGTCACTTGACATGACTGCCTGAATTGAAAATAATCATAATAAGAGTTTATGAGCAATAAGAAATATAACTAAACATGAACTTTTACATTATTCAACCAAAAAATTATAATAGTCTGTTAAGTACCTGCATTCCTTCTACACCACTGATTCCAACCCCAACATCTGCTTCTTGAAGCATTCCCACATCATTGGCACCATCACCAATTGCTAATGTAGTTTTTCCAGTCCCAGATTTAACTAGCCTTGTAACCTGAATTGTTTTAGTTTCATTGTTTAAGAAGATTATCCATAAACCAATGTATGCAGCATTTCATATGTACAAATGAAAATAGATGTGATGGGAATTATAGAGAACATAATCACTACTAGAACATGAACTCACCAGTGCCTTTTGTCTCGGTGATGAACGGCAGCATATAACAGATGCACACCCAATTGCCAGGTCCAAAAATTTATTCTTCATATCATCTTCAAGAGCATAAGTAAGTGACTTCCCATCAATGATTAAAGAAAATGCCTCATAGCTTCCACCTAATGCAGTCAGCTGGGCCTTCCCCTCCGTTATCTGGTGGAGGACACTTTTCTTTGATGCCTGAAAGAATGATTCATAAGCCCCTTTGGTATCACACCTACAACTTTAAATCAGTTTAAAAACCCCTGCATTACAGGTGTTTACTGAAGCATAGCATTTGCCCGTTATATGGCAGTCTCAAAAATATATTTAGGAAACTTAGCTATTGCAAAATTCCATTATACAGGTAAAAAAGGTGCACTCCATTGCATAGCAATCTCCTCAATTAGTGCACAAAGAAGAAGATACACATATACCAGCAATTGAGAACAAGAATAGAGAATATTGACTTAATTGATGATGAAAGAAACAACTAAATGACTCCAAAAGACCAAGATCAATTGACCGAATTCAAGTAATCATTTCTATAAAAGTAGCAGGAAGGCCAAAGTAGATATTTATAGATGAGAGAGAGAAAAGCTGGCATCTTGTACCCAATAATATACTTTGGTAAATAGGGCAAGACAAAACAGGAAGTGGATAGCATATTAAGATTTTTCATACAATCGGCATCAAGTGAAATGAAAAATCAACAATAAAAAAGTCACACGCTACATTTTATGATACAAAAAAATCAGTTGTCCATTATCATTGGACTCAAGAGTATCTCTTTAAGTCTTTCGGGGTTAAAGAGCCAATTATTTGCTGCCTTGCTTGTCAAAGCCATCAATTTCATCTTCAATAAGTAAATTCTCTCTACTTTGAGAGAGAAGGGAATTAAAATCTAGATGAAATCTTACCTTGGTGATTTCAGACTTTTCCCCTGATTTTTCCAAAGCTAGGATTTCTGGAGTTTCCAGATTAATTATAATCTGCTTCATTCCTCGTCTAAGCAAACTACAAGCAAAGCTGCAAATTTATTTTCTCTTAGTTTGAGACCTTCAAAAGTCATAAAAAACTTATGCCTCAGCTCAAGTCATTAATAAAAACAGTCATACCCAGAAATCATACCCAATATTGATGGCAGTTTCCATCTTGTCTCCAGTCAAAACCCAGATCTTAATTCCTGCTTGAGCAAGCTTGTCAATGCAATCAGGAACCTAAGAGGCAGAAAAGGAAAAAAAAATCATTTTCGAGTCCCATGCCCCATCTCTTAAAAGTTTCAAGTCCTTAGTATTTTTTGACCCACCCCATTTTGAAGTTTGTCCTCTACAGCTGTTGCACCAAGAAGTACAAGATACTTCTCAATTGTCTCTGTTGCTTCTTCAATCAACGTTTCCCGATCTGCACTAACTGAATTCTTGGCTTCACTGAATTTCTCATTGAACACTCTGTATTCTTCTTCATCAAGTTCACGATATGCCAGTATCAAGGTCCTCAGTCCTGCATCAGCATATTCGTTTACATGGTCCTTGGTCTTGTCTTCAAAAGCCCTACCATTTTTGGCAAGCCTTTCAAACATGACACTGTATAGGATAAAGAATTATGAGGGGTTTTCAAATGAAATTTAAAGTTCCAAGAGTTTAGGGTAGAGATGATCACAAACCTGTCAGCGCCTTTACAAAGTAGCAGTAGTTTTCCTTCCTCATCTCTTACTATCACAGACATCCGTTTTCTTGAGCTGTTAAATTCTAAAACGTTCAAAAGTTTATACAACCTGCAAGAAATAAAGTACTGATTAAATATCTGTGTTCACTAATTAGGCACCAATTTTTGAGTAAGAAGAGTAATCTTGCACTTGCACAAGCAAGCACACGCATACAGAAGAATATTCTAACCCCAAATTTTAGAAATATTCATTCAATAAACACCACTTTTTGTGCAAGGATAGTAACCATGCTTCCACACACTTTTTGAGAGTAGGAAGACAGGAAGAGTATAGAAGAGTATTCTAACCCATATTCTAGCCACTATGTCCAGCAAGCAATACTTATCAAGTTCATCAGATAGACTGAAATGTGGAGCGAAGAATAAATAATATCTATCAAATAGTAACACCTGGTCCCTGGACTTGTTAGGAAATCAGGACTTGGAAATGAGCAGCATATGTCAAGAGCCAAATTATGTATCAAAGAAATGATTATCAGCAAAGTAGTAGTGTGTCAGAAGCAAGACAAAGCAGGAGAGAAATCATCGGTCTGTTGTGTTACACTTTCCCAACTAAATTTTAAGGTTATACTGATATGAAACTTTAGATTTTAAGATGCTCTTTTTATTTGAAACATGATGAGAGACACTGACCTTTCAACTTTCTTGCCAGACAACGGATCTAACTCATGCAGTGAGATGCTTGTTTGCGTCCTTTTGTAAAATTCAAAACCAAGTTCCTTCGCTGCAATCACAAATGCTGCTTCATCTGGTGATTCAGCTTCATACATTATCTTGCCGGTCTTTTCATCCACTTCTGGTATAGCAGTATGACACAGTGCCAGTAAACGAAGAAACTTCTGGATGACATCAGAATTGGGCTCATTAACCCAGTTACCATCCATTATCCTTTCATCTTTGAAATTAAATCCTTTAACCGATGGTTTCCACGCAGTTGAATCCTCCATGTGATTCAAACCATTTACATTCTCATTAAATAATGGTGAACCTTTTCTTCTACCCATAGCTCTCTCAACCTCAGTAAGACCATGACCATAAGCTGTTCCAGCCACTGAACACTTGATGAACTCCATTGAGTTGCAGGTCAATGTTCCAGTCTTATCAGAAAGTATTGTGTCAACTTGGCCAAGTTCCTCATTCAAATTTGAGGTACGAGCATGTGCAGGTTTGTCAGCCTCCTCATAATACATGAGAACATCTTGATTGATGAAGATGCTCTGAAGAACTTTCACAATTTCTATTGACACATATAAGGAGATTGGGATGAAATGGCTATATAACATTAAGGCTGTCAGAAAATGATAAACTGCAGCAGCTGGTGCTCGTTTAGGATCAAAAAAAATTTTAGCATGGTTTGGTTCAAGATACCACCTTTTCATCTTCCCATTTTCCAAGTCAGTTTTAGTTGCAATGCCAAAGAAAATGGAACCAATAAATGCCATAAGAAACACAATGGAAAACATTAAGTAGATGATTCGATCCATCTTCTTCTCAATTCTGCTTCTCTTGGAAGGGGGATTGGTGGAATTTTGAATAACCTTTGTGTCATGACCAGTGAAGACAACAACCCCATATATGAAATCTGTATTTCGCAGCTTTGAGTCTCTGAGGAGGAGTTGTTGAGGAGCAAGGGGATACTGTTGCTCTTCAAACTCCATAGTGCCAACAAAAGAGTACAAATTTGCATTTGGGTCTTCACATTTAATGATAGCCTTAAAATCCCGGAAGTTAGAGTCCTCGTGCAAGGACGAAGTTACCTCCAATGCTTGTTTTAGTTTCAAATTTGTCTCTCCGTCGAGATTCATGGTCTCAACATAGCAGATTGCATCTTCATAACTGGATGAAAGCAACAGGAGGTCTGCTGGAAAGAATTCATCCTTCTCCACCCTTACTATATCTCCCACTTTCAGATTCTTCCACTCAGTATAACCAAAAGTTCCATCATGACTATGCACTTTAATCTTTCTATTATTGACCTCAATATCCTGAAAGTATCCGGCAAGTAATATTAAGAATCCAGATGAAACACTAAACAAGTTTGGCAAATTATTTGTTATACAAATATATTTCATATAATCCTACAAGCAGGTAAGAGAACATAACACAAGTACAATCAAAATTTTGCAGACCCTACAATAATAGAAATAACCTAGCCATTCCTTGTCACTATAACTGAAAGCATACAAATACCCAGGCAATAAAACAACACAAAATCATAATCAAAGAACACCCCTGTATAACTTGTTTGTTTTAATTATATTCATTTTTTAAAGTTTTATCTAAATATTCATTTTTTTAAGTTTTATCTACCTAACAGTAATCACAAATGCAACAATCTAAACCAAAAAAATGATATCCCTAATATTCTCTCTTAATGCCCCACTGTCAGCCATAAAAATTGAAACAATCAAACAAAGGAATTAAACTTTCTCATATTCTCCACATATAAAAATCAAAACAGCGTTCACATTCAGCTTAAAAAGGATACCATTCAAGGAAATACCTAATGATGTGAAAAAATTATAGAATTTTCTAGATTTTATGGTAAATATGTTACTTAAAGGACCTTCTAGATAGCATCAAACGAATTTTACCGTCCCTCAATCCATAGGAGATTTATTCTTACAAAAGTTTCCAGTTACTATCTAGTTAATTTGAAACCCGACATTCAAAAGAATTAAAAAAAAACCGCCATGCATAACATTGATAATGTAAAAGAGAAGCTCAAAAATCAAATATAGACAGAACCAGAATCAATAAAAAGACCCGAAAAAAGAAAGCAATCAAGAATACCTGTTGGTTTCGGCGCCAATCTTCAATGCCCTCTTTCACCATTGTTGCACCAATTACAATAATTAGAGGTATAATAGAGCTTACTGCAGCATAAGGAGCAAGAGGAGTGAAAGACAATATACCAATAACCAAGAAGTAAAAGTTGGCAACTCTTCTGAACTGCTCAAACAATGATTTAGGTAAGAAAGTAGCTAGAGTGTACTTTGTAGTCCTAACATAATTGTTACAATAGTTTCTAATTGCAGCCTCAAAACATTCTGGTTCATTGCAGAAGACCAATCTTGAATACCCTTCCCCCCCTATTTGAGAATGATCTCCCTTGAAAGATGCCTTTCCACAAGTGAATGAATAGATCTTGCTAAAATGCAGCTTCTTCATTTTATTTCCACCCATTTGCGTATTTTTCACTCAAAAGCCAAACCCAGTATCAAGAAACAGGAACAAAAAATATGCTATCTTCAAAAGAAATGCAGCTTCTGACTCGGAAAAAAAAATTCCCCAGATCACAATGAGACGATGCAAAGTTATTGCTTTAACAGCAGGAGTAAAATAGAGAAACCAAAAACTCTTGACACAACAGAGTGGTTAACCAGATTCAGAGGTGAGAAAATACGTAACCGAACCACCCCATAAACACACACAGCTCACAACACATGAAAACCTTACACAGACAGCTTATAGAAATTAAAACTTTATGAAGAAAACAGAAGTGCCCAGAAGCAATGTATGTCTGTCAATCAGGGTCCTTCAAAACGAGCTGAAACTTGTCTCCTTGAACCCACAAAAATACCCAATATAAATAGAAACTATAAGACAAACATTGGGTTCCAGAGAACTGAATTTAAGCCTTAAACAAGACTTTTCTTGGTCACGTGCTGGATCTCGACATTTTGAGTTTGAAATAAATCGCGCATGCATAAATGTTTTAGTAATACAAGTTATGCTAAGACATTGAATTTTCCGAGAAAAATAACGCGCAAAAGAAGAAAATTCTAAAATCAGGAGAGGGGTAATCTGTATTTGAAGAATTCAAAATGAAAAAAAAACCTGAAGAGAGAGGATTAGTTTTTACTCAAGATTAATGATATTTTCTCGGAAATTATCGAGTGGAATGATTTCGCGGGAATCAGCCAGCTCACGAGTTTATTAATGACGATGACTGTTCGTGTTCTGGTTCTTGCCGTCTTCCCCTCTCTCGTCGAGAGAGAGAGAGACAGACAGAGTTTAATCAAGAGAAACTACTCTACTTTGTTGGCTTCGTTAATTAGCCCATCAATAAAAATATTACATAATTATATATATATATTTATTTATTTTACGAATTTCTCAACAATATCTTAATTATTCCATCAATAATATTAACATAAATACATAAAATAATATTATATATTTTATAAAATAAATTAACTGACAATTTTAAAGTCCATATAGTATATTTTATATAATTTATTTATTTATTAATATAATAATAACAACAACAACACAATAATATTTTTATAAATAAATTTAAAAATACAAGTTTTAAAATTTAAAAAATAAATAATTTTTATAAAAAAAATAAATTTTAGAAAATATTAACCAACAAGCTTCTGAAATTTATTCAGCTTATGAACAAAACTTTGTGGTATACAGACGGTACAGCGTTACCTACTAAATCCAGAATTAGACGGCAAATGTTACAAATGATCTGTCAACAGGCTCATGAATTAACCGGCCTAGTAACAGAACGCCACGTGTCGAATATTTAACCGTCTGAAACCAAACAGCAGTCCGTGAAACAAAACAAATCTGGAAGATGTTAGTTAGTTAGGTCATGTAATGTAGCGTAATTGACGCCTCCGTCGAATTGTCATAAATATACCGAGGCTCGTTTGGATAAATTTAATTATTATATAATCTATATGCTTACATCTATCTAATTTTTGGACCGGTGAAGGTGTATTCTATCTAAAATAAATAAGAGAGATAGAAGAGTTTAATTATTCGTTAAATAAGTCATAATTTTTATACGAGATTATATTATAATTAATTTTGTTATATTCGTACTTTTAAAGCACTAGAAGGACGCTCTAAGTTGAAAATTTCTAAAGCACTAGAAGATAATGAAATTTCCATTTGAAAGCGAGATTGGAAGATAAAAAGAAAGCGAATATATAGAATATTCATACTAATTGAGTTTTTAATTTAAATATTTAATTATTTATTCTATAAATATACAATACAATACCCCAAAAAAAGAAACTCTCAAAATTAAATATTTAACATGTATTTTTAATTAAAATAATCAATATTTATTATTTATCTTCTCGTTTATATTTAATATAAAAAAATAAAATAAATTCATCTGGGAACGAATGAAAACTTAAAATATCTCAATGCCAAATACTTTTCATTTATGAATTATAAGAACGATCAAAGTGGTTGGCTATTCTTTGCGCTGTCAATGTTTGAAACTTTCCAGCTCGCTTGTTGCATTATTGCAAGTTGCAATGGAAAGGGAAAGAGCCTACATGGAAAATAAAAGATTAAGTTAATATATATATATATTCCTTCACTTTCATGGCGCCACGGGTTTGATGACAGCGAATTAACTTGAAAACATATATTTTGAAATTCACAATTTTTTATTAAAAAAATTTAATAATAAATTTATAATAAATTTGATATTTTATTATTAAATTTGGTTAAATAAATATTTAACATTTATCATATTTGAACAGATAACTGTCTTTTTTTTAATAATTTTTTATATTTTTAATTATAGTTGTATTGTTATTACATATTAAATTTAAATTTATAGATTATTTAATTAAAATTATATATTTTTAATATTAATTTAAAATAAAATATATTATTTACATAAAATATCAATTACATTAAACATAAAATAAAATTCATCACAACCATTTAAAAATATACAAAATTATTTTATAAATTCATATATAGAATACAAAAAAATCAAAATAAAATGTTATAAACATATAAGTTTAAAACAATAGTTGCAAAGTTCACATTTTTATTTTACTTGATGGTTACTTGTACTCACTTAACATGGTTTTTATAATAGTGAATAATAATTTATAAATTTGATAAAGATTAAATTTTTATAAGTAATAAAAATTATTAATTTACTTCTTCGATAATATTTTTATTGTTTGAATAAAATGACAAATTTTTTAACTTTTATTAAAAAATTAAATATTTATACATACTTATTATAAATATTTGAGAATATTTATCCATATCCTTATTTGTCCCAAACTTACTACAATCGTTAACTTTTCTTTTACCAATTTATTCCAAACTCGCTAACATGCATATAAAATTTGTCCAATGAGAATTGAGTATTAAGCAATACGTGAATTAAATTGGCGTCCATACATATATATTAAATAAATAAATAAAATATCAAGTCATTCATAATAATAATTCAATAACATTTTTAATATTTAAAAATAAATAAATCATGTATGTTGTAATGTACAATTGAGATCAAGTTGAGATTAAATATAATGCCAAAAGAAATTAAAAATAAGCCTGAAGTTTGGTTGTTGTTTTAGTGAGAATGGAGAATGGCTTTGCATTGAATGCTCTTTGTAAATGCACTTTTGTTGAATTATAATTACCGATTGATTATGCATGTGCTAATTTTTTTTGTTTTTTTGGTGAATGCAATTTGTTTAGTTGTTGACAGTTTAATTGCAACCAGCCGCATATTCCCCGGGATTCCATCCCAACGGTCTCCATGTCTTACTCACTGTATTTGCGATTCCCAAAGAGCCACATATTTTGCAGGAGCCACGGCCTTTCAAGTTTGATCAGGGCATTTACCTATGCAATCCTGATTGGACCCCCCCTATTTCCCCTCCCCTCTGTTCGGGCACGTGCCAGGCATCAGGTGTCGCGGGAATGTGTACTCTAAAATAAATAAGAGAAATAGAAAAGTTTAGTTATTGAATAAGAATATCTTGAGCCAACGCTGGGGCTGGATTCCACTCAGCCCCCCACGCTTGGGTTTTAAGCGGAATCCGCAACTGATTTCGAGTTATTACATGTGATAACGTTGTGATTAAGATAGAGAAACTTGTGTTATACTTCTTTTCAATTAATATTATTTAAATTAATAATCTAATATTTTACTTTGAACTCATTTTGTTGTTGGTAAAGATTGAAAGTATTCTCTCTCAATTTGTATTTTAGTATTTATTTTGTTGAATGTTATTTTATTTAAAAAATTAGATTATTTATTTTCTTTTTTTTTGATTTATGATAATAAATTGTTAAATACATTAGTGGTTTAATATTAAAATTCTTAAAAATAAATTAATTATATCTTAAAATAAAATTATTAGGCCATTATTTTGAAAAATTAAAAATAAATTTTTTAATTTAAAATTTATATGCTTAAAATTAAATATTTATTAATAAATTAATTATTAAAACTTTAAATTTAATTTATTTTTTAATTATAAAATATATAAATTATTTTATATTTTAATATAGAAGGTATTTTTATCCAAATAAAATATAATAAAATTCATTCCTTTCATTATTCCATTCACAAACCAAACAAAGGAATATATTCCTTTCCCTTTTAACTTTTTTTCCCTTTACTCTTTCTTTCCTTTCCTTTCCTTTCCTGAATAATAAGTGCTTAAGCCAATCTGAACATTTGAGCTTCCGGTCCATAAGGCACACTGACAAAGGCCATAGTAGTGGAATCCCAAAACCCCAACGAGTTTTTTGCAAATTAATGACTTAACGCAACGATTCTTCACCAGAGTCAGTCTTTTTCAACTCAGATGATCGAATCCGATCCACACGGATCAACGATGTTGTCAGTCTCTGTTTGAGCTCCGAAAACCCACCAAAACCCATTTCTCAGATCATCTAAGTCTCTCTCTGTCTCACAACATTATCTATGCACAACACTTAAACTCAACTTTACTATCACTTCGAAGTAAAGGGTCTTTTTCATTTTCATTCAACGATTATTCAACTTCGAGCTTGTTAAATGAAACATTTGACACAGCCCGGATATCATGCTCTTCACGTCGTTGTTCTTGTTGTAGCGTTGATGCGCATAATAATAATAGAGTGCCCACAAAATAACTAGCTATGTTTATGGACTAAGGCAATCCACTCTAATTAGTGTTCACCTTATAAAATATTAATTTTTTTTATTTTTTTAAATATTTTTAATTATTTTTATTAAAATAATTACTTTTAATAATTTTATTCTTACAAATAATTTATATTTTTAATTTTATCCTCAATATAACTAAAATTAATTTTTCTCTTTTTGTCTCTCTTCATTTCTAAAATCTCTTTTCAATATCTTTATTTTTTTCAGTAATTTTTAGATTTTATTTTTGATAATAAATATAAAATAACAATAAAAATAAAAAAATTAATTTTATTTTCATAAATTTTATTTTTATGTTTAAAATATTTATAAATATTTAATTTTTATAATTAATTAATAATATTAAAAATTTTAATTATTATAAAAATTTATTATTAAAATATCAAATACATTAATATGTAAGCAAAGTAGATATCTAAATGGCGAAAAAATGAATAAAGAGAATAATTTGTGGGTGTTTTAAATGCAAAATGTCCAACTTAGGTTTGCAATTCCAGCGCGCACAATACTGCCCTGGGTTTGCCAATGCTAGCCGACACAGGGCGCACAATACTGCTTGGGTTCGTCAACAGGCAGACCTTGGGTGCAAAGCACTGTCAACCAACCCAGAGCGCACAGTCTTGCCCTGTGTCCGTCAATTAGCTAACCCTTGGTGCACACTATTGGCTCGTGGTGTGAACAGTACTTCCCTGGGTCCGCTGAGTGGTGCACAGTGCTATCCTGAGGTGAACAATGCTACCCTAAGCCGTTGGATGATACACTGTACTGCCCTGGGGTGTGAATAGTGTTGCTTTGGGTTCGCTTGACGGTGCACAGTGCTGTCCTAGGTCTATTAGGTGGTGCACAGTATTACCCTAGGTTAGCTACTGCCAATCAACCCAGGACGCACAGTACTGGATCTGGTAATAGTACTATTCTGACAAATCTTGAAATGTACGGTATTGTTCTAAGTTAACTTATCCGGGGCACAGTATACTCTGGGTTGGCTGGCCAACACAAAATTCTTCAATTTTTTTGATTATTTATTTTTTTAATAAATTATAATAATATTTTAATAATAATAAATATTTATATTTATATGATTATTTAATTATTTTATAATAATATTTTTATATTTTAAAATTAATAAAAAAATTAAAAAATATATATTTTTTAATTCGTAATTAAAAATTAAAATATATTTTTTTTATCGTTATAAAAAATAAATTACGTATTTAAATATAAAAAATAAGATTTGAGAGTAATTATATTTAAATTAATTATTCTAAATAGAATAAATTAAAATTAATTAAAAATATTAAAAAGAGTTAAAATAAAACTAAAATAAATTCTTTTTCTAAAATATTAATATTGGGTGGTGAAGGTCATTGCTTCCAGCGGTTTCCCGTTAATGATCCTAATAGAGGAAGGGAAGGCTTAGGTGTATGGTTTCGGAAGGAGGAAGGGAAGGCTTAGGTGTATGGTTTCGGAGGAAAAGAGAGAAAGGTATTGGTTAGGTGGTTTTGATGAAGCTGAGGCTGTGATTAGGTTGTTGAGTGAGGAAGTTGGCGAAGAGTATTTAGTTGGTAGAAAGAGAAATGAGAGATTAGAGGAGACAGTGGAAGTTGACAAGAGTGAACATCATGGTGCTAAATTTTATAGGGGTAAGAAGAATCAAGTGGAATTAGAGAAGAAGGGGAGATACGACGGTAAGTACCCTGGGGGGTCAAAGAAAACTGTTAGGTCAAATTTGTTGGAGAGTGACTCTATTGCAAGAGGAGAGAACCCAAGAGAAAAGACCAAAAGTTCTAGTTGTTCATCTTATTACTCATTATCTTCTGCTGGGGAATATGGAAGTGATGAGGAAGATCAGGATAAGGATGAGCGATTTGTGGAAGAATCACTAAGTGGGTTTACTGATGTAGCCCTTGAAGAAACAAAATCCAGAAAACAATTCCCTCAAATTCATTTGAGCATGGATAGGACAAGGGAAACTGATTATGAAGAGGCGCCAACTTCTCGTAAGCAACTCAATGATATTAAAGAAAAGTTAGCTTCGGCTGTGAATTTGGACATGGGAACAACAAAGCTGTATAACCAAATGGGTATCCAAGACTAATCAGTCTAGAACCTGGCTATAGAAGTTATAGAAATAGAGCAGATGCATGGCAGTAATGTTGAAACAACTTCCCAATCCCAAAAGCAATTTAGCGACAGAGAAGAGAACCTGGCTAAGGGTGAACGTTTCCAAACAGTTGGCCCTATTGCTGGAAATAACGACTTAAGGAGAGACTCGTAGCAACTTACCAAAACTTCTGAAATTCTAAATGTCAATGCCCAAATAGTTACAAACTTGCAGAGACAGTCTGAGTCTAGAATGAAGGTCCAGAAAGAAGATGAAACTTTGATTCAGAGTTCAGTTCACCATTCAAAAGGTCAACACAAACAAAGAAGTGAAAGGATCACTGAAAAAATTGACTTGAGAAGGGAACCGGAATACTACTACGAAATATCAGAAACTCTTGACACTAATCTTAAAAAGAAATCCACCGTACAATCTGAAACCAGATTGAAGAACCAGGACGAAAATTCAGAGTTGGCTTCTATTTCGTATCCAGGAGCAAAAGAACAGCAGTCTTGGAGAGATTATGAACATCATCAGAGAACTCAATCCCGGAAAGGATCCCAAGATGTCACTAGAGTGTCAGTTGTACGCACTAGTGATGTGGAAAGACATATTGAATCTCTGAGAACTTCTGGACAAAAAGGTTATTAATCAAGAAAGTACTCGGACATCAGTCGTGAAACCAGTAGGGGAAACAAGAGGAAGACATGATCAGCCTGATGCAAAGGTCATGCAAACTAAGTTAAGGAAAGAGGCACAAAAACCTGCTAGACTGTCTAGCTCTCATGAACAGTTATCAAAAGAGAGCTCTAATTTACAAGCATCTGTCAATTTGGTTTCCCAAGCCAGAGTGCGACAAATTAATGTGGAGGACGATGAAGAGGAGGAGGAAGAAAGAGTTTCACAGACAATTTTGATGCCTCGCCCATCTCAATTGGTAGCTAGAGGTTCATCTCATGTTGGTTCAAATAGTGGTTTTGCAATTCAAGATGTTCCTAGCAAATCTTTGGAAAGTGGCTCTAGTGCCTTGTATACAAATTCAGGAGGGAGAACTCCAGCTTCTCAAAATGTATCATATGTCAGAAGTAGACAGGGCGAGACTTATAATGAGCACTTGGTTACCCATAAAGATGCTCTGGGTTCAGCTCATCAGTTAGAGGAATCATCAATACAGTTTGTGGGGGACGTCGTTGAGAAGGCAAAGCATGAAGTATCAACTTCTGAACTGCAAAAAGGAGAATATTGATGAGACAAATGCAGTGCCCCAAAGTGAGAAGCAACGGAAAAAAGATTTGGGTTCATATGCTTCTGAAGAAATTTAGTTGAAAGGCCGGGAGTCAAGAAGATCATCTGAGCTATCGGGAGCAAAAGGGCCTTCTGATGACATGTGGGATGTGACCGACCCATCTGTTCAGCCTTATCAAGCAGAAGCACTGGAGGGAAATCAAGCTGCAGGGAATGCCATTGTGAAGAGAAGAGGTAGGTCCTTGTGGAATATCATGGCAGATATTGTTCGATTGCATTGGGTTTCACATGCTGAAACCTCTAACTCTGCTGCAAGGTGTGATGAAAATAGTCCATCTAACGAGTCTTTTAGCAGCGAGACGTGGTTTTCTGGACCTAAATCTGATAAAATAGTGATGAAATATGAAAAGAGAAGGAAGTAGCTTACCACAAGTGCAACTGAGCAACAACAGAAAACTTTCGTACACAAGGAGAAACATCTGACATAATGAGATCAGAGAACAAGGAAAGAATGCTTGAAGCAGATATGCCATCTTCGTTAAGTATAATAGAAAGTGGGTCTACCTCAAAACTTATTTCCTCAAATTTTGAAGAGAAAAATCTTGATCCGAGAGCAGATGGAAACAGTTTTCAAAGTACCATTTCTGGCATGGAAGTAGTGCCGTCATCATCACAGTTACCCGCTGGAAACACAAGAGGACTTGATGTGGAAGCAATTTCTGTAACTGCTGAAACTCACGTGTCTGAAAGTGGCTCAATGGTTCAGCTAGCTCAACCTTTTAATTCAAGGTTAACTCCAGTATCAGGGTCTCCGGGGAAGGAGGGTAAATTGAAACAGAGGAAGCTTCAAAGGAACAAGCAAGTTTGAAAGATAGATTTGATGAATGGGAAGAAGCATATAAAATTGAAAATGAGCGGCGAAAACTTGATGAAACGCTTATGAGGGAAAAGCTGGTAGAAGCCAAGAAGGCTGCTGATACATGGGAGGTGCCTGTTAGGGCTTTATTGGTGCAACATGGGAAAATTATTGCTCCTGGGTGCAACTCTTTAATTAGATGCTTGCTTTCTCGAGTTGTTTAAATGGAAGGTGTATTTTAGAGCGCAGGAGTTAAGGGACTCCACTGCTCACGCAGAAATGATTTGTACCTGGGAGGCTTCAAATGTACTTCGGATATGGAGGCTTGCGGTAATTAAAACCATGTTTCTTTTGCTAGATTCCTTTCATTGTTCTTTGGGACTCCAATCACTGGCTTTATATAGTAAGAGGTTGATGTGCCAAAAGATTAAGTCCCTGTTGTTTGCACCATGTTGCTGTTTCAATGCAATCTTAGAGCTGAAGTGGGTTCTGGCAGAAGCCAAATGGTCGACTATAAATTTAGCATAAATACTATTTTTCAGTTCTTTGTCTAGTTGATTAGAATCTTAGCATATATACTACATGTAAGTTCGGTGTCTAGTTTAACCAAGCACTGGCAATTAATGGTATCATCGTTGAAAGATCTGGATTGAAAATATAACTTTACTATGTCAGACAAAGTGAAAATTGGGTCCGTTACTGATCTATGACCAATAAGAGGGACTATCATTACTTAATTACTGTGGCATTGCCATGGGAAACTCCTGCATTCTACTTATGTATTAAATGCTTGAATGATAAATTATGGAAGAATAACTTTTATCTTTTCCCCTCAGGATACTAAACTGCGTGTAACTCTTGAACCATGTCCGATGTGTGCTGGAGCTATACTTCAAGCAAGAATCGACATTCTTGTATGGGGAGCTCCAAATAAGCTTCTTGGAACTGATGGCAGCTGTAAGCATGCAATTTACATCTTTTAATCATCACTTTACAATAGTTTTATTGAAAGTTGGAATTGGTCTTCTATTAATATTCATCTGCAGCTCATGACTAGAAGCCTTTTCTTTTCCTTTGAATGTTTCTACTTGTTAGTATTATGATCAGGTCAGATCTTCGATTGTTAATATAACAAAGGATTCTTACCATGCGTAATCAAATGAAAATGGGCTGTGTACTAATGATAAGCTCACCATGTTTTATAATTGTAGAACTTGTTCCTCCTAGAAGTTCGTCTCTCCAGATCATGTTGTGCTTACAAAAATTGTATTATGTATTTCCCCAGGTGAGTTCATGGATTTTTGGGTTGTTTAATAATAGTTTGGAATGACTGAATATAACTTTTATGAACAAAGAGCTGTAATATTGAAACGGGAAATTTTCAAGGTTAAACCTTAAATATTTGACCGTAACCTTATGTTGCAGACTTTTCCCGGAGGGTGGAGAAGGGATAGATGGCTTGAAAGCATCACATAAACCAGCTACGGCGGTCTACCCAAAAATGACAATACGATGTGGGGTTCTGGCAGTAGAGCGTGCAGTTGTAATGCGGCAATTCTTCTGGCGTAGGAGGAGGAAGAAGGAGAAGAATGCAGACACCCCGCCTCCCCCTTCATGTCTTCCCATTGCAAACCAACCGTCAAAAATCCTCACAAAGGTGCAGAATATTTTCCTCGTTATTTTTTGTTTGTAGATAGCAAAAAAAGGGTATACTTTGTGAATAATTTACACTGATTGTTATTAGCAATTGAGTTGACGTCTTCACGGCTTCATGAAACTCAACAGATTATAAATTGTCGTCTGGTATTTATATTCGCTGAACGACAAAACAGTTGCTATTTTGTCATTTAGTGAAGATAATGGCAGGGCAGAGCAGTCGGTCAACACTTGCTTGATCTGTTTCTATCGTTTTTTCACTGGCAGTACTGCTCAATATTTAATAAACATATTTTTTTACCCCTGGACCCCGCTTCCTTTAAAATTTTCGCAGTTACCTATAAATTTATCTGTCGGCGGAGCAGACGGTGCTCTCCATCTATAATCAACTGTTCATTTCAAACAAGAACAAGGCATAATGCGTATAGGAATTGCCTCGCAGTCACTGGCTAACTGCCTCTGTTCTGGTTTCCTGAATGAGCAAGAATGGCAGAACTGACTGAAACTTAAAGAAAGCAAAGAGAGTTAATTTACTACCTTTCACAATAAATTTTGATGGGGACTGCTTACCAATGATTAGGTTGCGTTAGGATCAACATCGTAGTCTAATGGCAGTTGAAGGGTTGCTAGCGCTAACACCTGTATTCCAACACTTTCTTTTCACTCAAATGCTCCCCCTTTTGCTCATATGTGCCACAAGAATTTTACTCCCATCGAAGACATGGAAATAGATTATGGAAATTCACCTCTCGTGAATCTCACAACACATTATTATTATTTTTTTTTCTTTTTCAACTTCTTAAGGTTTCATTGCAAAAATACATACTTGATGCCGGTGGGGCGTGTCCTCCCTGCAAATTTACTATTGCAATTAAAATCTATGAACAATATAATGATAAATATGATTGATGATGATGTTGTGCTCTGTTTTTGACATCAACCTTAAAAGGCCCTACCTAACAAAAGACGAGCAATAAGAGAAGAGATCCTCAGAAAGCAAAACTTACTAATAACAACCTCGCAAAAGAAAGCTTTAGAAGGAACGTAACACTCCAATGATCACTACATCTCTCCCTACAACGTTTCACCAAACATTTTTCACTTCAAAAAATTTTTCTTCTTTTTAGTTACTATTGTTACTATCCATGGTCTATATATAACCACCCGCGTTTCCCACAATTGCCATCTCAACAAAATGGCTTCAATGTTTTGGGTTATTGTTCTAGTTTGCTCCAGCTTTCTGGTAGCAATTACCAATGCACAAACACCAGCAGCCTCTCCCTCTAATTTACCAACAACTACACCTCCACCAACCACCACCACACCTCCACCATCTAAAACACCAGCGGCACCAACACAGCCACCAGTAAGTGCAGCAACACCCCTACCTGCAACAACTCCTATATCGCCGCCATCTCCTAAAGTTGCACCAGCTACAAGCCCATCAGTTCCACCACCTCAACCCCCACAAAGTCCTCCAACCTCAACTCCATCACAACCACCAGCATTGCCACCACCACCACAGGTATCCCCAACACCAGCCAAAGCACCACCAACGCCTGCACCAGCAAAGGCACCACCAACGCCTGCACCTGCACCAGCAAAGGCACCACCGACACCAGCACCTGCACCAGCAAAGGCACCACCAACACCAGCACCTGCACCAGCAAAGGCACCACCAACACCAGCACCTGCACCAATTACTCTGCCACCGGCACCTGCTCCTGCCAAGCACAAGAAGAGAAGGAAGCACAAACACAAGAGGCATCATCACCATGCACCAGCTCCAGCACCAACTATCAAAAGCCCCCCAGCACCACCAACTGTGCCAGACTCGGAGGATATGACACCGGCTCCATCACCATCACTGAACTTGGTAATGTTCTAATAATCAATAAATTTTCTTCCAACTGCTAGCCGACCAAACTGTGCATGGATTGAGAATTATACTCTAGCTACATTAATTGTCAAAATCAAATTATTCTGAATAAGTTTCCTCTGCATTTTTGACTTACAGAATGGGGCAAATACACTGAACCAGCTGGGAGGAAGATCTGGAGTCTGGGCTACAAGTGGATTAGCAATTGGCATCTTTCTGGCTATTACAGGCTACAATTTCTAGCAATCTCCACGATGAACCATGGACAAACTCTTATTCATAAGCTTGTTGATTATTCATATGTACCATATAATATCACTTGAGAAATTTGTAGAAGTAGGAACGAATAAAGCGAAAGATGAAGGAGCCAGCAAATTCTCAACATTTTTGTATTTTTTTTTCATTTCATGAATGAGAATATTTAATGAAGTTGATTTTTTTGAAAACATCAAAGCCGAACTATAAAAGGATGAATTCATCATCACTTATCAAACTAGATCTGTATTCGTATCCTCACTGATTTCTTTCCGCAGGTCATACTCAACCATAAGACCAAGGTTGTCAACTAATTTGTGATGCCTGAGACATCCAGCACACTGTTAAGAAGCATATTCATTTGTCAGATGAAAAAGAAAAACTTTTACACCATTAAGAGTACTATAAACAACCTTTCAACAGAAGCAGCACAGAGTGTTCCCTCCCAAAGTTTGATGAAAATAACGATATTGAACTCAAACAATCCAGCAAACACTAAAAAAGCAGACCTTGAAATTAATCCCAGAGGTCCAATGTATGGTTACACACATCCACTGATGTATATAAACTAGAATGTCAGCAAATACAGTCATTTCATGTTGAATTTAACTTTTCCACTAAACAAACACTCCATCATGGTTGATTGAAGAGCTGCTCCAAATTTGAAAATAAGAGCTAAGTGGCTGTTTGGTATCAGTTTTTGAGTATTGTTATTCATATTTTAAATACAGAAAATGATGAAAAATGTGTTTGGTTGAGTAAAATTAGAAGACATTTTGAGAAACAGGATATGTGTTCCTCAAGAATTATGCAGAAAAATTAGAAAACACCAAACTACGTTTTTATTATTTTTGAGAAACTATTTTTTACAACTTTAACTGTCCACTCATTTTAAATATTCTACCAAATACATTTATAATATCATCATGCTTAGAATATTGTTTTCAGGAAATGCCACAAGATGCTCTAAGAACCTGAAACACTAAATCATTTTTCTGTTAAAATTTTTCAAATTTATATTCCAAAACAAAATTTGAAAAAGTTCTGAAATGGGCCTTAAGTTAGAAGAAAATCCTATCAACCAACAAAAATTACAATAAACAAACCACCTAAATTTCTAGCATTTATTATAGTCTCACTCTATTCTGAACTAAGCATTCAAAGGGGTAATTGAATTGATGGCCTTAAAGGAAAAGCATAAGTAACACATTTGTGCAAGAAAATAAAAATTGAAAACATCAATAAAGATTGACAAAAACCATTGTTGGTCTGAAGTATGATTGGGACAGCAAGAGAAATGTGATAAGAAAAAATCATGGAGAGAGATAATAACGCATAGAAAGCAAGTCAAACAAGTTAAAAAAGAAATTATAAATATATATTGAACGGGATGATAGAAACTTGTAAGAAATCAACACAAAAAGATAAACAGATTTTCATAATAAAAAGAATTTACAAGAATCATATCGTGAAAGAAACCACCTGTTAACAAAAAAGAATAATTACCTGCACAAAAACAAGCCCTCGTTTATAGGCCAAGCGATTTATGAGTCTTTGAGTCCTTTCTCCACACTCATTGCAAGTAAATTGTACAAGCAAGCTCCTTCTTGGCAGTTTTATGTCTATGGTTGCATCCTGCGCATAGTATATGCAGGAAACAGAAATGAGGTAAGGAAAAAGGTAAACATTTAATCAGTAATATATGCCTATCAAAAGGCTTAAGTCAGGCTTTATATAGGTGATGCATTTCAGTGGAATTTAGGAATCAAAATGCTTGAATACTATGACTGTTGTTAATTATAATATAACTGTATACTACATAGCATATCCACCAGGGGATGAGGATGGACAGAATATGCCACTATTTTATGCTAATTATCCATCACCAAATCATTTTTAGGTTTTCTTTCTTTAATTCTTTTCTTAGTTTAGAGGAAAACCCTTTTGAGTACTTGTAGCATTATTCTTAAATTATTGAAGAGTTGAGTGCTCAATTTAGGGTAGATTTGGGATTGAGGTGCTGTGTGGTTTTAAAGCATAACCATTGAGGGATGGAATTACAAGATATCAAATATTAGTGAAAAATTTAGTAGTTCCTACTAAAAATTGATGTTTACCAAACACTTTTTATCTATCTCTTCTAAACCCTAGTTTGGTTTCCTCAATTATTTCTTCCTTTCTTATGACTATTGCTCCCTCTTACTTTCTTATGCCTGCTCCTTTCTATTTAATCTCTTTTGCTATTAATTTGCATGGCCCTTGTTTTCAAGCTACATCATGTGCAGTTGTCTTGACTGATTATGCAGCCATCCCTTTTTTTCTCACAGTTTTCGTGGTACCAAAGAAACAGAAAATAAGTGATAGGATGATAACAAAATTCTTGGAATGACCTATGTTCATGAAATCAAAGTGCTGCTCATGTGACAACTTATTAGCTTACTCAGCATTATAGTATAATGGCTTACCATTAGATTTTGTCTCTAAACATGGACATTTTCTTCCCTCATTTTCTTATTTCCAGAAAATTTGCCACATTTCATGAATACTCTAAATTATTAACCAATAAAATATTTCTTAATATTCAAACAAACTCCAAATTCTAAACATCATTGTTTAAAATAAACATATCAACTTTTCAAAATTAAGCTACTTTCTAACGTTTATCTAGAACAGTAGATTACCAAACATAATATTAAGATACATGGAATGGTTAATATTCCAAACTGAAGTGAAATCATATTATTCATAAGCATCGCTTCAAGCCCGTCAACTAAGGGTCTGTTTGGTATTGAGTTACTTCCACTACTTTGAAGCATTACTAAAAGAGAGCTTGGACTAATTTTTAGTAGAACCACCCACTTTTTAACTAAAATTTTAAGTTTAGTGCTTCCATCCCACAGTAATGTGGCTTAACAACTTACCACACCTCAATACCAAACGGACCCTAAGTCATACGATAGAGAAGAAAAGCTCAAGCTTGGCATATCACATTTTCAATAAACTTAACAAAATCACAAGAATGCCACCTTGAACCACTAAATTCTAATTAATTAGGTTAAATTAATAAAACCCATATCACAGACCTTATTTAAATCACTCAATTCAGCTTCTGCATTTGACTCAGAAACTGCAAATACCCTATACGCCCGCTTTGAGGTCACTTGTTTCAAACTAGAAACTCTCAACCTGGAAACAATAGAAGTAAAAATAATAAGAAATGCAGAGTACACATTTTGCTATAGCATTTGAAAAAAATGAAATTTTGAGATGCAAGAAAGGTCAATTTAAGGAAACACCAAAGAGAAAAGAAAAACCCATCACGGGTTTGAGGCTTTGGGTTCTCATGTACCTGGGGCAAGAAAGAGTAGGGTTTGTTGTGTCGGAGAAAGAAACCGGCTGGAAGCTGCTTGGGCAGAGAAGGGAATTAACGGGTTTGTGAGGTTTCAGGGTCGGGAATGAAAGAAAACATATAGAGGAGCTGGAGGCAGTAGCTGCTGCCATTGCCGATTTTGTGGTAGCGGTATGCTCAATTTGATCAGACCCGAGGGGTGGGGTGGGGGTGGTTGTGGTTTCGCAAGGCAAATGTCTAATAAAGGAATTCAATTGCCGCGTAATAAAATTAATATATTTACTTTTATATTGTAATATATTTAAAAAATAAAATTAATTTATATATATATATATATAAATTAAAGTTATTTTTTTAATCAATTAAAAAATTATCAAAATAAAATAAAATAATTAATTAATATTAAATTAAATAATAATTTATAATTATTGAGTAAAAAATCACACAAGAAACATGTAATGCTGCGATACATTCTGATTACAAAAGTGCACAATGAACAACTAAGAGTAAAACTTCAACCGCTTCTAGTCAACGTTGGTCAACACATTGCAGCCAGCACAACACAAGTAGACGACCGTGTGATGTACAACTATTTTCATCTGATGCATTTCTCTCCGTAGCGCCTCCAATTCATTGCGGGGGACTGCTCCTGCTTCTGCAGCATCTAACACACGCAGGGTATCCCTGTTTTGAGTGGCATGTCCTCAAAGCTAACAATTCCGTTGGTTTACTGTATATTATTAATGTTTTTCTCGATATATTTGGACACAATTCAGAGACTGGAATCTCTTGTCAGATGACGAGGGGCTGTAATATTTTGACTTGAGAAGGAGATGGAATCAATCAATTTTGCTTCCATAAGAATTATGCCATCCCAAAGTTGCAAGGACATTTTTCCCCTGTTTTTTCTGGATAAAGATATCATTCTTCAGACTGAAACCATCTTCAACTGGCAATGGAACTCGAAGCATCATGCACCTTTTTCCTATGTAGCCTTAAAACCGTTTGAGTTATTTGGATTAACAAATTTTTAACTGCGTTTGGGCTTGGCAGATAACTCAATTCTGCTTGGTTAGAACTGCATTGCACAATTATCTCTTCTGTGTGAAAATGCTTATCGGAAAATCTAGCACTAGGGGCAACAAAATGTGGTAGTTGTTGATGCACATAGATAAAAAGGATTAGCATGCATATCAACTGTACTAAGTTGCCTGGTTGGACATGTGTATCAAGCATCTTAACTTGTGAAAAATGGGATTCATAGGGCTTCGATTATATTAAGCCATCAGAAGACAGTTTATCTTGGCTGTCATTTTCATTCTCTTGTAGAATGTGGATTGAAAGCAAACATAAGAAACCAAAAATCATTCATGGCAAGGAGTTAACTAGATATTAACTCAAAGCAATTGAATGAATTTCTTTCTCTTTGTTGGATAAAATTAGGTCTAAACATTTGTTCTTTTGCCCCAATATCCAAGTAACAATAATAAGAACAAAGTTGATATATGGTTAGTTGTTACATCAACTTTTACTAGGGCGATAAAGTTCTTCTTGGAAGGATTTGGTTGAAAAACATCCTTCGCCCTTTCGTATCGAATTCTGTGAGCAACTATTGCCAATAGTAGGGCATCAGTCTTCCTCATCTACTTCAAATGGAAGTGGCACTGTCTTAACTGCTCTAAATTTGCCAGCATTATTTAGATGCTCATTCTCCAATCTGGACCATCAAAGCAGTTGTTTATTAGTCAAAAAAATGAAAGTGATGTGACGTGTACAATTTAATTACATGTTGATGTGCACAAATATGGGTGCATATAAATATTGATAATGACTAAAAGATTGATACCTGTAAAAGTTCCAAATTCCTCTTCTAATGACTTCGAGGGCTGCTAAAAATAAGCCGGTTACTCTGTAATCAACATGTTCAAAGTATGAATGGAGAACGGTCTGTAACCAAGCAAGCCTGAGGACGAGGTTCAATCCCTGCATTACGATCAAAATTTTGTTCAAATCATTTCTGAAAATGAAATGCTGTATTCCCAGACAGAAACGGACAATGAAAGTGTACATGTCATGTGTACTTTGTTTCAGACAGTGTCTAATTCTTTCTTCTCTCATTTTGTCTATTTAGATTTAGACTGGAATTTTACTTTTATTAGCATCTAATATGTTCATCGTTATCCTTAAACTTCTTTATCTTGATCATATATCAGTAAAAGCCAAGTTGATTTCTCAATCGGAACCAACTGGTAGGACCTTTTGTCATGGAGTTGGAGGCCTGGTTAGCTAATTTTACTTGACCTGAAAGTGAATCAAAAGATGGTGTTGTAATATATACCATGGAGAAGTAGTAAATGGACTTTCGGCGAAGCATTAATTCATTCCTCAGCCACGGATTCTTGGAATTCATTTGTAGCAAACCCCAGTCCTTAACAAAGTCCCAATATAATTGGTACACTGTTGCAGCACTTGACACCACCACAACTAAACACAACCATCCAACACTTCTTTCTTTCTCATAAGCTACTTTGGCTCCTGCTGCTAACATTGCTGATACGTATTTGCCTAGATTGACTAGATGGCTTGTCTGCCCTTCATCAAACCATCGCCGAGCACACTGCAAACCCAATTAGTAAATTCTGTCATCAGATTATGTGTTATAAATATTCTTAAAAAAAAATGTATTGAGACATAATTATCCAAAAAATTTACTCAATAAGGAAATATGAAGGAAGGGGCCAGAGAGTATAGGACTATTATATACCTGCATGGCTCTCCAGTAATAAGGCAGGAAGGACACTGCGTAAGCAAGATCACTGTAATGCTTAGCTCTCATGCAATAACCATAATCCTGAGTTTTATAGCTGCCAGTTATGTAGTAACATGCCACAAACTCCAGATTCCTCAGCATTGGCACCTACGCAAAAATGAAAATAATGAGCAGTGAAGATATATATTGCGGATCAGCTACAAAATTATGTATCATTTCACAACACAGTGAAGTTAATTAGCTCATACACGTACCTGACTACAAAGTTGATCAGCCATGAAGAAGTCCAGCATCAGAACCTGCAGAGATAATTTAACAATCATAAATGACTCAGAACCATGACTACGCTTAAATTACAAGTGGCTTGCTTTCTGACTGAAATTAATGGCCATACCTTATAGAGAGGTGAAAGAATGATGTTCCTTACCACACAAAGGAATCGGTACCGATTTGATCGGTAGAAAACGTTGAAGGGGCACACAAGCAACAGCAAGAAGATCTGCACGTAAGGAAAATCTAAGATTTTATCCACGACAAACAACTATTATTGAAAATTTTCATGGTTAAAATTTAAGTTTCATAACTTATAACATGCCATAAGGAAATAATTACCATTAGCAGAAGGCCAGGAATTGCTTGCACTTGAGAATACGAATACCCTTTTGTGAGTAGTGTCAAATGAACAAACATGACCCCAACCACAGCGGACATTGATGCGGTGATTATCAAGAAAATATCTCTGTACTTAAGTTCCTTTGTAGGGGCCAGCTCAAAAATGAAGCTATAATTTATACGGGCCTTCTTCCACATAAAAATGTTGCAACCATACAGGAAGAAGTGTAGGAACAAAAGGCCGAACATACTGCAGAATGCAAAAAAAAAGTTCTAAGAGCTTCCTTTAAGGAACAACTTTTAAAGTTGATGCCAAGGAATTAAAAATTGAGGACTACTTGCCTAAGTACAGGGTAGACAGTCTCCATGTAGACTGTATCAGGTCGCCGTCTGTACATTCCTGTGATGTGGGCCATTATAGTATATCCAGCCAACAGAGCAATGAAGCATCCAGTGAACAGCCCTGATGGAATTGGAAGAAACAAAGTTGATTTTTCTTCAATATTGATTCATTGCAGATCCAGATATTCTATGTATGTAATCAAGAGTAAATTTGTACAGTTCAATCTAATGTATTTACCAATCTACTTTAGCAACTAGCATTCTTTCAATAACGTCTCATATGTATGATGATCAAATGTGCAACAGAGACTTTATTTCAAATCCAATAATGTAATATATCAATTGTTGGTGTTTCAAGTTTATGGTAGAAAAGGTCGCCTGATACTGTGTGAAAGCAACTGTTGTTGGCTTTAGGTGTTAATGGACTTTTTTAAGGTTCAGCATTCGTACGGTCTAGTCATTGGTCTGATAACACTATAATGGTGTAGTATGGGACCTGTGCTATATCATCCACCCAAAAAAAGTGAACTAGGTGCTGCCTGCCCTTCATTTCAAAGGCTAGTGGAGGGTCCATTTTTACTTTCTTTTTTTTTGCTTTAAAACCAATATTATTGCCCACAAAGACAAAGTAAACAAGTTAAAAGCTCTCTATTAACAAGCGTAGAATGCAAGTTCAATTCAAAGTATTATCATGGAATTTTAATGATGTCAATCCTTTTGAACCGAAACTTGCTACAACTTACCGATGAAGAAGGTTACACTATGCGATTCTTTATGTTGATGGGATTTGAGATATTTCATGGCCTTTCTTCGGTCTTCTTCAGCAAAGTGTTTGATGAATAGCTCCTCGACTTCATCTGCTAAATTGATTACCTGTGATTTCTAAAACTAATAAGCAAATTTAACTGCTTTACAAAGTTGTACTCCAATATAGATATTAGACAAGAAAATCTAAATTTGATTTTAAAAAAAGGTAGGAATCCTTTGTGCAGACACAAACTACGGGATCAATGGCCACTTAACATTGTCGGCAAGTTAATAGTGATAGTACAGCTATTAGCAAGCGGCAACCATCTAAACAATTTTATTCAAATTCTTCCCAGCATATTATGTAACAACCTTTGCATGATTGATATTTTACTTCGGTTGTTTACCTTATCAGAACCATTGAAATAGGAACTCTCTACTACTTTCAGATAAATGGGAAGAACTTGTTTTCCAGTAACCTGAAAAAGAGCCAAGAAAAATAACCCTTATTTAGTTACACAAGCAAAACGAAAATGCAATGCTTACAGAGACCACACAAACTCTTAAATCACTTACTTTATCAAATTTCTTCAAAATCTTTATAAAAGCAAGCATATTTAAGTACCTGTAGCAAATAAACAGGTAAGATTTCCTTTCTTAAGTAAACTGAATGATGTTATTACTTTAATTTTAAAAATGGTACCTGTAGGTCTTGAGATAACCCAATCCCTTATAGAACTCAATGAAAGCTCCTCTTATCATCTTCTCTGCATGATGCAACTTTTTTTTGTTGATGTGCAGCCTGTTATTTCCTTCAGGATTTTTTTTGGAGGACTGATTAACTAAATCTTCCCAAACTAAGTAACTGACTGCTGAGAAAGTACGAGATGGCGTCGTTAGAGGAATATTTATTCTTATGTTTTTCCCCTGACAATTGTAAACACGACCCGAAAGTGTCCTAAGTTTGCTATCCTCTCTTTTCATTCTCATTGATTTCCCTATCTCATCTGATCCCAGGGATTCTGTAAATGACTCATCATTTTTCTCTACGTCATCTCTGCTGTTGTCTTGCAGTTGCTCTTCCTCTGTCCTGTCCTTAATGGACTCCTCTGTAACCAAGAGAAAGAAAGATTAGACACACAAATAACACATAATCAATTTCATAATTCTATTCCATAAATTTGAAAAAAAAATCCCTTTTATTTTTTCTAAATTCTAAATTTCAGCTTCCATTAAACTGTCTGAAATTCCATCTATTTAAGCACAAATTACAATGACTAATTTGTACTATGAGAACCAACAGAAATACCAGAAGATGCATTTATGTACTAATTGAAGTGTTCATATTCTGATTTCTATGAAAAAAAAGAGAATGTGGCACCGTATATGTCATATGTTTAACTGAATAAAATAAATCATATGAAAATATCCTAAATTGCTTACCAAGGGTGGCAGTAAAAAATATATCTTCTATCATCATTTTGATAGACCTATAAGACACAAAGTTAATTGCATACCGCGTGAGATGGTGCATGAAAAAGAAGCATCCTCCTTGGAGTCCTGGGAGGAAGCTCCTTTGTCGCGCTCTTGCTTGAGAGCAGTTTCGAGTTTAAGGAGAATCTCCATCTGTTTATTCAAAGACTCCCCTCTGTCCAAGAACTCTTTCTCCTTTGTCTTGTAGAATTGGTTCACTTTATTGAGTTGCATGTCCAAACATGCAAAAAATTCTTTGGCACCATCAGTATCAGCAAATTGCTCCAGCAGCTCTGTCTCATACAAATCTCCCTTGCCATCAGAACTTGCAAGTTTCTTATGCACCTAACAATATCAATAAAACACACTTGAATTGGTGAATGTCAATTAGAAATACAATCCAGCAGTCATAACGCCCATAAATATATATACATATATATATATATATAAACTGTGAGAGAGATAGAGAGAGGAAGAGATAGTATACTTGAATGGCACCATGTTCTCTGTTTTGTTGATGACCAAATAAAGAGAACTTCTTCCCAAGATAGGATAGGAAGCTGTTGATAAAAGAAGAACGACGCTTCTTGGTGGGTGTAGTATTTATGGTATCATCATTATTGTCATTATTATTCTTATGAGTAAGGAGATGAATTTTCTTCAGATCTTTCTTGAGTTGCCAATAATCAACGAAAGCTTCTTTCCATTCAGGAACAAGCTGACCCTCAAACTGCTTGGAAAACTTCACCATGTCTTTCTCTCTTCCTTTTCTCTCACAAAATTTCCTGAGGGGGGGGAAAATGGAGAGAATGCTAGCGCTAGATGATGTCTGTTGTAGTAGAAGGAGCTTAGGCTTGCGACTTGCGAATGTTCAATTGAAGGCCATGGCCACATTTATTTATGGGGTCGAGAAAGGAATATATGATTGATGGGCTGCTTGACAGCACTCTAAAATATCCTCAGCACTTATACCACATATCGATCCTATGCTTTCCCCACTTGGGCAGGTTCGCCGGAAAATGACCAAACCGCTACCGGATTTGACTACTTCCCCAACGTGTTCTGATCATCTACATTTGAAAGAGGATGGAAATTTAAAGTGGATGGCATGCCAGTGGGTCCATTCCAATCTGAATTATTCAATATCATACACATGAATAAAACAAACCATAAATGCATAAATATATTTTTTGATTTATTAAAAGAAATTACTGCATTTCAATTTGCAACAAACACCTGGTTTTTTTACATGAAAAATGCTTGAGACTAAGTGCAATTTGGATAATTGATAAGCAAATTAAATGTCGTATTGGTAAGTCAAGAGCTCTTTATTTTGTGAAATTGAAGCTCATTGGCTAATTCAAGTACGACCACACAAAGGCCAAGTCTAATTGGACCAGATTTCCACTAACTGAGGATAATAAAGGTTTCAATTATTTCCCCATCACTATTATGATTAAGCAAATCAGATTCTTGGGATCAGTATAAACAAGGGATCATATATCATGTATTAAGCTTATACACCATATGCAAATCCGCCATTACAAATCAAACCATGCAATGAAGAAGGAAAATTATCGGAATAATGAGATTAGAATATCTTTAATTATATTCTTCTGGGTATTCAGCTTTTCCGGGTTCTGTTACTTCAGATAGGGTAACCCAAAATCATTTCATGCAAGCATAAAATCTATCTAGGATGAGAAATAAACATTTGTATATAATTGCAATAGTGCACTTGGAATAAGCAATAATTGTATAATAATGCTAGAAAAACTGTGGGGGGCTTGGGGAGAAGAGAAAGGTTCCAGGTTCTATTCTCTTGTTCTATATCCCACAACTTGCCAACATGAAAATTAATTCAATTTCCCACAAATATTTCAAAAAATTCCAAAAGTGAAAAAGCTTTGATTTCTTCATAGACATGGATTGCAATGCAACACCAAAACAGACGGCTTGGGGTGATGGCTGACTCAAACATATGCACCCCCCTCCTACCATCTCTCCATTTCATTTTCTTACCCTTAATATTTTACACTTAATATATTCTCTCTAATCTCTGCTTAAGAAACAGATCGTGTAGTTAAGTATCTTAACTTAGGAATTACTGCAGTAAATATTAATCAGTACAAAATATACCATATTCCTAGAACAAAATCGTACAAGGCAAACACGCACACATATGAAAGTAGAAGAGATGCTACCAGAAATTGGGGTACCCATACAAGAGTAGAAATTAGTCGTGGTGAATTGGATTGATGTTGACAAATTAATTCGTGGATATTTCTTTTCATTTTATTATTATGCATGCAGACTCTCTTCTGAAACTCGATTCAAACAAGGAATAACATTATTATGCATGGTTGAGGAGATGTTTTGCAATAAAATCTAAAGGCCGAATATAAATAGTTAGGCTAGTAAACATATAAATTGCTGATTTTGAGCTAATTATTTAAGCTTAAGGTGAATTTATGGTTCAAATAATTGAGAAAGGATGAAAAAAGAAAGAAAGAAAGAAAGAAATAATTTCCACGTAGAATGTCAGGTAAAGAGAGAGAAGAAAAGGGGTAGAACCCACCAAATCCAATAGGCCTTTTTGATTTATTGGACCAATCACGACATGAAAATGATGGTCTGATTCGGATAGCAATTTTGGGTGCGCCACCTCTTCTTCTCTTTTTTCCTTTGTACTCTTTAATCACATTATCTTGTCTGAATCTCGTGTATGGAAATATATTCTATTCTCTGTTGTATACATATTATATACCCTTTGACCCCACAGCCCTGCTGCTCAGTTACTGAAACTACACAACTATTAGATGGTTCGTGTATTTAGAAAATATATTCACACTTAATTAATCAATTATTGAGAATTGTTATTTGATTTGATGCTACTCGCTTCCCTGTCTAAATTTGAAGTGGGTTCAATCTAAATTGGATTTGATAGGTTGATCATATTGAAATTTTATTTTTTACATCTCTTTCTTTGGTAAAAAAAAATTGTATGAATTTTTATTTTATAATTTAATAGAAATATTAGTATTTTTCTCAGATAAAGTAAAAATATTTTAACTTACATACTATTTAATTTTTGCTAAATTTTTTTGTGTATATATATTTCTTATCGTTTAAAAGAAAATATCATTCTTATGTAACTTTTATTTTATTTTTTTGAGATTTTAATAAAGAAAAAAATTATTCCAAAATTTAAAATATTGACTACTTTTTTTTTATAATTTTGCTTACATATCTTTATATCTTTATGCAAATATGTACATAAATTATTGATTTGAAAGTTTTAATTAAGGATCTTCGGTGGGTACAAAATTTATGCTTCCATCATTTTCTTTATTACGTTGGTTTTCATTTTCAGAATTTCAGGACGTGTTAGAATAATCTACCAAACAGCAGAGATCGTACTAAGATCCAGTTGACATCAAATCCCTTCAACCATCCATTAATCTTGACAATTCCTACCACAGTGCTATGCATGAATGAACTTGAACAACGACACTTAATCTCGTGAATAAATGCATGCTAGCTAGCTTTTAGAAAAGAATAATAATATGCCTATCTTCAATCACACAACTTCATATCTCGATTTATTATTTCAACTAACATCTTGTTTAATAAATTTCGAAATGTCATGTTTATTTTGAAATGTCATGTTTGGTTCAAAATTCAAAAGCACTACCAATGATTCTTAAGCATATGATTCTTTATTATGGTTCCATACACAATGCACTTATAAATCGATCGAAGAGGAATATCCCTCTTTAATTTAAGAAAAAAATTCCTATCTTTAATTTACCTCCTTTGAAAATGGATTGAAAAACCATATGCATGGAATAACATATGATTCATTGATGACTTAAAGCATATACTTGGTTAAATACTATTAAAGGCATCAAACTATCATACTTTTATGATTATGGAGTCAGTTTTGTACAACATTAAATACGAGTATATGCTTCTACTTTGCATCTTTCCTGTATGATCAAACCAATCGATTGATCGAGCATCATTTTAGGTTTTAATTTGGTTTGGTTGGTCAGGGATTCTGATTTTTGTTACCGCAATCAATTGATCAGAACTACAATCTTCTCAAAAGTTGGGAAGGGATTGAATGAAACAGAAAAAGGTTTGGTATTGCTGTATCATTTATGTACATACGTGATATATATCTTAAGTGTTAATACTATGTGTCGTGGTTGTGAATTAAATTGATAATTATTCTAGTATCTTTATATACTTTAGTTTATCTAATATTATTGTTTGGTTTCTGCTAGCTCATGCATATTTTAATATGAAAGAATAAGAATTCTCTAACGTCTGAGAATAAGAATACAATAAAAACTTAAATGAAATAATTTTATTATTTAATATAAATGATATGATAGGATTATTCAATCAATAAAAAGTAAAAGATTTATTTATTAATGTCGAATGAAAAAAGTTAAAAGTAAATTCTATAATTTTTTTAATATATTAATATTAATTAAAAATAAAATTTATTTAAATTTTTTTTTATTTATTATTAATCAATAATTTTTTTTAATTAATTAGATGATCTTATTATATTACTTATACTGACATAGTAAAACTGTTCTACTTAAAATTTTTTCGAATAATGTTTATAATCTTTTAAATAATTGAAAAGTAGATTTTGGAAATTATCAATTTTAATTTTTGATAGTTTGTAATCAAATAAACAACAGAATTTGTACCATATGTCGTCCACTAGAATTAAAAAAATTGATAATTTTGAGATAATTCCAGGGATCAAAGCTTTCATTTTGTTTATTTATTTAATTTGAGTAAACTACTGCACCTTTCTTTACAATTGAAGTCTAGATATACATGAATCCACATGATATTGGATTCATTATAAGTTATCTTGTGGAAGGATGTTGGTGAGTTTTAGAAAGTCAAAGTTTGTTTTCTGTATATTTTTGAGTTAGAATTCAAATACCTAAAACACATTTCATTTTACAAAATTAATTGAATATCATTTTATTTCAAGATGATTCTCTGTAAGCGATAGGTTAGAACTCTAAAATTTAACTCAAAATTAATTAAATATTAAATTTTATAAAGTTTATAATTCAATAAATCAGTTAAGACCTAAGCAATTTAAGAAAACTCAGGCCATTCTATTAGTGTTATTCTTGAAGTAATGCAAATATAAAATTTTGGGTAAGCACGAGTGAGATGTAGTAAGATGTTAACAATTGGTTACTCCAATCAGATTCGGTTTCGTCATGATTTGGATAAATAAGCAGGTGACGTTTTGGGCATATAGGGACACTCGATTTTCCATCACCTTCCATTTCAAAAATTATGAACGGAATTAGTTTATTCGTTCTTCATTCTCTTTTTGCATCAATCATACGGAGACAATGGGTACTGGCTATGAATAATCAGAGATTACATGTTGATGGATAATAGGATAAGTACAAGTTGAACTTTCATGTATTATTATTTTAAGAAGAAAATACTCCTACCACTTGAGGTTTGAACAAATACTCCAATACTGTTTTATTTTATACATGCATATCTGATTTGAACCCAGACACTTTTATTAAATAAAGATTTGATAGGATGGAAGAATAACATAAGTAGAAGTCGGATTTGTGCCTAAAACTGTATTTCGTAAGTAGAAGTTGGATTTGTAACTGAAATTATTTTAAGGAAATAATGCTCCCGTTTCGGCTAACAACACTTAATTCATAGACAATTGGTTATAATTTGTTTCATTCCCTTTCCACGTAAGACAAATTTTCTTTGATTGATTATCATATACATTCAAATAATACAATGTATTTAACTTGTTTTCTTGTACAACCCAGATTTTTATTTTGTTTTTATTCCCTTAACGTGCAAGTTAAATTTTTATTTAATAATTATTTAAATTTTGTTCGATTTTATTTAATCATGAGTTCAAATAATTATTTTAATTTTTTTATTACGGAAACTCGAATAATTAATTTTAAATTTTAGCATTAATAAAAATTGAAACATAATACATAAAGTTAAACTCGATTTAATTTTATATTAAATTTTTTTACTTAAACTAAAAGTTTAAGATTAAAGATAAGAATTCATGTAAACATATTTAAGATGATTTCAAATAAAAATATTAAAAAAAATTTATAATTAATATTTTATTGATTAAGAAAATAAAGAATTTATAATTTCATTTCTTGTAAGTTAATATTGTGTAAATTAACTTTAAGACTTCATTTTAAACTTCATCGAGGCATGAAGTACTTTAAATAATTAAATAGCTAATCAATCTCATGTATAAAAAAGATATATTGGTGTTGTTATCTTATTTTGCCGAGCATCACATTCATGTATAGTTCAAGTGCATGTAGTTTTCAATGATATAATTTGTAGCAAATTTAAACCCGGAATGCAGCAGCTTAAACGGAATAGGCCTAGGATTTACATCTAAATGATTTAGCATGCATGATGCACGCACTTCAATTCAATGTTAAAAGGACTCTCAATTTTCAATAACCATGATTACGGATGTGAAGAAGGGAAACTAGCTAAAGAGGATTTCAGCACACTGCAAGTGAAGGGATTTTCTCCCTCTTTTCTTCTCTTGCGCTTAAAAGAATAAAGAACATATGGACAGAAAAAATTAAAAAAATGTATATAGTTTGGCCATTTTCCACCAATTAATTAATTGTTTCAATTAAAAAAGGAAAAAAATTAAAAGAGAAAGTTTGCCTTCTATCGACCTACTGACAATGTTCATGCAGAATACCATAGGATGGGAATTCTACTGGCTGCGAAGAAAGTTTATTGGATATGCACATGATATGACTACGGATTATAATGGACTAGCCAATCCTACCTTTGACTGTAAAAGAAGGGACAACTGCTGGAAATGTAATTACGTTAATGGAAATTTTCCATGCGCCACAGAAACGTTACGTCTACGGATCATCAAAGAGATTATACACAATCTGGATATGATTGCCTATCTAGCATGCAGCTTCTGCTCATTTCAACAACATATTCATGAGTTTTAACACATCCTTTCATATCTCTTTCGATTATACCAGTTTCAAAAAATTATATTTTATTATGGATAATGAATTGTGGTAGGCAATTGAATCCCACTACCCAGCACAGATGGCATGTATCAAGCAATGCATGACGATTTGCAAATCAGGACAACACAAAATTCAACATGATTATATACCAAGATATATTAATTTAAAGTGAGTTTTAATCACTTCAATATAATGGGATATGGACAAAGCATCCATTAATTCGGAGAATAAAACGTATCATTAATCAATATCATGATTGTGTAAATTAACCGCATCTGATGTTAATATTCATGCATGTGTGGGATAATTAACTATGATTTTAATTAAGGTTAATTAATTAAAAATATCATTGGGAATAGTCGATTGATCCATTATCGATCTCTAAGATCATGTTTGAATATATCTAATTGGATGTAAATCTATTGAGTCCTTCAGACATATTTTATTTATGTGAAATTTGATTAGAAGAAAACCAAATTGCAAGCTTGACTTTGCACGAATAACCTATACAGTTAATTTTTATACATAGTGAGCATCTTTGGAAAGAAAACCCATCATCATATTCATTTAAAATTGCGCAACAGCTAGCCAGTTAAAGGCAAAAAGCATAGTTATCACTAGCTAGCTACTATTAATCCAACACAAATTTAAAAAAAGAAAGTGAAAAAGAAAATTGTTAAAGTGCAAAAGTGTTAAATATTAAGTGGTTGGCTATTAATTTTTCAAAAATTTTTATTTTCATTTATTATAGTATAGCTAAATTAACAAGTTTACAAAAGAACGTTCAACAAAGAGAACAAGCAGCAAACAAACAAACAAATTAAGTAGGCTAATCAATAAGTCTCTATCAATCACAATTTGATCCCTCTAGCTTCCCAAAAAGTAGAAGAAAATCTTGTCCCGTATAAGAATGCATGAAATAAATCCATGAGCCAATTCACTCTATGATACGAGGGAAAGCTTGTTTCTTTTTTTTAAGTTAAAGATATGGAAAGTGCTTCTAGTGTTTTTCTTCACCACGATTTTGGCAATTGCTTGCTTACTAATTCGTGCCGCGTCTCTTCAATTGTTACTTCTCCCATCAACCACGCCAAACGCCTAACTCTAAAGATAATTACGTGAGCCTATCTTATAAGTATTCCACCCTTAAAGAAGATGAAATTGATTTGGGGATTTCAATAAAAACAAATTTTTTTTCCCTAAAGATTTAAGTGATTGAGTAAATTCTTAAACATCAATCATTCTTTAAAGAATAATCAGAGTCAAGCCTAATTAATAAAAGAAATTGAATAAATCCGTAGATAGAAGCGAATCTTTTTGACAATATGCAATAATTAATTAACTATATTTAGTTGAATGATTAACTTATGTCACGATTGAAGGACAATGTATTTTGATTGCACCATGATTTCTTTTTGGTGCTTTATCAAAAAGGCAAAGTCGTAAAAAAATAAATCAATAGTGCTCAGCTCTTTAATCCTTTATATATATATATATATATATATATATATATATATATATAAAATATTATGAACTGAAGCATTGCTTGCAATTTGCTACACACAGTTTGAGTTGTGGCACCGCACACTTTCGAGCAATGTGTTTGGTCGTCGATTGGGCTGCGCAGCCGCGCTGCATCATCGATCATATACTCTTCATTGATTGTATCTTATCTTCTATATGAGTTCCGAGGATTATCATAAGATTTATAATTTGGGATTTTGATTCATCGACCATTTCCAAAAAAGGGTTTTCTGCCCTGGCTGCCAACGTGACTCTAATCACTATTTTTATGTGATATCAAACTGCAGACTTATTGATAGAGATAGAGCTGAATGCTTTAGTGGTATTCTTATATTGGTAATTTTCGTTTACTTGGGTTGTGCCAATCATGATTTTATAAGGGTAATGTTGCAATGATTGAGTAGCTTTTGACAAAGTACCTTATGCATTTACGACTAAAATTAAGGCTTTGATCCAACTTTCAATATGTGAAGTGGGATTAATTTGTAGATTCCACATATCATAAAAAGTCCTCCCTTTATATTCAACAAAGATAGTTGCTCGTAAAGAAACTTTAGAACGTCCTTATTTGACCATTTAGTTGTCTTTAGCACAAAGTTTCAAAATTTTTGCTTGCCATGTTAAAATAAAAAAGTAAACATTAGCAGTTTAGAAGGAGAAACATTTGTAAAACTCCTGGAAGTAGACATAAAATGAAACAAATCAATGAGAGTATGGCATTATTTAAACTTTCAACAATAAAAGCTGTGATTTGATTTTTTGATTTTTGAATTAAGTTTTACTTCCAAGTCTAACATGTCAATGACTTAATTTTGAAAAAATCTAAAAAAGTTCTAAATTTTCAACAATGTAAACGTATCTACAACTCTACGGAACTTATAGATAAACTAATAAATTGAATCGAATAGAAGATAAATTCATTGTTATCGGTGTATATTTAGTCCTCTCTCGTATAACAATTTAATTTTATAGATACATGTGAAGTGTTTATATTTATGTATATAATTATATCACATCAAATCATGAAAAAAAAATCTAATTATTTATTAAAAAACTTACAATCTTTTAAATATAAAAAATTTATAAATTATAAACTTCAATTCTTAGATAACGTGAAAATTTGATATTTTTCTTTATGAGTTAACTATTAGTTCAGTAAAATATCTATATCTATAATTTTATTACATTTAGCCTTTTAAACATGGAAAAACTTAGGCACCTTGAATCTGGTAATTTAATAATTTTAAAGGCTAAATTCATGAACATTTTATAAATTCTACTAGGATAATAATTTAAAGAGTTCAATTGTAGAGATGCTTCAATGGTATACTAAATTATTCGATATTAAATTTTTTAAATTATAAAATTATCAAAAATTCATGAATTTTAACCATAAATTATAAAATGATCGAGATTTATAGCACATAAAATTTTTAATATTTTATTAAAAAAATATAGATAGATAGATAGATGGATATACATCTAGATAAAGATACACTATTGAACTAAGAGTTAATAAATAAATGAAATATCGAACTTCAACAATATCAATTCAAGAATAAAGATATTATGACCATCCATTTCTATAATTCTCACACAAGCTTGTGTATGTCTGCAATGAAAAAAAGCCCACAGTTTGATGGGCTAACTGAATATTGTCCATTTAATATGAACGTCAAACAACTAAGCGAACTCCACCTGCATTCTTAAATATTTGAATCTTCACTGTTTAATTAACTAATTAATTTCATTGATTAACAAATCTCAATGAATATTATCGTACAAATACAAATGAAAGAAATACATTAATTTTGTGAGCTTCCAATACTCTACCGTGGAAAAGACATCCAATCCAGGTTTATCTTGCGTACCACCCATTTTGATGGCAGGGGCAAAGTCCACAAGTCAGGCGGGCATTGGGGTGGCCAAATCTTACTATTTATTAAGTGTTCGCTTTGATTAATGGTTTGGATCAGTTTTAAAAATTTATTGGATTGGTTTTGTTTAAAAACAATTAAACTAATAATTATTAGTTAAAATTATGAATGATATTTAATTTCAATAGAATGGAATTAAACCAATTAAATTAACTACTTTTATTATTATTATTATTAGTTTTAAGTTCAAACCAAATTAAATCGACCCAAATGGAATTGAATTTGTTAATCGAAAATTTTTGGTTCAATTTGATTAAAAATGAACTGAATTATACTCATTCTTTCAGTCAAGAATGGTTTTAGAAATGATTGAAAGAAGCTGACTGGACTCATTACCTCACTCTCATAAAATAGGCACGTGCAAAATAAATTTCGGTTTTGAGTTTTAGGAAACTTCATTTTTTTTAAATAAAATATCCCAAATATTAATTATTTTAAAATGCTGCTGTTTTATTAAGAAGAGAGAATTAAAGAGCACAAAGGTTGAAAATACGCAAGCTAGCTTGGAGAGAAGACAAGCAGCAGTTGAGAGTGACCAAACAAAAGTTCATCATTCTAATTCCATCCAGTAATAGAAATCCATTTGGCAAATCACCATTGGCTGCTTCTTGCCCAACTCCAACTACTTCTTTCATCTCTCTTCTCTGGACCCTAATTGTCCCCTGCCATTATAGAGCAGATCCTCGAATAATTTCACTCTGCTCTGCAAGGGTCGTTTAGCGGTCGCACCTCCCACAGAAGGAAAAACCAACCAACGAACCTGATATTCAAACAACAACAACAAGAAACAAACAGTTGCAACGACATACGGCAGTTACTGGAGACAAACAACGCGACGGGGATACAGGTTAAACCTCAAAAAATGCCGTCTCAGATCTTGCCCGTAACTGTGCGTCCCTCAGAGTCGCCACCGTCGACAATGTTGATCAAAGAAGAGATTGAAAATGATGATCCCACGACTAGTCTTCTCATTTCTTCTCTATATGAAGACGATGAAAAGGCCGTCAAACCTCTTCTTATCAGAGCTGCAAGTTATAATACTTCCCCCACTGTCACCAATACTGCCACCCCCACCCTCGGCAATTACAATCAGCATCGACGGCGACGATCCGCCAGTGAAACCTCGCTGAGTTCTCTTTCTAGCGGTGGGTCCCGGCGCCAGTCTCTTAGCAAGGAAGTGGGTCATGCAGCTGCTGAAACGTTCTTGGTTACTCGGTTAAGCTTGAAGCTTTTAAGATATCTCGGGTATGATCATCTTTTTTGAGCTTTTCCTTTTTTTCAAAAAAAATTAATCGATTGCTCTATTTTCTTATGCTACTTATTATTTATCAGTGAACAGAGATAGTGTGATATTTCTGTTAAGTAAATATTGCAGCACAACTTCTAGAATAAATGGGGATATTGCAAAATTGATCAATGATGCTGAAAATTTTTTTGCCTTTTTGTGCAAAGGCTTTGGTCACTGAATAGAAATTTGTACATGGAAATCAAAATTTCTAGTAGCGAAAGTGGAAGATTTCTGGAAGGTTGTTTTGTGGGACGGAATTTGAAGAGGGGTAGATCTGAAGATAAAGCTGTTAAACTTTGTGTTTATATCAAAAAATGTACTGTAACCATAGACTGTTTGGAATTTAATATTAGTTAGATTAGGAGCTGAAGAAATAATTAAAAAGTTCATTTTTTGCTGTTTAATCATTGATAAAGAGGTGAAATTCAATGAGGGCTTTTCTTTGAACTTCAGTTACAGTAAATCAAATCCAACCTTTGCATCAACAATTGTGGGTAAAAGTTGGATGCCCAATTATAAGCATGTCATATTTGAAACTAGGAAGAGCTTCATCCTTTTAGTTGATGCAAAAGGGAATCATATTGTTGTATAGAATATCAGCGGCAAGGGTGGATATGCTATGGTTTTGAATATTTCCAATACACAAGAATGGCTGAAACAAGAAAGCAAAATATTTTTATTTGTTATTTTTTTAAATATAGCCTGAATGATGCGGAAATTTTCTTGGGTGTTTGCTCATGTTATGGGAAAATTGGAGACTGTACTGATAAATCACAGCAACTTATTCTGCTTGAAGTTACTGCAGAAGAGTTTGGCCAGCTAGAAGCTGGTCCAGGTTATGAGGGGAAAAAAAAACATGATAATCTATTTTTTAACTAATGTGGTGCTAGATGGAGCTGAATCTCTATGGCCACAAAAGATTCATCGGTTGCCTGAATCAAGCTTCATTGATTTATGACCACTGGGACATTAGTACATACTGTTTGATATTAAATTGATTGTGCAAAACATGCTTACTTAACATGGAAGGCCAGTTCGTTTGAGAAAATATATCATGAGTTGGCTTGGGCTGCTTTGTTGTGTTTAAGAAGCTTAGTTGAGGAATCTTGCTCAACTTTGGCTTCTCTAGGAGGGTGCTGTACTTGAACAAGACAGTTGGTGACAAATCATAATGCTTGTTGTTCTCCTGATTTCATTTCAGTCAAGTTTTCTGGAAGATCTTAATCATGCCAACAGGATTAGGGATTTAAGATTTTCTAGTTTGCCATTGTATTTCATTACTCTTTGGTAGTTTGACGTTCCTTTTGATATACTAGGGATGGAGATGCATGTAAATTGCTCACAAATAATACAAAGAGAAATAATGTATTCTCAATCGCAATGGCTTTGTGAGGAACTAGTTTTCTTTCTTCATGAGTTGTAGTCTTTCTTTTCAGTATCAGAGCATAACTACCAGTCATTGTCTCCTGTCTTTAATTGCCTAGAATCAGCATATATATTTGCAGCTCCTTGTTCTTCTAACTGTTATAGACTGCTAATTTATTAGAATATGCTATGTTATTTCCTTCTTTAAAGAAAGCTACTGTTTGCTTTTCATTTTTGGAGTCCATAATGCATCAATTACAGCATGCAGACATGAATTATTGACTACTCCAAAAGAGCCCCATATGCTTTGAATAAAGAGGAAAGAATATGCTTGCAAAAAGTGTGATTTTTTTGTAGTCTTTACATTTGCAGGAATTTAAATTTACATTTATTTATTTTTAAATTGTTTTTTTGAGATGATTTCCACAGTTAGGTAACAATTACATGCTTTCTAATAATTTAATTTTATTCAGGATAGGCTACCGATGGATCATGAGATTTCTTGCTCTTGGTTGTTACTCTTTGCTGCTTATGCCAGGCTTTATTCAAGGTCTGTTAGAGTTAGTAATTTTTGGCTATATTCATGCTTAAATTTCTAACTTATCTATGCACACCTTTAATTTTCTTTATCAGTGAGTTCAGTGTGATACCTGTTGATATGTAGGAGAAAGTAGAGAAAGAGAGGGAGGAAGCAAAAGAGAGAAAAATAGAAATCAGATACAGAGATAGAGAGAGGAGAGAGAAGAGAAGAATAGAATAGAAAGAAGAGAGAACTAGAGAGGCAGAAATAGAGAAGAGAATAGTGGGGGAAGAGATATTTTCAAGACAAAAACTATTTACTCATCTTTGCTTAAGAACAATACATTATTAGAGCCTATTTGTAGGCCAAAAGTAAACCTAATATACTCTTAATAGAAAAGTCAGAGATAAACCTAATTTATAGTCTAAATCATAGTCAAATCATAACCCAACTTAAATAGGAAAAGTATGAGTCATATCCTTCAATTTCTTAATGCAAGACTCAATTCTTGATTTTGCATTAACTTGACTTGTAACTTTAAGCTAATAGATAAAGGACCTATTACTAGCATTTTAAAGTTGTAACATACCCCCTCACATGAAAATTAGATAAATCAAACACGCCCACACCCACAAATACTAGATTAACAAAAACTCTACTTATTTTAATATGATTTAGATGATGCTGGATTTTAACACTAGGTTACTTTGTCAAATTGAGTCTAATATCATATTAAATAATCATTTGACCTAAAAGCTTAAGCTGAAAGGTGAAGGTCAGGTAATGGTATTTAAGTTATAACACTGGGGACATTATGGTGTTCACATATGTGGAATTTTGATGTAATTATCTGTTTGGTAGAGCATAACTAGTTGGATAGTCTTTTGCAGTTGGATATTACTATTTCTTCTCAAGTCAAGTTCGCAGAGGTATAGTTTATGGTGATCAACCAAGAAATAGGTAGGTTTATTTCTTTGCTCCAATAGGCAAATAATTTAATCAAATCCTTCTATCTTGTGAGCATGATTTACTGAAATTTCTTATGATGCAGGCTTGATCTGTATTTACCTAAAGATAGTAATGGGCTGAAGCCAGTTGTAGCATTTGTGACAGGTGGAGCCTGGATTATTGGGTGAGTAAATTTATTCCATGATTTTCCATGTTTATTTTTTCTGTAGAAAAACTTGATATAGTAAGTTTAGGCATGGGAGCCAAATTTAGACATGTACATCCTAGGCACTAGGAAATAGATAGTAGCTTCTGCTTATGTATTTGGCTGCACTTATAAACTTTTCTGCAATTGCACTTTATGATGAAAAGAAATCTGCACAAGTAGATTAAAGACACAAAAATGAAGGTTGAGATGGATCTATGTGACAAACAGAAGTCACTTCTCTAGTTTCCACTATTTCACATGTTTTGTTTGTCTGGTGGATGTATGCATTGAAGGAAACTAATTCTTCTTCCTCTATTTTACTATCAACTTGATTGGATATAAAGTCTAGTAGGCTTTCTAAGTTTGATTCAGTAAATTTCACGGCCATAGGCTGCTGTTTTCTTGGATCATTTATCTTCGCTATCAAAATTTGCATGTTTTGAGGAGTTTGTTTTCTTGTTGATGCAGCTACAAAGCATGGGGTTCTCTTTTAGGCCAACAGTTATCTGAAAGGGACATCATAGTTGCTTGTATAGATTACAGGTACTATCTTTTTGCTTTAACAACAAGAGTAATTGTACATAGTATATGCTACCTTACCAACTGAAAACTCTGTTCTTGATGATGAATAATTATGTGCTATATTGACTTTTTTCCATTCACAAAGACTTTAACCATGCTCTTAGATCGCTTCTTTGATTTTTCTATCTAGCATATGGATCTTTTATCAATTTTCCCTTAACACATGAAATCAACACCAGCTTATTTGGCAGAGACATGTGACTGTAGGTACAGATAAGCGTTTCGCTTAACTGAATATTTAACACTCTCAAGCTCCTGCTTTTCCATACCATTGGTGCCTTCTAAAATTGGATATTCCTAGAGTGCATTTATTCTTCCCTTCCTCTTTGAACCGCATTAGGCAACTATTTCCTATAATGTCGTAACAGTTGCCACTTGATGCATCGTAGATGTTGCACCAGTATCCCACTGCTTAAATTACATCAGTACCATTCCTTTTAGGTGTGTATTTTCTTTATTACATCCAGATATCTGCAATGTTGGTCTCCTAATTCACATATGCATGCAGAAATTTTCCTCAGGGAACCATCAAGGATATGGTGAAGGATGCTTCCCAAGGTATCTCTTTTGTTTGCAATAATATTTCTGAGTATGGAGGTGATCCTGAGAGGTAACAACATGCTTTTCTGATTTCTTTTCGCGTAGAATTGTCTTATGTGAGAGGTTCTTTTGCTATTTGTGCCATTCTTTTTGGTTCCTTCGTTGAATAGGATATATCTAATGGGACAGTCAGCCGGTGCACATATTGCTGCATGTACACTGTTGGACCAGGCAATCAAAGAGACTGGTGAAGGAGAGAGCACAACTTGGAGTGTCTCCCAGTTACAAGCTTATTTTGGTTTATCTGGAGGGTAATATTTGTTTAATGTTTTCTGAGTCCATGATGTCCTTTTCACTATATTTTTAATGATCATGACAATTCTAATAATAGGAGCCGTATACATTTTTTTTCCAAACATGATAGTCAAAGTGGTTTAAGTGGTTCAGTGATCTCTTATGGTAGATCTGCTGAAAGCTGGGGCCTTTAGTTTTACATTGAATGGTTGCAATTTACAACTTAAAAATCAGATTTTGTGGCTGAGATCCTTTAGTTGTCTTTTGATCCATATTTTTTAAATAACTATGGCTCAGATTGTAAAGTTATGATTTGATTGTGTTCCAGTGCTTGGCTGAGGTAATTTTGGCTGACATTGTTTTTGTTCCTTAACTCTGACTCAATTATGCAGCTACAGTTTGATGACAATATGAAGTCTTCTTACTCACCAACTATAAGTTCCATCAATACCAATTGCGAAGCATGGTTATAAGTTGCTGTTGGCTATGTATCTGTAGTTTGATAGTGAAATAGTGGGTTTTCTTATGTATAATATTATGCTTTACAACTACACCTGCTGCTTTTGTTTTGAAACATATTTCTATTGATGTTTCCTGAATTTGTATCGGAATGTCTATGATATTTCTTACAGTTTCCTTGAAATATCTACAAACAGGTACAATTTGTTTGACCTAGTTGATCACTTCCATAGTCGGGGCCTGTACCGTTCTATCTTCTTGAGGTACATACTTCTTCATTTCATAATTAGTTGTGGGTATACATGCACTATCTTTTTTAACATGATATTATTTGGCTGTGAATGCAATGGCTGCAGCATAATGGAAGGGGAAGAATCTTTGAGAGAATATTCTCCTGAAGTATTCGTCCAGGACCCAAACATTAGAAGTGCAGTTTCCCTTCTACCTCCTATAATTCTTTTTCATGGCACAGGAGATTATTCCATTCCATCAGATGCAAGGTTTGAATCTCCTCTTAATTGAACTGTGCATTGTGCATAAAATCATCTTAATTCCAAATTAATATCTTTTTTTTTAAATTTGAGTTATAAAAACATTCTCATTTGTAATAATTGATAAATTGATAAAGTATTATTATTGAATTTCCCATTCTTGCTTGAGGTAATACTGTAAAAATGATCTCCTGTTTGCTTACATGTTTTAAGGTATACTCAATATGCTAAATAGTTAAACAGAGATTATGATATTGTTTTAAGAAACCAGACACCGTTAAATGATGATAATAATGTGCACTTGGTAACTGTCTTATTACTTTTATTGAGTATCTAACTTATTGGACTTATATGCGGCCACTATCCATGCTCCAAGAAAGTTTCACTCAGTTGTTATGATATCCTGAATTTATACTTTTGCTATGATTATGCAGTGATTCTGCCTATTCATTGTTTGAAGAAGTTACTTTTGAACAGAAATTATTTTTTGACTTACGAATTTTTAGTGCTTAATGAAGACATCATGTTTTCTGAGCCATTACTGCATGAGGGGGATGTTGAGATGGATCCTATAAAAGTACTTTAGTAACAGATTAATATTCTTGAAATTTTGAAATATTAAATAGATATCAGGGGAAATTTTTGTTTCTCCTTCCAGAAGATATTAGATTGAAAGTTTGTACCATGTGGAGTGAGAGTTCAATTAGAGTACGAGAAACATTATTGAAGCAAGTCAGACAGGTTAAAAATTATGGTCAGAGTAGGTGAAAATTATGCTTTATTCAATCTGCCTAGATTGACCATTACACTTAGACCAGCTTCCTCAAAGTTGCCAATGTAGCATAGGGGATTATTTGATTCATGAATCTAAGTGTTATATCCACAATTAGTTATTGTTTGCTCCTGCTTTGTAAATTGTGTTTATAAATATGCTGCATAAAGACTAAGGTTACTGCTACCAAAAGGCCTAAAGACTAAAGTTCCTGCTTCCAAAAGGTCCTCATTATGATACCACTTTGTGCAGTAAGAATTTTGCAATTACTCTTCAAAGAGTTGGGGGGAAAGCTGAGGCAATTTTGTATGAAGGAAAGACTCACACGGATTTGTTTCTTCAGGTAAAAGAGTAATCTTATGCCTTCTTTCTACTTCTCTTTGCCAATTATTGATTTGTGGTTTTTGGGAAAGTACTGTTGTTATTCTGTTATATTGCATGGTTTCATCTGTCCAGAAGGTTCATTGTATTTGATTAAGCTCCTTCACCGTACCATGGTCTTCATTTCAAATTCTGCACGTCCATTCATTTTCAGTATAGGTGAACTAAAATTAAGTGCTTGGCAAATTATGAGGTTCTGCAAGAACTGTGCTTCTTCTAGTTGAGAAATGTGCATCACAGTAATGCTTAAACAACCTGCTCTCCTTGCTACCTGAACAACAGTACAGAAAAGAAGTAATGCATAAATTCATCCAACAGCTGATCTGTGATATTCTCGGTTTTATTTTAGCAAAGTGAATGCTTCATAAAATCTGTATATGCCAAATTAATTTGCTTATTTATGTTTTGGCACATACGGCATTCAGGATCCAATGAGAGGTGGGAAAGATGAAATGTTTGAAGATTTGGTTGCTATCATTCATGCTAGCGATGAAGAAGCCCTTGCCAAAGATGCAGTGGCGCCTCCAAGAAGACGTCTTGTACCCGAATTCATGTTGAAGTTGGCACGCTATGTGAGCCCATTCTAATTATTTACAACTTGTCAGCCCGAAAAAACATCCGTTCCTTGTTGATCATGTCGGATGTACCAAGTCTTCTTGTTAAAAGCTTGCCACTCTTTTTCTTTCCCCGCGTACAAAAGAAAGAGATTTTTTGTTTTCTTCTGTGCGTGTCAGTATACTGTCTGTCACCTTTTGGATGTTAGGAGAATTAATCTAATTATGCAAACACAGCAGCTATCTTGACAAAATTTTCGATGACACTGCAACCGAATTCACTTGCTTTCTGTTGCAGCATGTCAGATTGTTTGTTCGGGAAGGATGTGAGGAGTTGACTTCACGTCAGAGTCATTCACGTTATGCGAAAGAAGCCCAACTGCCGTCTCCGACGTTAGAATCGAAGTCATGAATGCGTATGACTGTCTCTCTGTATAATCGCTGCGGGCACTACGACCGAAGTCAAAATTAATTGCAGAGTTGATAAAGAGTTAAAAATGGAATGAAAATGAAGATGAAATATCGGCTACGTTGCAAGCACTGGCTTTGAAATCTCCTAACACGTCACAAGAGATAGAGGGTCTGTTTGGTTTGGTATGCCGGTTCAGATTAAATAGGATGGAATTATATATATATATATATATATATATATATATATATATATAGCATTGCATCATACTTGGAATTTCATGTAATAATATCTTACATATGGAATTCCACGGGGGCATGGGATCATTTTATCCCATAAATGGAGGATAATTAAACACTAAACCTCGCATTAGAATGCAAGTTCTTAACTTATTGAGCTATGCATAAAAAATTTCATAATTTATTTGTAATATTATATTTAACATAATTTATTTTTTAAAACTAAAATAAACATATATTTATATTCAATAAATTATTTAATTAATAAAACAATAACATTTAAAATTTTTTATTAAAATTAAGGAAACTTAATTTCAATAATTTTAAATAAAATTTTCAAACTAAAACACAACACAATCTCTTGAAATTTATTAAGTTAATTTATCATACTATTTTGTATAATAATTTAATAAAATTATAATGCTTATATATTTATTTTAAAATTACTTTTATACAAAATTTTTTACTAATTATTATAAATATATATATACACACAATATACTACTATTAGATATATAATTGTACTATTATAAAAAAAAATTAAAGGTGTCTTATTTTTAAATTGGAACCAAAAAATATGATACTTTGTTAAATTAAAAAAAAATAAAATATGTGCAATTTTGTGATATGAACAATTTTAATGATTTCTTTTGTTGTTTGTGCAACTCCGAATACAAGTGAATACATAAATTTGAATGTATATTTATTTTTTTTATTTATATATTGGAATATAAACTTTTAAAAATTATTGATTTGACATCACATATTATAGATAATTAGATAAATTTTTATAAAATAAAAAAGTAAATAATTTTTTTGAGTGTTAATTAGTACAACTGGAAAAATCTTATAGAATGATACAAGAGGACATAAATGGGGTAAAAAAATTGTTAACTATTAGGGGCTTATTTGAATAGTAATAACTTTTAATTATATTTATATATATATATATATATATATTACCTTTTTTTATTGAATGTATGTATAATAATGTTTGATAGTAACTTTGAAAGATCTTTGGAGTCTTCAAATATTATTATTTAGATTGATTTTCTTATATCTTCTGATTTTCTCATGATGTAATTGTATAGCTTGATTAATGACTTAAAAAATTAAAATTAATAATAGAATTTTATCAATGATAATTTTGAATAGTTAAAATTTAAAGTAACTCCATTAATATTCAAGATATGAAATTAAAAAAAAAGTTACGAATAAATTTATGATTAGCAAAAGATCAGATAAAAAAATTTAATTTAATTAATTTACAAGTATTTTTTTTATTAAGTAGCATAAATATTGTTAATAAAATTTAAAATTATGATTTTTTAATAAAAATATTAATACGTGTGTGTGAATAAAATGTTTAAATTTGTGATTACCTTCCTAGTCATGGGATGATTATTGAAGTAGTGGACACTTACATTGGTTATTGCTACGAAAAACATGGCTCTTTAACTGCTGCCAAGTCTTCTGGTTATTGATATGTCGGTACATGAGTTGCTGCCATGTTTGTTGCTAAGAAATCTATAGGTCACATGTATTCTTGGTGTTGGCAGACTGACTACAAGGACAACCATTTTGTTTCTACAAGACATTGTAGTCGACATAGTATGTTGAGGAATGATTTTTCCCCACTCATGAAATTTCCATAGAGCTTGCGGAAAATGGTGGTGGTAGAGTTAATTAGAGCAGAATGATCAAATTAAAAGCGACGTCCATGATAGCGTGTTTCAGGCCTTCTAATACAAGTGACAATATTTCCTTATGATGTGGTTAAATTCCTCCTCTTCTTGCTTAATACTAAAAAATTACTAATGGTTATGGTAATGGGGTTCAATCAATCACTATAATTGGTAATGGGAATTTACATGTTAAAAATGGTGTTGTGGTTATTGCTTCAACCAACAATAATGGAAATCAAGAAGTTAAAAACAATAGTAACCAAGTTCAAAGTATTATTACTACTATTGTGGTAGTGGAGAACAAAATGTTCAAACAATAGTAACCAAGGTGTTGGAGAAAATGAACATGAAAATCAAATTATAGTTACAGATAAAGGCAATGAAGATCAAAGTGTTAAAACTACTAGGATCTTACGATCAAAACAATAACAAAGAATTAAGCACATAAAATAATCAAAAATAATAATTCAAACATTTTGACAACAATATTGTGTCGTTCAACAAAATGCCTATATGCACATATGAATGGTTCAGATTTACCTTATTAACAACAATAAGGAGGAGATTTATAGCCTTATTACTGAAGCTTAAGAAGTTAAAGCAATTCCGGAATCAGTGGAGGTAGAAAGGAGAGAGTCCTTTTGAATGGATCAAACTGAGATTTTCCTGTTCTTTTTCTTCGGATAGATCTTCTTATATTGTTCAATGAACGTTGATATAATTATGCTTGTATCAGCACAGCTAACTATGTCTATTTAGTATAAAAACACAACCATATCTTAATACATAATCATCCCCGATTTGTTCTCATGCCGGCATTAATCCATCTAGCTATGAATGTCCATATTGATGCGTTGCTATGTGATTGGAGAGCTCTTCAAAAGTGCTTCTATAGCCGGCCGATTTTGTTACATTCTTTCGGTTAAAAGTTGTGCCTCTTATTAAAAAAAATAGTTATTAATATAAGGGCCATATGCTGAAATATATTCGAGGCTCTTTCCATCAAGCAACCATAACAACAAATAAAAATTAATATGTAACATAATTATTGTGTTTATAACCTTAAACCTAATTGAACTTCACCCAGAACAATTATCGAACAAGTAACAATGAAGAATTAAGCAATCAATCAAATCATAGATGAGAAATACCGGAAAATAACATGGTTCGACAATGCCTACATTCATGGAAGAAATCACACTCAAACTTGATTCATTAATAGAGAAAATTTTCAAGCTACAAAGAACATATTCACAACTTTGGAATGAATCCAAAAAGACTCAATTTGGTGACCTACATCGTGATTTATCAAGCTCGAAATATGATGTTAAAATTTACCAGGTACACCCACAAAAATTCCGAATGCATCTCATCTTAACACTTCTACACCTAGCATTCTAAATCAAAGAATCAAGACTGCTTTCCTTCCATTCTTCACCTTCTTCGTTATTCAAAACCAGCACCAATACCATCCAAATTCCTCAGTCAACATGTCGACTATGAACCTTCTTTAGCTTCTTTTGACCTCTATTATCCCTTGTGAAATAGTATCTAATGTCAACGTGTTTAGTTCTTTCGTGGTACATTTGGTTCTTGGCCAACTGTATGGCACTCTAGTTATCACATAACACATCGACAACATTCTGATCAATTACCAGCTAACTCAAAATCGCCTCAAACCATAAAACCTCTTTCACAGCCTTAGTTGCAGCCAAAAATTCAGTTTCTGTTGATGACAGTGCCACAACTGGCTGTAAGACAGCTTTCTAATTCCAAAATTGAAAAAATAACCTATAGTAGGTCTTCTCATATCCAAGTCTCCAACAAAGTCTGAATCTACACAGGCAAATACTTCGTTTTCTGAATCTACGCAGACAAATACTTTGTTTTCATCATGCTTCTGCAATTCATATATCAAACCATAATTTGAAGTGTCTCACAAGCATCTAAACAGCCATTTAACTGCATGCCAATGCACCTTGCCAGGATTACTGATATATTTGCTGATTAAACCAACGGAAAATGATGTGTTAGGCCTGGTGCAAACCACGCATACATGAGGCTTCTCACAACTTGTGTATATGGAACTCTTTCCATATAAGCTTAGTCGTCATCTATTGCTGGTGATTGAGAAGCACTTAATTTGAAATAAGCTGCCAACGGGGCTTGCATTCTACCATCTCAAACCTTATTAACACCTTCTCCACAAAATCTTCCCGTGATAAAAACAGCAGCCTAAATCAATCATGTCAAATTCTATCTTTAAGATGTCTTTGAGTTTGTTCACTTCAATTTTGAATTGACTAGCAGCCAAAATATCATCAACATACAATAACAAGTAGATAGTTCCACCTTGATCTAACTTTTAATAATAAACGCAACTATCAAAACTACTTCTCTTACAACCATGACTTGTTATGAAAACATCAAATCTTCTATACCATTACTTAGGAAATTGTTTCAATTCATACAATGACTCTTCATAAGCACACAAAGTCCTCTTTATTTTCTGTTTTGAACATTTCTAGTTGATTCATTAATATTTGTTCTTCAAGCTCACCATGAAAGAATGCAGTTTTTACAACCATCTGGTTAAATTTCATATTTACAACAACAGTAAATGCAAGCAGCAGTCTTACGGAGGAGAGTAATTAAGTAAGATGCTTGCATTAGTTAATTTAGAGCATATGCAAGTACATAGACCAACTAATGCAAGTACTAGTCTTATGCAATAGTAATTAATTACAGTTATTGTTAAGATGTGGTGCATTCAGAATTTTTACCGGACATTTTAATTGATGATTAATGGTGATTTAAATAAATGCTATCACATTAACTATTTACTTGCAAAAAATTTTGATCTAAGTACTTCTTGGAAATCAAATTGTCACTTCATGATCAGCCTCCAATGCTAGTTGCATTCTAAACCTTATAATTAGTAAAATTTATAATTTTTTCTTACTTATTTACTAAAACTAGGCTCTTCCATTATATGTGATAGTAAAATTAAATGAATGGCATTGCTCGAAAACCATCTTATTATGATTGTTAATTTCATGAAGAGAATTTCCAAATATTTTGTCAAATCAAGATGTCGTTAGCATCATAAATTCAATGACATGCATGGGAGGGCCATTAATAGATCTTCCCTACAATTACAGAGGAAACTTGAAAGGAAAGTATGGGAGAATTCTTCCCTGCCAAAATGTAGGTCAGAAGTACAAGCAATAAGCCACCCCTTCAATTTGTTTGTTTAATATCTAAAATTTATTTTAAATATTTATATTTTAAAAAATTTTATATTACTAAAATGTTGTAATTTATTATTTAAGGTAATTGAATGTAATTAAATAAAATATTATTATGATGTACACTCAATATATATTTTATTTTATCTTTATTTTATTTTTTACATGTAAAAAAATAAAAGAGTATCTATCATAAATTATTATATAAGATATGATAAGAATTAAAAGGAGATTTATCATAATTAAAAATAATAAATTATATTTTTGTATATAAAAAGTATATCCATAAAATTTAAAAATAATTATTTTTTTTTATAAATAAAAGTTTGTGCTTCTTGACAGTTAATTAACGAGATATAATTTATTTTTTTTTAAAAAAATTGTTATGGCAAGTTTGAGAGCCTGTTTAGTGCGTTACTGTTGTCATAAAATGATCATTGTCTGACGGAGATCAGCAACGAAATCCTTTGACGCCGGCGACAAATCCCAGTGAGATCGCCGCTCAACACCGTCAAAAACACTGAGGACGGCCTATTGCAAAAGAAAATTTGTCCACACAATTTGATGGGATTGAAACTCCATAAACCAACTCATCCTCAACTATAATATTCCATCTTTATTTATTAGGCAAAGCCTAAGAAGAGGTACATTGATATAAAATTCAAACTAGAGCTTTTGGAATAAGGACGATAACTAAGCGTATCATCTTCCTTGAATCTTCACGTATTTCATCGTAGCTCTTTTATCTTCCTATCCTACTTAGCTCCAGCCTTCCCTCCGGAAGCCTGTAAATTAATCATTTAAATAAAATAAAATAAAAATCGGTTGTATAAGTTACCAAGTAATTAAGTGAAAACAACTGATCTAGAAAAAGGAAATTTATTGTATGCTTTTGAAGAAGATAACTTTTACCTTCTTCTTGGGCTCCCGGGGCTTCTGCTCTCCCTTCTTAGGGGTCTGCTTGGAAGCTCTAGGGGCACTGCTGCTACTCTTGGCCGCGGGTTCTTTCTTGGCCTGGCCATCAGGTTTCTCAGCCTTGAGTGATGCCATAAGTTGGTGCGTATTCTCTACAAAAAGAAATCAGAAAATGCGTCTACCTTCCCGTCCTGGGGTGAAAACGCCATCAAAACAAGTCTATATTTATAGTGGAGTTGCAGAGAATTAGTAATTTGCAATTAGAATCAGCAGTCACACCACGAATTTTGGTAAATTGATAGATGGATGGCGGTATAGGAAAGAATAGAATAAATGGATTGGAATGGAGTCATCCTGAGGAGATATATGCTGTATCATAAATGCTTTGCTAGCTCAGACATATTTTACTGGCTTTATTCGATGCTTATTTCTTTAAAATGTTTTAAGATAGTTTCAGGCATAAATCTAAATTGAAAAGTACATGTCAGTTCAAGAACAATTTGATACCCTTATTGATGTAACACCGTCTGCATCTTTTACAGCAGTTTTTCTAGATGTATTCCTTCGATCAGTTTCTTAGACATTCTAGATCTTCAGTCCATATGCGCAAATCATTTCAATAATTCACTGTTAAATTGTTAACCGTCATTGTTAATGTTGAAACTCATTTGGTTCAATTTATTACACGGCACAAAAATTGAATGTGTGTAGATGATAGATAGATAGACAGGCAGACAGATACTGTCACGTTGAATAAAACGGTTCTTTGCTCAATATTTTTATACAGGCACATGGGATATGTAATATTTTCGAAATTAATTTATTCGGAAAACATTTGATAGGGAGTGAGTTTGAATATTTACTGTGTCTTAAAAGGTCATTACTCATTTATCACTTCTCCTATAATAATAATGACGATCATTTGTCGTTCTCTGCTATCAAGTTACTTTCCAGAGATCTGCTGTCTCGCGGGGCATTTAACATTTCATCCAAAATTTGGACTGGAACTGCACCACTAGTAAGAGTAGAGTAGTTTCATAATAACCAATCCACTATGTGGTACAAAGTAATTTCGTGAAATTGGACAACATGTTTTCTTACAATCCAATCCAATTTACATCAATTTGAGATGCTCTGCAAATACTGAAATCATACTTCCCAGCAGATTGATCAGATTGGACACCAAAGATCTTCAACAATTTCTTTCCCTTGAATTAAATATACCGCTAATTGAGTCACTGAACATTTTATTTGTCATATAAAAAATATACTTGCAGTCAGTGAGGCTACCTCATTCTCAGAACCACATAAGCCAAAAGCCTGTATCCCACCAACATTATCGTCAAAGCACTAACGTCCCACCATTTATTGCCAAGACCAAGATACTTAATCGCTGGGAATTCCACTACGCTGCAATGCAATCCGGATCCACACTCGTAAACTTCATTTGCTGAGTACTGAACTCCCACCAGAAGCTTATAACAATAATGGCTGAAAGAAATGTATTTCAACCAAGATATGAATGGTGGAATATGCTGAATGTAGTACCCACCAGCGAGTAAAAATACTAGCATCGTCACAGACGCTAAGGTCGTGGCCTGTTTTACATCCATTAACATGGCTCCGAGTGCTAGTCCTAGTCCTTGAGCGACGAGCACGTTGAAAAGGATGACTGCGAGAGTTAGTAAGAATGTGATGAGCGAAGGCTTGAGACCTCCCATCCAATATGTGATAGTGACGAATATAGTTGGGAGAACAAGCTCCATCGGCAAGTCAACGGCAATCCGAGCAAAGTAATAGGAAGAGAGACGGTACATGCCCGAAGAACGTTCTTTAACAAGCATTGAACGTTCTTGGGGAAACACAAATATGGCGCTATTTAAAGGGAAGAAACCCCAGAAGATGGAGAAGAAAAAGAGGAGTCCCACCTGTTGAAAACAGAGCAATTTAGGAAATTTTAGTGCTTCTAGCATTTGTAATGTGATATATAACATGTTGTTCATGAAGGAATTTAAATGGTCAGATGTCTACCTGATCCTCTATGTGTCGAGTATTGGAGTCCCACCATAAGAGGCCTGAAATAATTGAAACAGACAAGACCTGAAAAATTCTTAGGCATGAAAATGATTCATGTTTTCTTTCCTGTAAACCCCTTCTCAGAAGTACTTTGAATTGTTCCCACCAGCTTGTGGTCCACTGATTATCAGAATCTGAATAATAAACATAATAACCATCATCTTTCACTATATAAAGTCAAACAGAATATTGTACGGCTCTCATTGTGCAAGAAGTTAACAGCCACAACGCATGGCAAAATCCAACAGAAGCAATTACGGGAAGGAGATTTTCACTTACTTCTTGGAGCTGATTTTCCTGGACGAAGGGGGTCTTGAAAGTTTCGGTGAATCTCAGACTTCAATGCAGGGTACAGAATCTCCTTATACGATGATATTAGGGACTGCTTTGTTGAATTTTGATCTTCATGATGCTCGAATCTGCCCTGAAACTCCAGCTGATCATCCTGTTTTACATCAGGACCTACACCTGAATCACCAAAATAGTTTCAAAATCATTTTACGAACACAATAAATAAAAATGTTTATTAAATATTGATTCTAACTTACATCTAGTGTGTTTTTTACAACTAACAATTTTATTTTACTTACTTACAAATTAGCAAATGCAACATTTAATTCTAAATATATTTTAAATCTAACAAAATTAATGACTATTTATTTTAAAATATATTTACAAGTGTTTTTGCATAAATAAATTTTTTCGAAAAACAAGGAGTAAAAGTTAGACCGTTTTAGTATCAGCAGATTATCACCAGTAGTAGAAAGAAGAATGATAAAAATAGAATACACGAAATCCTTACACGGCTTAACTGACTCTCTTTCACTTGACAATTGGCCCTGTCAGCACATTCACATTATCTGAATGAATGAATTAATTAATAAATTTAATCGCACATGGCAACTAATTAGCTGAGAAAATAGGTCTACTATCATATGTTGGGACTCACAATCGACATTGAAATTTAAATCGTATAGGGTTGAAAGTGCTGAAATCATGAAGGTTTATTGGTTCTTATTTTCAGCACTTCTCCGGCAGAGAGAAGGACTTTCAATTTCTCTAGCTGTAAGACGAACTGTAAAAGCATTTAGAGTTTATTAGTTAGTTGTGAGTTGGTGAGAAGTTGACAGAGTTCGAGTCCTAAAAATGTTTGTATCAACCATCTATATTGTAAACAAAAGCAGCAGACAGCTTAAGTAACGATGATATGTCTAATCCGGATTACTCCATGCATTTAGTCCTTGTCATATCTCATGTAGTATATGAACTGAATACGAAATGTGTAGTAGGACAAAAGCAAAAGGGTAATAAAATCTTAATTATCTCAATAAAAACAACAGCATGATGAAATTGATCGGCTTATGGGAAGAAATTACTTACCGTTGGCTAGATCAAGCAGAAAATCAGCAGGGTTCAAGAAATTGAAACCCGGCACGTAACCTATGGAGCTAAAGTACTCCATGACTTGACCAGCAGCCCCGCTGTAAACCGGAGAACCTTCAGATAACACCACCACCTTATCAAACATCCGATACAGCCGACTTGAAGGCTGATGAATCGTCGTAATCACGGTTCTCCCAGCTCTTGCTAGTCCCCCCAATGTGGCCACTATACGGTGAGCCGTCGTCGAGTCAAGGCCAGAAGTAGGCTCATCTAGAAACAATAAGCTCGGGTTAATCAGCATCTCTTGTCCAATACTAACCCTTTTACGTTCACCGCCAGATATTCCCCGAAGAAGAGGTCCACCTACCATATTATTTCTGCAACTAGTTAAACCAAGCTCCATGATAACAAGCTCAGTTTGTTCAATTTTCTCTTTTCTGGAGAGTTTCTTTGGCAGCCTTAATAAAGCAGCATATGTCAGTGTCTCTAACACGGTGAGATGAGGATACAACACATCATCTTGTGTAACAAAACCTGTTTTACGCTTCATAGAGCTAGAAAACGGCAGGCCGTTGTATGATATGGCGCCGGAGACTTTCCCTGACAGCCGACCGGCTAGAGCTGTCAGGAGGGTAGTCTTGCCGCTACCAGACGGGCCAAGCATTGCTAATAACTCACAGGGGCGAGCAATACCGCTAACGCCATTGAGTACAATTCGTGCTGACTTGGTCTCATGTGAAGAAAAACAACTTCGCTTTGCTGTATGCAAGTTAATACTATATGCTACATCTTCAAACTGCAGCATCAATTTCCATAAAAAGAAAATTAAAGAAATATACATACAAAAAAATATATATGCGTATTCGTAGCTACATTAATTGAGACTACATGCAAAATTTCTGAAGCTAGCTTGGCATGCTGACGATGAAAAAAGAAAGTATAAGTGACATTAAGGCAATAATTGTGTGTTTTTGGGTACCTTGAGGGTTACTGGTTGTAATGATTCCCGTAAAATGGAGAACCTAACAGGAGCTGGTTCTTGTATGTGGTCTATGATTCGATCTTCAGAGCAAGGAGTGACATTGTTAGCAGGTAAGAAAGGTTCGGCATGAACCAAAACGTTTTCGGTTCGTGCAGTGATAATGGTGTTAGCCGAGGGGGATGGACCGTGGACGTTGCCGGTCATTCTAGTCTCTGGCTGACCAGGGGGCATCATTTGAATGGGATCTGAGTGATCAGACAGAAAGAAGTTTGAAGAAGAAGAAGAATAATAAGCAGCAGCGAAGAGTTAATGGAGAGGTCAGAAACAAGAACAAGTCTTGTGAGTTATTATTATAAAAGTGACGAAGGCACGAGAAGTAGAGAGAGTTGATAGTTGATATAGCCTTGAGTTCATGTCACCAATCTCCCTAGTAGGGTAATAACACTAGATAGAGAGCGTATAAATTAGGTCTAGGGGAGATGCACAGACACTCACCTAGCTCTCTACGTGGCATTGTTTCCTTAATTTTTTTTTCTATTTTTTATATTTATATATATATATATATATATTAATAATGCACTAATATTAATGCTTTCTCTCTTTAAAATATTTTTACTTAAAAAAGTTTTATTTTAAGAAAATAATTCAATTATTCAAATTTAATACATTATACACGTGGGTGAGTATTTTTCAGGAAAAATAAAATAAGATAGCATAATGTTATAAAAAAAATAATTTTCAGTGCATATCTATATATTTTGTACAAGTAATGGTTCGGGGTTTATTGGATAATTGGGTATATTCACTTGTGAAGATGGTATTAATTGTTCATAAATCACAATGGTCTTTTGTCATCTGCTCAGAATGATTCATTCTGTTGTTCAAAAAATTACTTACTTCACCAACTATACCTTCTATTTTACCAATTCTTTATTTTATCTACGAAGCTACATAATATTAGGGTTAATACTAATTCTATAATAATAATTTCTTTTGGAAACATTAAAAAAATATATTGAGATTCATTTTATAATTTAAGATTCATAATTTGATAAAACAAAGAGAGTAAGAAAAGACAATGGCTATTGTTAGAGCTATCATAATATGTATATGTTTTGTTATTATTATTATTATTATCAAAAGTAAAAAACTGTAGACTGAGATGGCAAATCTAAAAAAAGGCACATCCTTTAGACTATAATCGACATGTACATGCATTGAAGTCTTTATTGGTTCATAGCATTAGACAACAACCTGTATTTGGTTTAGGGCCTCCAATATGCAAATCTAAAGGGAAGAAGAGGAACTGACCACCAAAGAAAACTTTATAATAATAATAATAATGCTTATGTTTCAAAATATACTATCACTAAATAGAATGTATACATAAAACAATATCAATTCTGATATGAACAACAATAATTTTGAAAATAATAATAATAATAAATGGTAGGCTTTAATCATCATCCGTTGAGGTGTCGAACACAAACACAACTCCAACCCCAACCAAACCATCCAATATAAATAAAATTTTCTTTTATAATTATTATCAACTTCCCTTTTCCTTCGCGGAGCAGAAATAAAGAAAAAAAGATTAATTAAAGGAGGAATCTCTTTCTTTTTTGAAGAGTTTACATATGGAAAATAAAAAGTAGGTTCTTGTTGCCCTTTATAGGTGTCAAATTCCCATTTTCCGATAGAGATAGTGGCTCAGATTGTGCCGTCTGTTTTAGATTTCTCTCTAAATAAAAAGAAAGGAAGAGGCTTATTTATTTGAGGGAGGTGGAGGTGTCCTCATCATTGAATTTGAAACGTCTATGCCTTTTTTTAACCTCTCTCTGTCTCCTCCTTTGTTTAAAATACGTGTTAGACCGGTGGAATTCCATAAAGGATCTCGCAACAGTAAGGAATACTAATTATATTCATGATTTTACATACATACATGCATATATGTATATATAACAAGGCAATGAAATAGCAATTATATTCTTGATTTTGTTATATAACAATGCAACTTTTGTTAGAAAATGATAAAATTAAAATTACTTTAAATTTTTTTCTTTTGTATTAAGAAAAAAACTTTTTAAAAAAACAAAAAAAAATACTAAAACAATCATAATAGATTATAATTACAAAAATAATTATATCTATTATAATAAAAATATGTACCATTTATAATTATAAAAATTATAACAATATACCATTATTATTATTATTATTATTCTAAAAAATTTCGAATAAACCACTTTTAATAATGTACAAAACAAAAGTTTATCGCATCAAATAAAAAAAATAACATGTAAAATTTAATTAGACTCAATAGAATGCTTTCAAATTTCATGTACACATAATACAATTAATAAATTATAAAATTTTAAAAAGAGATTCATGAAATTAGGTATTATTGGTAAATAACTCTCAAATTATACAAAATATCAATGCTATTTAATAGCTTTTATAATTACATTTATTCATTAATAAAAAAAGTTACATCAATTTGTTTACGTAATCTCATCCAAATTAAGATGTAACCATGCCCTTAATTTCACTCAAATTAAAATAAGGCATGTTGCAATATTAAAATTTTGCACATCAATTTACATGTACAAAAATGTTTGTATAGAGAGTTTATATTTCATAAGTACAAAAATGTGATAATGAAATTCTATTTAGCAAATAGAATGTATGAATGGGTTCCATCAATATATGCTACTCATAAGTATGCTTTAGGTTTTATCGAATGGAATCAACATAATTATCCTTTTTTTTATTAAATTTATAATTAATTCATATAAATATTACAAATATTCTCAAAATTTTGGCACCATTATAATATTTTAACTTTAGTTTTCTTGAATTAGATGTTAATTTGGTGATAACAACATTTTAAATAATTTCCAACAGGAGATAAATCAAATCCTCCTTCCACCATAACTAGAAGGAGGATCTCACATAAAATAAATCAAACTGGAAAAAAAAATAATCCCTTTCTCTAAAATTGCTTTTCAGAGTTTCTTGATATCATCTTACTTCATGGAGAAAGCATAAGAAAAAAATTTATTCCAAGGTATCGTCTTCAGTGTCATATTCCCCCAACTTACCTATTATTATTCTCATATAATTTTGTTCCTGAGTATTTGACTTATATATTAACGTAGCCATAGCCATAATCTATAGTTATCCATGCAATTTCTGAATACGAGATGCCTCTAGCTAAATTTTGGAATCGGGAGCGTGAATTTTGGTCCAACCTGTCTTATTTTATATTCTCATGAATAATAGATCATATACCACGTGCATATAGTGGCCAACGCTATATCTAAATGCCAAAATGTGAAATAAAAAAAGATTCCCGTGTGGTGGCCTCGTAATAAACAAAATCCCATGCATGCACAGTTTCAAACTTTCTGCTGCATTCTCTCGTATTTTAATACCTACACATTTAGTTTCTTGTTCTCTCTTTTGAAAGAATTTAAAAGTAAAACAGTACTACAATGCCAATATAAAAAATTATAATATAATTATTTAATTAATAAAAAAATTTTATTTAGTATTAAAATTTTATAATTAAATTTATTTATATTAAAATATTTATACATTTTATTCTTTTCTTTCTTCTTTACTCTATAAAAAAAAATTTAAAGAAAATTATTCTATAATATTAATATAAATAATATAATAAAATATATAATTAATAAAAATATTTATTAATTAATTATAAATAAAAATAAATTTTATTACAATTAATATGATGTAAAAATTCTATAAAAATTATTTTTTTATTTATAAATAATAAATATTTTTTATTAATTATATAATTTTATTATATTTTAAGTACTGTTTGATCATTTTAGGTAAAACTTTTTCTGATAAGTTTGCATCGTGGTTTGTTGACAAGTGTTCCCGTATGCTTACTTTGGTTGAAGGTTCGTCAGCATATTTAAGACTCTTCTCTCTCTTTCTTTCTACTTCGCCATCAAAGAGGGATGATGCAACTTTTACACGTGGTGTCTGACATTGATGTTAGTGCTTGCTTCTCAATGCTTTTTCCCCTAAGCGCAAAATAGTTTGATGGGACTGGATCAATATGATCTTTCATTGAATTTCGAATCAAGCTAATTTGTCTTTCAAACACGAAATCTATGTATGTACAGCATTAGTGCTCATTGTTATCATCTTATATATACTTCCGTCAAAGTGAGCAAGGTTTTTATGCTTTAAATTTTAAAATTAGGACATTAAGATGGTTCATTAAACCAGCAAAATATTACTACGATCACGGTCTCAAACCTTCTAAATGACTCCACACTCTCTCTTTCTACAAAAAGAATTAAAGAATTGACACTTAATAATATTATATTTGCTTGTGCGAGGAGAATATTTCTTTCATAAAGAGGAGAAACTAGGTGTCAATTTTTCATAAAGAATAAACTGCACAATTGTTTGTCTACCTGAGGGTGGTGGGTTAATAATTTGTTTATGTATTTTTATTAAGTGTATGCTATAGTTTGTTGAAATGTAAAAGACCTAATCAAAACCAGATATGAATGAAGAACTGGAGATCCTGATGGTCTTAATCTTCTACCAGATTGTCCCAGTTCATTGCCGCAAGGGAAATTATTATTAGAACTGTGACTATATCTACATGTGTCTGTCACCAATGCAATTCAAAATTGCCTTCAACATAATGCTCTTTTCAAATGATTTTAATCAGTTAACTAATACTGTTGATGAACACCATGGCAAACAGCGAATTGGGAACATTTTATTTGCTTTGCTTTTGACTTTTAAAAAGCCTACACAATGTCGGTGCTTGCCAATACCATCCTGCCAAACCACTGATTTTAACAGCGAATCTGCTCGTTTGGAAGATTTAAAGTAATTGCGATTGAAAATTCAAGCGCAATGTGTGTCAAATTGGACAAATATTATCGTATGAATACAATAAACAGATCGCCATCCTTTAAGCATCTGCCATCTCAGCTACAACATGGCAAATCCTCTTTCTCTCTCTCTCTCTCTCTCTCTCTCTCTATATATATATATATATATATATATCAGTTGCTGACGAGCAACATTTTAAGGTTATCCCAAGAAGAGATTGTGTAGTCAACAGTAGTTATTAAGCACTTTTCCGATTGAGGCGGAATTATCTCCAAAACAATATGTAGATCAACAATAAAAATTTGGAAAAACCTGGGTTTAACAATCGTGCACGTTACACTTTTATGGACAGTGAAGGAAACATGTGGCAGACGCCTGAGAAATACGGAGAAAGTCCACGGATGAACGTGGATATAGTTCTTTCTCGCAGTACAAGCACTATTATTTTCTCACTTTCGACAGCTTTTAATTTGTTTTTTTTTGCTTGATTTCTTTAAAATTTGAGTGAGCATTCAGAATTACACATATATCTTGCTTTCCGTATTATCTTTGGCAACTGTGTTTTTCTTGTCTGTTTTGATACTGACAATTACGATGAGAAAACCCAGTTTATATATATATATATTATTAGAATATGAATGTAAGCATTATGGCAAATAGTCATTAATCAATAAAGAATACAAAATATTTTTATATTTTAGAGTTTTTTTTTAAAATTTTCCTTCTTAGTATCAGAATAACCTAGTTGTGAGCACTCAATTATTTTTATTTTTTTGCCCATGTCCCTCTCTCTAAATGCCATAAATTTGATCTCTCTTACTTACTCCAACCAACTTTCATTAGTGGCATGGACAAGCATTGACCTTAAAAAAAAGTCAAAAACTAGTTGAACATTTTATCACAAAGTCGGCTGCTCCCACCATGCTCCAGCTTCAAACAAATATACATACAAATAGACTTAGTTCTCAACATATATACCATTTTCATTCCAAACACATATATACAAAAGAAAAAGAGTTGTATCAACAATGACACAATTTTAAAGATCGGTGCAAATCTGATCATTTTGTTCATGGATGGATCATAGGCACATTTTCAAAAGAAGCTCTTCAACTTCAATATGGGAAGTTCAAAAAATTTATATGCACAAGATTTGCAAGAGCAAGAATTTATGCTACAATAAAAAGTAACATATCTTGGTAAATATGAAAGTAAAAATCATTGCCGACCAAATAATTCGCATATTCTAGTTGCCCTTTGTCAGCTTGTTACTCGAAATGTTTCTTCCTGTCAACCAAGTTAACCACCTAAACTAATTTCCAAAGCAGCTCTCAATTATTTTTAGATCAAATTATGTCTTCAACCCTAGTACAGTTTGCAGAAGAAAAAGTGTTAGCAAAGTCAACAAATCAAATTTAAATATGAAAAAAATTAGATTAAATTCAAATTTCCTCTATAAACTTTTTTTTGTTTTTAATTTTTCTTTTTTATTATATAACTTTTGGTCTTTCTCTAAACATGCTGCAGATGTCATAGCTCTAATCATATCAATATTGCTATTAAAGTTTTTTGGAAAATAACAAAAGCTTTTTAAAAAAAAATTATTGAGAATATGTCCATCTATATCATAGAATTGATTTGCAATCTTATGGTATGCAATGCTTCATCAACCGATTAAAGTGACTGGCAATATACTGTAATGAGGGACAGGCAGAAGTGGAGAGGACCAAAGAAGGATTGAGTAGTACTACCCAAATTTTACTTTATCGACACATCAAAAGATGGAAATTGCGCGACTTTCCACTCTCCATAGGCATCTTATGCTCCTTGCCTATCTGTTATCTCATGAAATTACCTAATAGATCGCCATTTTAAGAATATGCCAAAATTTGTTAGCTGGTATTTCACTAAAGTGAAGCATCCCTTATGGCAAGTTGAGAGATGAATTCACCACATATCATAGAGCATCTTACCAACAACGTAAAAATATTGTGATCATGGAACCAAAATTAACTTGTAGGATTATATCATTATCTTTGTCCAATCTGTAAACTGCGAAGACTTGAGCTTTGGAATACTAGCAAATGCACATATCCAACAAGAAGGGTGCAACCTGTTAATTTCATGGATGTTTGTCATAGAACAAGTCATTATCACTGTTTTTAATTTGCGTCATTGGAATGGCATCAAACACTTAATCAATTAGGTAGAAACAACTAACAATAAGGAGAGACGTGGAAATATTGATAACATTGCGGTTTATGAATCTTGTCGCATATTGATCGATACAATTAAAACTACCATAGAATTTAAGCACTATGCTGAATGGACAGGTCAATCTTCAAATATAATGAAACGTTCCGGTCGGCCAACACTTGTATGCTTCCAAAGTCTTTTATGTAGTGGTGTCAAGTGGTTTGATATCCTTCGCTTTTGTCACAGAAATGCTGTCACTTGTGTCTCCAATAACATCTTATCACATCCCACTTCAAACTAGGGCTATAATAAGTTGGTGCCCAGATATAAAGAAGAAAAAATCATGACATGAATGGTATCATAAATGATCTTCACATCTCCGTTATCTTAGTCATCGCATATAATAACATGTGACAAGATCTCACATGCATAATTTGTTTCACTGTCAAGTGCATATTACATTTTTCTTAAGTAGTGAACTTTCGGCAGCAAAAGGTAAGATAACCCCGTGTGTGTCCTCTAGTATCAGCTTGCTTTAAATGCTTTGATTTTGACATTTTAAGTGAAATAATGTGGCCGGCGTCATCTCCTCAACAATATTACAGCACGATGCACATATTGATCGGTCCAATTCCACTCCACTCTCTGCTTTTGATCTTTTGAATTGTTTTGATAAGAGACAAACAACTATTACGTGCCACTAGTATTTCCGATTTCTAATTATTATAAGTTTTAGAATTTGCGTTTTGACTATATATCTCGGAAAGAAACTGTGGCATTGAAGAATTGGCCTTAATCCACCTACAATATATTTGTTATATGGTGGACCTTTTAGACATGATTAAATCCATATTTCTTGCATAATAATTTTATTCACCACATTCAATTAAATACGGCAATTTATTCTTAGTTGTTGACATCTTACGAGTCCATGTAAGAATTAATTAATAAGATGAAGCATATGGTAAGAATAATAATTTGCTTACGTGGGGAGTAGACGATCTCGGAATCAAGAGTGGGCAAACTTTTTTATTTTTAACTTTCATTAGGATCCACAAAAGTTGACCGTGTGAAGTTGGATGTAATTGTCATACAAATTTTGTAACTCACGTAATCATTAATTATTTATCCCCTTTAATACTGTATTTTTACCATTAATCACATACCCATTTGTACCCATTGTCCTTCTTTGCCACCTATGTACCATCTTCTATTTTATATTATTCTCTTTCTTTTTTTTATTACCATTTTTTAACATTTTCTTAAGACACTTAATGCTCACTTCTTTCCACCACCATCATGCCAATAATAAAAAAAATACACATATTTATATTAATTATGACATAGGTAAGCAAATTATTAATATATTAATTAAAAAATTAATTATTAAAAATATATTAATTAAAAAATTAATATAAAATATTTCTCTACATATTATAAATACGTATCATATTAAAATAGTTTTTAGCATACATATTTTGTAAATTAATAATGTAAAAGATTATTTAATAATATATATATATATGAAATGTATATTTCAACGTTATTTTATAAATTAAAATAATTATTTAAGACAATCACATTGTTGTTTAGTATATTTAATAAATATAAATTTTTATTTAATTGCAATTTATCACATATTTATACGGTATGTTTAATAAATAATAATTTAATTTTAAACAAAGTAGTTAGTTAATATTGAAACTTGGCTGTCGATTTAAGTTTGAATTCAATAACTAAATAATGAATAATACTAAGAATCTCAGGTAATTATTCTAATTTGTATTTTTAAATTATAATATAATTTTTATTAATTTTTAAAAATTATAGAAAATTAAAATATAACATAAAAAGAGTAATATTAATTCAAAATAATTGGCGCTGCGTCTAATGCAGATACAGCTAATGGCCTTACAACAGGGATATTTGACCAACGCAAAGATGGTGGTCGTCCAACGCAGAGCGTGTCAGGAATTTATCAAAGAGAAATTAGAAAGGAAAAGAAAATAGATACCCACCGAAAGAAAGAGCATAGACTGAAAACGATGAAGGTGCAAAGAATGGCCCCCTGCCCTTGGCAGTTTGTTACCATGCATCGTAGGTCATTTAGTGATACAAGTTCCCACCAAAATTATCATCTTAGTTTTGGAAAAAACGAAGGTCATTTCTTTAAAGATTTTTTTGGGTCACTGGAAACTAAATACTTGCTGTACTTTTTTGAGTCCTATAAAGCAAGCTAGTTAGAGCAAAACTGCACTCTTTTTTTGAAGCATGCACCCCCTTCCCCTTTCTATAATAATATCCTTCACTCGCCATACTTGTACAACTTCACATTTCTTCTTTCTTTTTTGTTGTTTTAAATTGTTCTTTCCATTAGCATCAGGGTGGGGAATGATAGGCTCTTGAAAAGTTATAAAAGCCTCCAAAAATCCAAGCAAGGCTATCCAGCGAGAGTTGCATTATCAACATAGTTAAAAAGGGTGGAGATGAATGATGTCCTTTGGAACTATTGAGACTTTAACTATGGTAATGCGATCAGAGGGGCCCAAAATTGTTTATTCAAATTAATGCAGGTACTATACAACATAGCTAATTAAAAGAGCAAATAGTTTATCAGCTTAATGTTGTGATCGTATCATATATATATATATATTCCTAAATAATGGACAAGACATTGTTGGAAAATATATTACTTTGAAAAGAAATTTTTAAAAGTTAGGCACTGCATCTCCACAAATACACACACACACACACATATGCATGCTTACGTTCACTCTAACATCAACATGATGAAATTGTAGATATGGGTAATGGAAGTCAGAATCCAAAAAAGCAAACCCAGCGACTTCCACTCAAAAACACATGTAGAACTGGGATTGCGGATAGCCTGGTACAAGCTGCTGCGAATGCGTCACCAAGAAAGTGGCACTGAGAGAGAGCTTGGTTCAAGTTTCAAAATATATATAAATTGAAAGCTGGACGGCACTAAGAAGATCATGGGTGCTGGAAGCTTGAGCAGCTTTAATTGTGGCAAAGTTTGCGTAACATAGACAGATATACAATGTTGATTGATTGTGATTGAGCCTCACTTCTAAAACTACTGGCACGGTATCTTCTTTAAGCAACATTTGGCATCGTGTCCAAAAGGGTATTGCTGGAAAAAGGTGAAAGAAGATCATGAATCATAATCATCGAATATGGCATGTAGATTTTCGCATCGGATTCCACTCATGAGTGAGATTGCAAAAATATCCTCTAGCTACTACACCAAAAGTTGAGATTATTCACGAAGTTGACTTCATAATTCTTTATTCTTTCTCTATTCCTATTATTTTCACATAACCATACTTATTATTATTAAAAATTTTAAATGCTAAAGCCCATGTTGTTTGTGTTTTCTTTTATATAAACTGATTAAATTTAGTAAAAACAAAATAAGAGAGAACAAAAATCATAAAACTTGTGGAGACAACCCTTTTAAGGAAGATTTTAAAAGAGTGTTATTATGTAAAATGATATATACGTAAAGATTCAAATATATATGCTCATACAAACATTTATTAATAAACCCTTTCATATTATTTGTTCTATGAAAGAAGGTTGCCGTGCAAATTACATGCCCAATATGTTGGTAAAAAGGTGGAAGCTGTGGATGTGTACATTGTTTAATACATGCACAATATTAAAGACTTAATTTGCATTGCATGTTTAAGTCACTATGTTTTTCTTTAGGACCTTACTCCATAGACTACATTTCTTAGTGTGTTGAAAACAGAAAAAGTCAGTTAGCAACAAAGAAGTAATTCACTTAGTTTTATGATTTTAGTAAATTTCGACATAATTTACAAAGGAAAAATATATTCTAAAAATTAAGTGACAAAGGATATTAATCTTATCATGTTTTAACTTTATCCTAAGGATGTACTTGATTTTAAGAATGGAAAGAAACGAAGAAAAAATGAAAAAAGAAATGAAATGAAAAAAGAAAAAGAATAAATTTTTCTTTATTTGTTTTGCATTATGCAATCATCTATGAAAGAAATATTTTGACAAAAATATCTTTTAGTTTTAAATTTACTAATACTTATTAATCGATTAATATTTATAATTCAAATTATTATATATATTCAAAATAATTATTATAATAATAGTTAATAGATATATATTTTTTAAATATAAATATAACATTATATTCATCAATTATTTTTATTTGATATAAAAATAATTACTTTTATTAAAATATTTTATGCATTTCATAATAAAAAAAATAAATTAATTTAAATTTTATTTTTAAACATAAATAATCAAATCCTATAAATTTAATATATAATTTAGTAACAAATATTAAATTTATACTTTCTAAATATATTTGTTGATTTAAAAAAATTTATATTTTGAAGATATGAATTCTTTTTAAATTCATAAATTCAATTGCATATGAATATCAAATTTGTTTATTAAAAGTATATTTAATTTTTAATAATATTTATAAAATTATATTATAATCACTAATAATATAATATTTTTCTTATTATATTTAATAGTCAATTTGTCTTGAAAAGAATTAAAAAACTAGAATTAAAATCATCAAATAAATATAAACAGTTATACGAATTAAGATAAATATAGGATTATAAAATAAAATTATAAATTAATATACCTATAAAAAATGATAATAATAATAATAACTGTAGTTTATAGATAGTGTTGAATTTTTATAATAAAATAAATATTAATAATGATAAATTATTTTTATAATTTTTAAAATAAATAATTAATTAAAAATAATTATTAAATTAATCAAAATAAAAAAAAATCGTAAATTAAGGATAAAATTATAAGTTTATGTATTTTGAAAGAGTGAAGAATCTTTTTCCCTCCCTTGAAAGAATAAGGATTCTTATTTTGTTTAAATAAATAAAAAATTTTATATTAGTTTGAGGATTCCTTTCCTTTTCTTTTCTTTATTTATTAACAAAAATAAACACTCTAAAAGTATTTATCCCACCTTCCATGAAATCTTAAGAATGCAAAAGTTTTGTAAAACTACAAATATCACCGTTGTTAAATGGTTAGAATCCATTGTCAAGATTTAAAGTTAATCTAAGAATGAGATGTTATATTGTCTATTCCGTGAATCTCCTAGCTAACTCCGCCAATTGAAAATCTATTGCGGTATTGGATATAGCATCAATGATTATATTGTGGACAATAATGATATGTACATACCATATAGTGGTCACTCATATTAGGCAAAAATCCAAGTTTCATAACTTTTACAGAAAGGAAATTGTGCTTTTAATGAAATTATCTCACATCTTCGTTTATGAAACTCTAAGAAAACGAGAGAGCTTTGGAGAAAAAGAGAAGAATAGTACAAGAAAAAATGGGAAAGCAATGCGTGCCCAACCCCTAAAAGCTAAGCTAAAAGATAAGCATTAAAAACAAAGCAAAAAATTTAGTGAATTTATAAATATGATAACCACAACGATTATTGAAAAGAGCTTCTTGAATTTGAGTAGGAGAAATAAGATGAACTCGAACTTACCATAGAATCCGCAACTTGACTAACTACACTATAAATACGACAATTGAACCACTCGTGATAGACACTCCATGAAGACTTATAATAAGAGTAACAAGAGACGACAAGCAATAGACAACATTCTGTTAAATTAATTATCGGGGTCAATGATATAATAGATAGCTGGCTCAAACAATGGGCTACAGAACATGTTAATCGCAGTCGGAAATTGCAAGCTTAAGATCCCATTCAGAGGATAGTTTTAATGTTGAGTAGTGAATTACTTCGCTTGCTGGAATCAAGGTCTATTATATATCTCTACTGGTAAATGAAAACGTAGAATACTTCCATGTATAACCAATAGACAAGGAAGCTCAAAACAACCTATTACCCGTAAATTATCCAGATAAAAGACAGTCTAAACTTAAGTACATTTATAATATGCTATAAAATCCAAACAAAAAAATTTTTAAAAAAATTAAAAAACATAGGGAGAAAAAAAAAGACTGTAAAGAGTCATACGTGCGGTAGATGTCAAGAGATTTGACTTAGCCGGTGTTCCTCATACCAGCAGCAATGCCATTTATGGTGATAAGCAATGCGTCCCTGATTTTAAGGTTATCATCGTCACATCTCAACCTCTTCAGTATCTCAACCTGCAACATGTTCAAAGGATTGAGATATGGGAGCCTGCTTTCAATGAGCCTCCTTAAACTCCGATTGTTCTCAGACAGTTTATCATGCCCGCTAACAAGAAGTACATACTTCTCCGTTGTTAGGAGCCCCCTTCTTAGTTCAGCCCCGATCTCTTGCCTGCTCTTGGAAACAAGAGCTTCATCATAGTGTTTGGCTATAGGAATGTCCGCCTTCCCTAAAACCATCTCTATAAGATCTATGGTAGACTGAAAAAAAGGCCATTCTCTGTACATTGCTTTCAAGTCTGCGGCATTTCCCTTGTCACAAACACTCTTTAAACCTGCTCCTATTCCAAGCCAAGCTGGAAGAACAAACCTTGTCTGGGTCCATGCAAACACCCATGGAATGGCACGAAGATGGCCAATTCCAGTTGAGCTCTTTCTTCTTGTGGGGCGGCTTCCTATGTTAAGGAAGCCCAGTTCAGCCTGGGGTGTAGCCTCATGGAAGTAGGCAAGGAATTCTGGGTTTTCATAAACCGTGCTTCGGTAATTCTGGCAACTAATTTTTGAGATATCCTCCATGAGATTACGCCATTTTTCTTCTCTAGGTGGTTGAGGAGGTCGCAAGGTTGCAAGTAACACAGCAGTTGTATATATCTCTAGCTGTCTAACAGCTGTTTGTGGCAAACCAAACTTGGCCTGCACCATCTCCCCTTGCTCAGTTGATCGAAGTGTTCCCTGCCAATTTAATGTGCTCGGTTAAAATATAGAAGGGCTTGCTTTACTTTCTCACATCAACATCCAAGTAAAGGAAACTAAATACAGCTACAAACTTATTTTAGAAAGTTACCAACAGCAAAAGAGGGAATAAAAAACTAAAGTTGCCAGAAAAAATTCATAGTACATGCATGATTACATGAAGAAAATTGAATGGCTAGGACTATGTGGATATCAATATCTTTTAATTATAAAACAGCATTTTTAAGCGGACAAACCAAATTAACACTGAGCATAAAAAAATCTTACAACTATTGAATCAAATATGAAATATAAAATCAAATCATATCCCATTGTTAATTAAAAAAATTGAAGAAAAAACAAACCAAAGTTGCATGATATTTATATCAAAAAGCATAACTCACCATAACAGAGCCAGGTGGTTGGGATTGAATGGCAAGGTATGTAGGACCACCACCACGACCTATACTTCCCCCTCGCCCATGGAAAAGAGTGACTTTAATACCATACTCGTTGCATGCAGCCACAACATCCTCTTGGGCTTTGTAAAGTTCCCATGCAGCGGTGAAGCGCCCAGCATCTTTACCAGAATCAGAATATCCAACCATCACCTGTCCATAATCATTCTGTAACATCCACAAAATACCATGGCAGCAACATATAAAACAATCCCGATATTGGCTTCACATTATGCGTACCTCTTGATGCCCATTATGGTTTTTCATAATGTGCTCCCTATACCAATCGATTGATAATAATTTCCTGATCACTGAACCAGCTCCTCTCAAGTCATTCACAGTTTCAAACAGAGGAACCACACGCAACCTATTCCAATATATATGTATATTATATCGACATTATATATGTATCGTGTGAAGGTTTATATACATACGGTAAAAAAAAATCTTAGTACATAAATTTTGCAAAAGAAAACTCAGTATAAAAGAGATGTAAACTTACGTTCCACCAGGACACGATCTCCCTAACTCCCCACTAACAGCAAGTCGTGCATCTTTCTGCAAAAGCTCTACAGCAAGGACATCACTTGCCTGCCAATTAGCAAGCACAAGTTAACTATACCGTTTATTCTATACATGAATTATGAAACAAGTGGTATTTTTTTATTTCGCAAACTGAAATGATCTGAAACTTATGAGTAGTTGATTATACATTTGAAGCCATAGAAATTACGTAAGCCCCAAGTGAATCACTCCCTAGCTCAGCAGCAACACGGAAGGTATCTAAGACTTCTTTAACATCAAGAGGAACCTGAAAAGATCCAAAGGAGGTTAGCAATGCATAATTCACTAAACCAAATTAGGAGGGAAAAATGAGGAAAATGCAAAACATGACGAGCCCTAGTGATGCCATCTTGTTCAAATATCCTGGAAGGAAATACCAATATCAAACTCAACTCAATGTTAGAATTTAATAACAATTATGCTCAATCTACTCAACAATTCCTTTCTAGATGCTTCAAATGGCTTAACCATATTAAGACATCAAAGGCAGGAAACAAAAAACACCCGTTTTACATAGAATTTCCAGGATAAAATGTTTATCGCCACTCTTCCCTTTTCCTCTTAAGTGCATAAACCATGTATTATCTATATTTATGTGGAAGTAAGAGCTAGGTTTGTCTCTACACTGGTCCGTCGCTAAAACTAAAGCTCATTAAAAAGTTTGATCACATAATATTTGATGGCTCAAAAATTAAAGCTCATTAACTTCAAATGATATGAATCCCCTTCAGATAAAACAACAAATCAAACAGTTAGAAACTGACATTTGAATTATTCTTCAATTAACTAACTTCAAATAAGAAACTATATGGTACTAAGAAAATTCTATAAGCTCTGATTTATAGAGTCGTTGACAATTGATAACTCCAGTACTCTTTAAACACCTTACCTGAATGGTAGGAGGAACTAGAGGCCGCTTTCCTTTCAACTCCTTTGTGAGAAATTCCAGTTTTTTTTCTTCATCCCATTCACTATATGTACCCATATCCAAATATTTGGTAATTGCATCTAGCGTTTCAGCATGTCTACCAGATTCCTGATACATTGAAAATTTCAGTTAAAATTGTTTCCCCAAGAAGATGCAAAAAGTAATCTTACAAGTGTGCACCTGACGCAAGTCAAGCTTCATTAACACCATCCCAAAGGTAACAACTCTCCTAATCAGATCAGCAAGGCGACCATCAGCCAGAACCCCAGATCCACATGATTGCTACAATTTTACATCAAAATATGATGTGAGCTCCAGAAATGCATTGTCAATAGCAGACATAAAGATATTACCAGTGAATCGTGGCATAGAAGAAGTGGTTCTAGAAGTTGATCCATTGTTTCATAGTAATCCCAATGATCAAAATCACAAGGAAGGTCCTCAAGAAGAAGTTCCAGCCGTCTTCGCGTCTTCATAAGCTAAATCACAGGACATCATGTATTCAATTAATTACTTGTAGTAGACAAAGGAAGTCAATAACAGTTCAGAGCAGAAGCCTTAGCTTGGGTTAATAATGAGAACAAGTAGTGGATCTAAGATAAGCATAAGAAAACAGCTTTACTGCTCAATTTAGAAATTTTCAACAGCATTAATTTACTGTAATATGGAAAATTCATTTTACATTATACATGCTAGATAAATGCTTGGTTTGCTTGAACCCCTAGTTGAATAACTTTGTATTTTAGGAAGAACTTTAAGACATTTGTTGTCCTGGAGTTACCACTCATCCATCTCAGCATCCTATTATACAAACCCACAATGCATACTTTATCCCAACATTTTAGACACTGCTTTCCTTGGAATACTCCAATCAAAACCATAGAAAAAAGTTTTCATGCAACAAACAAGCCTAACTGTATAGTAAATATCCAAATACAACTACAATTAACAATGAACTACATCAAAAACCTCTTACTTAGGTCATAATTGAAAATATTACAAGGAATCAACTCATTTAGCAACTGCATTGTGTCAAATTCTGTTAATGCTATAGCCTGATTAATCATATCAATGATCAAAAATATTGCCTGCCCGTGAAATTTGCTCTATGTATGTACCTGAAAAATGTCTAGAAATTTGATTAATTATACTCAAAAACTCAAATGTATCATGTTGAGAAAAGTAACAAGCACATACAGAACTGAACCAAAGCAAAAGCCCTCAAGAATTCGCTTCCATGTCAACGCCCATTCACATAAATGAAATATAGAATAATTCTTAAACTGTTCTACATTCCATAACTTTTCCCCATATTGTGAAGAAATAAGTTCTAAACCCCAGTAATTGTTGTAATTCAATCGTTACAGTGTCTTCAATAGTCAGTATGGTCAACGATCTTTAAATTTAATAGTTTTATGAAGCATTAGTCTTTTCAAATCTTGTATTTAGAGTCCATTGAGGTTTGTTTCATTTGGGCTTATGATAAGTTATTTTGTTTTAGTTTTTTGTTGATTTAGGGTATACACTGTTGGTCAAGATTCACACACACACACAACATACATGTATGTGTGTGTGCGCGCGCGCGCACTCGTATGTGTGTGTGCGCGCGCGCGCACTCGTACGTGTGTGTGTGTGTCTATGTATACTTGTATTCTTCCAATTACAGCGAGAGCTGATCTCAGTAAGGTTTAGTTTGATTATTGATCTGTTTAATTGATCTTGTTCTATTTCTTCTATTTATTTGCTTCTAACCATCTGTATTTCACCTTACTCGTTGATCTTTGGCCATCACTATGCTTCAAAACTATATTTGCAATCAAATTTCATTTCAACTTTTCAAAACTCTAAAATCACAAAAAACAAATAAACCAGCACTTAGCAACAGCAAAACAAGACACGTTAACAATAATAACATCATAACCCTCTTTACACCTAATCAAACTATTTTAATTTCATCACAATCCATTTACAAAACAGTCGTAAATATAAAGAAATAAAACTTTTTCAATTATATTAAATCCTAAATTCTTCAGTCAAGTTGTTTGTGTCCATGAAAAAGCAAAAACACAAACATACCAAGCTATCCTGCATCAATACAAATTCTTTGCATGTCCACCCCAGAAACATCAATGGTATTCATATCAAAAGACTTTCAAGATAACAGCAAATCTCATCGATCAACAAAACCATTTACGGTAACACAATTCCATTCATCTTAAAGTTGGGACATAGTGTTTTCAGAAAAATTCTATTAAACTAGTAAGAAGCAATATCTGTCTTCACCATAAACCAACATCACCATTTACACTCATGCAAGCTTAACATTTTGCTACAGTTTTCATAAATGAATACATGCAAACAGGATCAGAAGACGAGCAATACCTTTTCCTTCACATTGCCGAGAACAATTCTGTAGGGAGCAATTCCAGGAAGTTGAGGAGGCCTTGGCTCCAGAAGCTTCTGGAAGCTGGACCTTCCTAGATTAGAGTCTGCAAATACTTTTCTCTGAACATGGAGAGGCATTGAGGAGAAAGAAGAATTACGTGATATCCCAGCTGCAAGAGCATCTTTAGGACCAGCACCATCTTTAGGACCAGCACCATTTCCATTGGTAACTGGTTTGCTGACATTGTTACGAGAATCCTTGCACAAAGGTACTGAAACAGGAGAGTCCTGACAATCCAACATAATTTAAAGACATTAAAAAAGGAAGAACAAATGAAAACCTTTTAAGTAATCAAAATAGTTTCTTATGAGCATCAGTATCCTACAACATGCTTTACCTGACCAGTCAATGGAATATAATCAGACCCAGGCAAATCTAATTTGGGATAGTGAGATCCTCCATCATTGCATTCTGCAAAAGGGGAATGGAATTATAAATATGCTGAAGACAAAAGAAAAACCAAAAGCATAGATAACAAATATTCACACACAAAAACACAAGAAAAAGTGCCAAAATTGCGGATGGCATGTACAAATAAGATTTAGATCAGAGGAAAAATTTACATTCATCTTTAAAGGTTGTCCCACCAAAATCTCAATTAATTTACACATCCCATGCCTAATTTTGTTAGCTGGACCCTCAATGTAATTATTTAAGCTTTCACATTGAACTTCTTAATCAATTTATTCTAAGTATCATAGAGATTAGAAAATACATTTGACGAAAACAAATATATATACTGATTTTGTAACAAAAAAGTAGAATATAGAATATTAATCCCTCAACCTAATGATTCAAGTTTTCACCTTGAATCTCACTCAAATTATACCAAGGCTTATAAAAAATAGAAAACGCATTTTACAATAATATCTATAATTGCAAATAAGTTGAACAAAATTTTTGTACCTCACTGACAATTACAAAAAAAAAGAAGAAAAAAGAAAAAGATATAATAAAACTAATGAAATATGATTTCCTTCAGCTAGAATATGAAGGAAAAAAATTATCAACAGTAGCGACTAAAAGGAAACTATTTATCAATAAGCTGTATTTGGGAACCAGAAAACTCCATATTAATCAAAATTAAATCACATTCGCTTGGTGCAGAAATTATTCTGAGAGCAACTTTCCTCACCAGTGCAGGAGGGGAGATCAGCTCTTTCTGGAAGTTGAGTTGGAAGGGATGGAGACTGTTGGCCAAGATGCTTCGATTGACTTTTGCTCAAAGTTTGATTCCAACTCTCATGCCTATCCTCCGATGAAGTTTCTACAGAGACATTAGACCAAGATCATCAGTGCAAGTTTATAACCAGGAGCTTCACAGATTAAGGGATGGAATTTATAAGTGATTAAAAAAATTAATTTTTTGATATTGCTAAACTTCTTTCATAATGAAACAGGTGCAAATTTTCTGATTAACCATGTAAATATGCCCCAATTATGAGGCTATATTTTCCTTCAATTTAATTTCCTATTGATTCGGATAACTTTTTTAAGTGCACAAAAGTTAAGTTACTATTAACCTCTGAATCCTAACAGTAATATTTTGTCATACAGATAGTCACATAGATTCAAACGCTGTTTCCCTTTTTTCCTTTGTGTTGCAATATAGCTAACAGGACAGGGGATTTAGAAAATTTGAACAGAAGACCTCTCAGTCAAATAGACTCTAAATACTATTAAGTGACCACTAAACTTTAAACCTTAAGCTGATTGATATGGCCCATTCGACTATAAAGACCAGTCATGAAAGATAACTATTAGCACACAATCACAATTTGCATAAAGATAAGATGAACTAAATAACAACAATAACTTCCATTAATATTTTGCCCATTCTGACTGTAATAACTTAGTATGCCAAATGCCCCAAACCTCCTTCAAGAATGTCGTGTGCCACTCTTGAAAATCTGTCACTGCATTGGTTCATGGATAGCTCAAATCTAAGGCTATCAACTTCCCGAATATAGAGATCAATGGCCATCCACCTAGATAAAAGTGAGACATCCCTTGTGACCTGAAAACATACACATTAACAACTTGATGATGTCCCCTGCCTGATAGGAACAGCACACCACAAATATAACATTATTTCCATTTAACAATGTTTTGAAACATAACCATGAGTACAAGAAAACAAGTGGTTTTTCTTAACTGTTTTTTTCACATTAGAAGCCAAAAGTAGTAAAGTCAAAAGATTAAAAAAAACTTTAATAAAGATTGTGATAAATCACTTGCAGAAATTAATAGGTTGTGAATTGATATTTATGACCTCTATACAAGCAACATGGGAGAAGGCACAGGAAATAAGCATTAAATCCAAGGAACAAGATCAAGGACTTGCTGTCAAAAACTCAAGAGGAAGATCAATAAAAGGAGAGCCATTACACATTTTAATGTACTTACATTAACTAGCATGAGTTTTTTATCAACTGAAAGTTAGAGGGAGAGAGAGAGAGAGAGAGAGAGATTAGTCTCTAAAGGAAAACCAAAAATAGTAAAACTCAAAACCATTAGCACATTTGAAATTTTTTATTAATACCTTGCAAACTGTTTAAGTGATACACTAGAGATAATAAGAAAACATTTTATACATATATACATACAGCAGAAGCACAATTGAAATTGTTTAGTAAGAAAACATTTTCACACATACATATTAAATTATAAAATATAAAATAGAATAAGATAAAATAAAATAAAATAAACCAAGATTAGTCACTAAATTAAAAACAAAAGCAGTTTGAAATTTGGAAAATTTAAAGTAGTTGAAGCACATTTGAAATTGTTTATTAATATCTCATAAACCATTTAAGCAATACACCTGAGATATTAAGAAGATAACAAAATGAAATTCTGAAATGGTATGTAACCATTGAAATAAGCACACGGTTACTTACTAACACTCGTGCTTACACTAGTGTAATTGAATACAAGAAATCTTTTCCAATTTTTGCGAGAATAAAGGCAGTAGTATAACTTTACTAAAGTGTAGATATGATATAACCAAACAAGCCAATGCACGATGCATCCATGATCTATCAATTGCCAAATAGAACTATGAACCTATTCCTCACAAAATGTAAAACACACCAAATTCTTGTATCATTTAGATGACAGAAAAGTCATGGATTAATTCATCACAAGTAGATTTTTGTCATTTCTCATATCATATGTCAACAATGAAGATCTTCACCTGATGCAAATAAGAGCAAACAGTTTAAAACCATCACCTTTGCAGTCACATTTGGATTTCCATCTCTATCACCTCCCATCCAAGACCCAAACTTTATTGGTGTGGAAGTTAAAGGAAGAGGCTTCCCCGTATGCTGAAAGAATAAAAACAATGCCAGAATGTAAAGGATATTGAATATTGTATGCACCAAGAGAAACTGACATCTTTGAACCAAAAACCAAGGAAAGAACCTTTTTCAGAGCATTGCTGACACGGCGTAGATAATGAGGCACAGCTTTCCAAAGGGACTGCTCCACAATGTTCAAGCCTGAGATAAAAAAGAAACAATAATTATAATTTGAGTACGCACAGAATAACAATAGTACACAGGATGAGCATGCATTTGGAAACATAGTCAGTAGTAAAATAGATCACCAGCCCTAGCTTCATCCACTGGTGTAGGTTTCTGGCGTCTAAGCTCATCAGTCTGCCATATTGAAGTTATCTCTCTCATCTACAAAAGCCGGCCAAAATGAAAGAAGAAAGAAAAAGCAGAATATTTCAACATGACTCCCCAAATCCCCCAAAATCTGAAACAAAAGTATCTATTGTAGCTTTTTAGAAGAGCCAGTTGAGATTTCATTGTGTGGATAGACAATACCATATCTTCAATTAACATTTCTCGATCTTCGTGACCAAGATCAGGTCGATCATTATAATCCAAAAGATGCTGCAAGGATGGACCAGTTTAAATTAGAGATGTATCATTAACACATTAAAATTTTGAAATTTCAACATGAACACACACACACTTGAAAGTCATTAAGGAACTTACTGCAAGTCTAATGTGTTTGTATTGTAGGGTACGTCTATTAATTTGGGTGGGATGAGCTGTCAGAACAATTTCAACCTCCTACAACAACAAGAGTTGAAAGAACAAAACATAGAAAATTTAATAGATAGATCACATGCCAACATTTGAAACTCTCCGTTACATACATATATATAAAATAGGATTTACACAAAAAAAGAAAAAAGGTGACCTGCTTGCAAACAGTGTTATAAAGCTCATCTGGAGAAACTCCACCCTGTACTAGCTTACTGAAAATGTCATCACATGATTTTGACAAAGGAGCAACATTTCGTGACTTACGAACCCTGTAAACAGTATCATATATCCAAAGATTAGTATAGAGTGTTTCAAACTTTAAAACTGAAAGAACAGCAATGGCCTGCAAACAGTATCATACCTCCAACAGATGAGTGTTTCAAACTTTAAAGTTAAAAGAAGGGCTCAAAAGTCAAATAAAGGAAATGATATGAATTTCAAAAGCACTTGCTCATTGAATGAAGATTCTTTCAGTCTTCACATAATTTTTTAATATAAGGCAGTGATACTGCAAGAGGGCTGTAGAAAGAATTCCAAAAATCATGAATTGGATTCCCAAAATCTTGAAACGGAATTGGTTGGCCTGGCTATACAAAGAGACTAAAGGATAGGAAAGTGCTCATGACTAAATATTTTAAGTATTTGCCCTCTCTAACTTGCAAAAAACAGAAGTGCGGGTAAGTGTTCCACATTTAATATTAGAACAAAAGAATTATAAAACCATTAAAAGAAAACCACAGTCACTAGTTACATGAGGGAACGAAACAAAACAAATCTTCTTTTTTTTAACCGTGGGAGTATAAAGCAGTTGAAAATTGTTGAAACAGACAAGTAAATGGCTTCCTTGAATGTTAAAGGAGGCTAATAAAAGATAATTTACCTGTGATGGGTCTCGGCAACTCCCATCAAATTAAGGTAATGACTGAATGCACGGGCCAGTGTAAATGCTTCCTCTAATGTCATTTTGGATATTTCCAGTGCTAGCTGCTTATCGAGCAGCTCTGCAGTGTCCTCAATCCCCGCCAACCGCATAGTACAAGCACTCTGTAACACATAAACACAAAAATAACATTTAAAAGCAGCCTCGGTATAAATTACTGTACTCTTTTGGCACTCTTCGATTGCCAAGAAAAAAGAATAATAAAGACATAACACCTATTTCTTCTTATTAATGTACCTGCGATCAAACAGAACCGCATGAAAAATAAATGCAAACAATGCATAAAAGCACTAATAAAATAAAAATATTGATTATCTGAGGAAAAAATCACATAATGACCAGCAAAATTAGCCGTTTCGATTCAGTTTTCTCTTTTTATGTAGAATCCATCTATACAAGCAAAATCACAAAACAATACCAGCCATAAAACAAATAACAAACAACAATACTAATCCGAAACCAGTAATCAAAAAAATTAAAAAATATACAAATATACTACTAAACATTAAATCAAAACATATCTAAATCTAGAACTATTTACTGCAGCATAACATCGATCACTCCTATATAAAAGTCTTCTCGTGCTTCGTCCCAAAAATGAAAGAAATCGCAACAGTTTGCTTTAACAAGGAAAGAAACCTGAGCGAGGACTCGTGTGCGCTCCACTTTTTCCATGGAATCACTTCCAACTTCTCGTTGCAACACATCGTTTAGGAGATTTCCAAGTAGCTTACAGTCATCGTCAAAGCTCTGGAACGATATCTCCTCCGCTATGTCGTCCGTGGTGTCCGTCATTGTACCAAAACGACGCCGATGAGAACAACAGAAAAGCCGCAAAGAAAGTGGGCGAAAAAAAAATAAACACGGGAAACGGAAGAAAACTGAGAGAAAGTGGCGTGTGTGTTTGTTATGTAGTTTTCTTTTTTTGAGACAAAGACAAACGGAAACAAGCAGTGGTAGTAGTAGCAGTGATGTCGAAGGCGAGGGACTCCCCGTAAAAGTTAAAATGAATAGTACTTTCTGTTAATATGGGTCCCACAACTTTTTCCTTTCCACAAATTTTTTTTGTAATGCGAAGTTGCGAATGGAAAACATACACGTGGCAGGCATTGAGGATTTGGTGGAAAGCGTTATTATCACACCAGGAGATCAGGTTCCACCCTGAATAAGTGATGTAATAAATAATAAATAAATTTTAAATTATATTTTAATATTTTTATTATAATAAATTAATTAATTTATAAATTTAATTAAAAAATATATTACGTATTCATATTTTTAAAAATTAAAAAAAATAATTTTCTGTTAAAATTTTGTGTATTTCGAATATTTTTTAATTTAAATAAATAAATAAAAACTGTTTCTGGAAAATATTATCTGAAATGATATTTTTATTTACGAAGATAAGATCTTCCTCTGTGAAGCAATGTGATTCAACAGTGTAAAAGGATTATTCCAGGAGATACCTTATCCTTTGCGCAGATCATATCCAGATTCTGATTCTATCTAACAAGTTGAAGAAGACGATACTCTGTTTACAAGAATGCGCGCGTTCCATTTCAGAGCCTTTTGGCTGACAGGCACTCGCCCGTGTAGTTAATATTTGTCACGCCGTATTTTTACAACACTTGATCATATTTTTAATTAGAGTTCCTCTAATTTATCATAATTTTATATTATTTTATTTTTTAAAAAAGGTTTATTAATAATATCTGAAAAATCATCAATTTTCATTAAGAAACAAAAGTTAATTATTATTTTATTAATATTATTAATTCCCTGTAAATTGAGAACCTAAGAGAGAGAGATGTAACTGAAAATTTCTTTAAATAGGTTGAAGTGTTTGTGAAATTTAGGCTAAAAAGAGAGGTGAAGCGCGGTCTTGGATGTCTTCTTACGACTTGATGGGTTTAACATGTTTACTGGTCGAATTTGAGCTTTGGTAGTCCGATTACGAAGGCAATCTAGTTAGTTAACTTGGTCAATATAATTTGGTAAGTCAAAATAAAATTAAAAAAAATATATTTTTTAATTAATTATAAATTTTAATAATTATAAATATACAATATTATGATGTACAAAACATTCTTATCAAATTAAATGTAATTAAGAAAGATATTATTTGGAGACCAGCACTGATGAAATTTGGGAGAGTAGCTTCTTTAAATTACATTTGTTATTTAAAAAAAAATGAAAAAATATGGTACTACAAGAAAATAAGAAAATATTAAGAGGAACGATATGACATACTGGGGCGGCCAATTATTTAATTATGGAAAGGTATGGCCACTTAACTACTGTCCCATTGGACATTACCTTGCAGACAGGGCCTACTACATAAACATCAAACATGCAACATTGTCTCAATCAATCATGACCCGGAAAAGAACGACGTGCCACGTTGCTCTATTGAAAGGCATCTGTGTCTGCTATTTTCGTAGTCAATGAATACAAGGTAAGAAATAGAGACAAAATTATACATCACTTGTAATAAATAAGCCTATATTCTGACGAGATCCTACCCGCCCGCATGCGTGGTATCTTGGATGTCAAACCTGTTGGCCTTTAATCTTGGCCTCTTGGGACTGGCTTCTCTCGAGGCATTTCGTCAAGTATCATGGCTTAAATTACAAATAAGATTATTTTATTCGAAAGGACCCAAGATTATCCATAAAAAAAGTCCCATGGAATAATTTAAAAGGATGGGGTAGCTTTTGAAATTGTTGGGAAGCCCATTCACTTATACAAGAAGAAGCTCACACTTGCATAATTACACACAAAAGTGATGCCTAAGGTAGCTTGAGACATGCACTGTACCGGTCTCTGATCAATTAAAGAACATGACTTGTGTATTTTTTACACTCATCAATATTTATTTACAATTTATATTGTGGAACTGTTGGTCCAAATGCTATTCTAGCCTCAAATTTATAAATAATAATAATAAATAATAAATATAATATGTTAACTATAGTACTTCAATATCAAATATATTTTAACTATATTTTTTATAAATTTATTTAGGATGTGTTCAAACGAAATAAAGACTGTGAGCAAATTTTAAATAATTTTTATTCTTTCTCTCTTTTTTTTTAAATCAAATAAAATAATTTTTCTTTTTTAAAAAATTATTTTCTTCCCCTCATAAACTAACAAAAATCAAACATATTCTAAGTATAATCAAATATAGTTGAGAAAACTTATTTTTAATTTGGCTCTGCCTCCACCTTCATCTTTTCTTCATTTTCACGGTATAGTGTCGTATTACGATAAATGGTATTATTAAGTGGAAATAAATCTAGTTAGTACCAAATTTTTGTATGTTACATAGGACTTAGGTTGCAAAACATGTGTGTATTGTTGCAGCCAAAAGTTTTATATATTTAAAATTTAAAATAATTTTTATAAAAATTTTTAAAAAATATTAAAATATATAAAAATAACTACAAACATATTTAAAATATAATAAAAAACTTAAAACATATTAAAAAAAATTATAATATATAATAAATAATATTTAAAATAAGAATAAAAACTTTAAATGGCACATGAAAAGATTTGAAAAAATATATGTTAAAAAATGTATATGTATTATAGTTCAACCCATGTTTTATGTATATTATAAAAATGAACAAAATTCTAGTGCAAGGTTTAAACAAAATTTCCGTATTATATTTATATATTTATATTTAATATATTTTTATCTCGAATAGAATTATTTTTTTTTATCATATATCTATATTTATGTACTTTTTATTTGATATCGCTTTGAGTTTAAATTTCTTTGCATTTTAAAATTTTCATAAAAATAAACAAGATTTTAGTTAAATTTATAAGCAAAATCTCATTACATTACATATTATAAATATATATATATTTTTTCATTTTACGTATATCGTATTTGATATGCTTTAACTCAAATTGAATAATTTTTATTATATTTTTATTTGATATATTTTATAGTTAAATATTTTTTTATATTTGAGTGTTATTTTTATGTTAAATTTTTGCAAAATATATATTTATGAAAATTTTTAAAAAAATAAAAAAATTAGATGTAAAAAATCTCAATTTATTAAATATTTAAAAATAAAATTATTTTAATTATTTTATAATTTTAATTAATTAATTGAATGTCAAAAATAATAATTTTATTTTATAGTTAAAATATAAATTTTTTATTAATTTTTGCAAAGTACATATACGTATCTTTGATCAAAACTCAACAGGGGGTCAAAATACCCCACTGAAGATAATAATTAAAATAAATTAAGTAGATCGATTGAAGTTCAAAACACCCCATTTGCTTGTTCCCCACGTAGCGACTTTAGTCTTACTCTTATTACGTGGCTCACTACGAATGGACCGCATCAAGATAATTATCTGTGCGCATAACATCTGATTTCCCGGAAAGAGAACGACCCGGTTGCGAATATAAAACGACACTTCTCTCTCCTTTCGGCGAAAAAGGAAAACCTTAAGACTGGGCAGTGGTTTGGGCGTCTGGTTCAAAGGGTCATACTCAAAAGATCATGGACAATGGCCCGAGAGTAGCTGTCGTCGTATGCTTGTTGCGTGGGAACTCGGTGCTGTTGGGGCGGCGCAGATCTTCCAACGGCGATTTTACCTATGCTCTTTCTGGCGGCCACCTCGAATTTGGTCAGTCTCATGTTCACACCAAGTTCTATTTATTTATTTTAGTTTTCTCGAATTATAATAGAATGGGGTTCGAATGAGTTAATTGCAGAGAAATGTGGGAGATCAATGAAACAATTTGGAATACGCTTGTGCCTGAATAATGAAAAAAAAACTACAGTTTTTCAATTTTCAACCTTTTTGTTTTAATATTTTTAGGAGAGAGCTTTGAGGAATGTGCAGCAAGAGAATTGAAGGAGGAAACAGGACTAGATATTCAAAATATGGAGCTTCTGACTGTGACAAACAATGTCTTCCGGGAGAATCCCAAACCATCACATTATGTCACCATCTATCTGCGCGCAGTCTTGGCTGATCCTCTTCAAGTGCCCCAAAATCTTGAACCAGAGAAGTGTTACGGCTGGGATTGGTATGATTGGGACAATCTTCCTCGGCCATTGTTTTGGCCTTTAGAGAAAATGGTACAAAGCGGCTTCAATCCTTTTCCAACAAACTAGAATTTGAAGGACATTGTTACATTTCAGATTTTGCCACTGTCTGAATTTTGTTTTAATTTAACATCGCTGCTTATGCTGGTTTTTCTTTTCTTCTATGTTTTGCATGTGCTGATATCGCTATTGACATAAATCGCTGAAACTATTATACAGGATTATTCCTGTTTTGCACACACAAGCACAAAGGCCACCTAAATCATACTCAGAATTTCAATGTTCTTAAGTTCTGGGTATTGGTAATGATCATAAGAAATGCATTATCATTCGTTCAAAAAAGCTACAGAAAACAAAAAAAGAAAAGAAGAAATTTGCATTCAACTAGTTCAGTTCATTTTGTTTACACTTTTTCACCAACTTAGGCCTCGGCTTAACAGGCTTCAAAAACCCTCGCAATCTCCTCTTCTTCAACTTCAAACACTCTCAAAATCCTAGCCAACGGCTCAAACTTAGGAGCCCACATTTATAGCCATCGGCTATAAATGCTCCCCCTCCTTTACACTCTCGTCCACATCCAAACAAGCCCTTATACCTCCCATACCCTCCAGCACCCCTTCGCTCGACTTCACCATCTCTTTCACGTGTTTCCACGTCGCATCAAACACTATTAAACGTAAATTTTTATGCGTGTTTAGCGTCTGTTTAAGCTCTGAGCGGGTAACGGCAGGTGCGGTGGGGGATGGCCGGAAGAGGCAGATCGTGGTGGAAGGGGATCGGTCGTGAGGTGGGAGTAGAGGAGTTTGCGGGAGAGATGGGTTGTGACGTGGCAGTGGGATTTGGTTAAGAGAAGTGCGATGTTGAGCTTGTCGCGGGACTTGTGCGGGTGGTGGATGATTAAGATTCTTGTGGGGGTTATAATTGGTGTTTTGGGGATGACCTGGCATAGACAGACTGCGATTGGACGATTGCAGTTGCCGCATATACGTCGGCGCAGCCGTGGTGGGTAGTGGCTACGGCTGCTGCTGTCTGTGATCTTCTGCTTCCATGTTCGAAGTAATGCGGATGGGCTATCCCCCTAAAGGGACAGTCAAAACGAAGCTTTTTGCTCTGAAGCGGAGCATTTGCAGACCTTGGATGATGTCACTGCACGGATCCAGCGTCAGAAACTTGGGTTCCAGCTCTTACTAAAACGGGATATGATGGGCCATCAAGAAGTTATTTGGGTCCGGACGTTAATCAGCATCATGGGTCCTGGGGCTGGGACTTGGAATCTTTTGTCAATCTTAATTTACTAAATTAATAAAATAATTAAAGGGCCAATTCAATATCCAATCATAACATATTACATAAAAAAGAAAATACTAATGACGGTGGGAGTGGTCAAAGTTTACAGGTGGACACTTGATAACATCCACTAGTCTTTCTCCAAACTCTTAACTGAAGTCAATTCTCCCAAGGTGAGAATAGTTTTTTTCACTAGTTGGGCGGTTTCCTTTTGAAGGATTTTGTATCACCAAACTTGTATTTGAGTTCGATTACATGTATTGGGGGTTTCACGTGGTGGCGGAGATGAGAGAGATGGCACAACGATCGCTTGATTCGTATAAAAGTATCCATGGTATCAGTACCCCTGGACCTGGAGGATCTCTAATGAGGTTGACTCCAAGAGCAAGAGTCAATGAAAGTAGTGGTCCTGACAGAGTATATGCAGTTCCTAAATTTGGTGATCGGCATGAGAACGTCCCTGCATTAACTGATGAATGTACATATGGCAGATGTCTTAGCAGTTGGTCGTTTGATAGAAATGATCCTCCCTCAGATATTGACATGTTTAACCGAGTGCAAAATACGAGTGTAGAGGCAACAGAGAGTGTATCGGGCAAAAGAAGTCGGTCTCCAAACGGTCCTGTTCATGGGTTAACAACTGCCGATGACAGTGTCAAGATTTGTTGCTTTCCTTGTGTCAGAAAATGACTGACCCTCTCCAAAGACAGTAATTTTCTTTTTAATTTCATTGTTGTATCAACTCCAATTCGGTGATTTGATATGTTTTAGTGAGAAAGAAGGAAATCAGAGAAACTTGCACTCTTTATTGATCAATCAGAAATGAGAATACAAGATCTCCCAACAAACCAACTGATCAGACGAAGATTAGCCTTGCTCTGTTTCATAGCCCCAAAACACCAGCAGCTCAAACCACCTGAGTTATCCTTTTAGTTTTAATGAGGATTTATATACATCAAACCTTATATATCATATAGTTTCAAACTGTGAATATTGATGAGCATTGTTGCATTTTCTATGCTGGCGTCTCATCCCCAGAAAAGAAGGAAGAAGTCCAGCTGTGAAAGAAGGCATATATTCTTGATGATGAACTGGACTATGGTCTTTATTCAAACTGTTACTGTAAAGATCAAAATTAGAACATTCTGCTACATAACAAACTGTAATAGAAAGGCTGACACTCTTAGATCCAGAGGACACCTGTCTGTAGATAATAGCTTTAGTTATCTTGTCCAGCAATTAATCTTTGTACATTGTCTTGTCCTCGGGACAAATATACAGAAAGTATTCTACTGTGATCCTCCTCCATTCCCAGATGATTAATTACTAGGACTTATTTATTAATCCTTTAAATCAACTCTTTGCGTCTGTAAATTGAGAAAAGGGTTTTTCTTATTGCAGATTCAACGTGATTGAATATTTAACTGAAAATGAGTATATTTTTTTCATACTCTTTTTACAGAAGATTTAGATTTTTTTTTCCCTTGAATTTTTGATAAGATGCCATGTAATGATATCATTTATTATTTTATAAAAATTTATAAATTAATTTTTATATTTTATAATATAAATTAAAAAATTTTAAATATAATTTAAACTATTTATTATTGAATATATCGTATGTTATTATTGTATTATTAAATTTAAGAAAAAAAAGATGGTGAAATAATTCAAATTTTTTTGTGAAATGTTTAATTACCATGATTAAATTTTTTTTCTGCATATTATTTTATCTAACTAATTTTTACATTCATACAACTTTTGCATATTTTATCCGATCAGTAATTTAAGGACACTCGCCAAGGGAGGGAAAACTTACAGTGTCCTAAAAATAAAAATAAAACAAAATGCATGCATCATTTTCTACGGCCTGGTGCATTTTACATGTATCATTCATTCTTTGTGAAGCAATGACTGACATAATCACCTTGGACATTGGTAACACCATGGATAATTAATGAAACCCTAGAGTACTTTAATGATATATCCATTAGGTCATTTGCGGATAGAGGGTGAGTGTTGATCAAAGCTTATCAACTTAATTGCTTATATATATATATATATATCCCTATAAAAAATTTCAGACGAAGAAATTGTTTGCTTGCCTCTGTGGGGCTATTCATGAGTTGTAGACCAATTCCTTCTCAAAATATTAATTTGTAGTACGAGGATGATGTGGTGGTAGGTCATCAGCTAGTCACTCTTGTTTGTTAGAACTTGAGAGATTTGGGTTTTAATAGTCTTTCATTTGTGATTGTGATGTGCTGTTGAACAATTTTTACTTCACAAATAACTTACTATGTTAAGTCATTCTTTGGTGAGCTATCTATCTACCTATCTATATCTATCTATCTATCTATCTATCTATATTTTTGCATAATCATTTTAATTATTTGTAAATGTAAATCCAATCTCTTGCGACTAAGTCGTTGGTTATGGATCATGGTTGGTGGCCTGCGGTTGTGGTCGATCCCATGGACTAAAATAAACAAAGTTAAATAAAAAAATCGCATTGACGAGTAGTATTCATAATTCAACCAGGTTTGATGCTATGAATGAAAGTCCGCAACACATATGGATTGGAGCTGGAGCACAAGTGACTACAAAAGTTATAGAAGCTGGTCTATCTATCTGGCTTAGCGATTACATTCCTGTGGCGGTGCGTGGGAAGAGCAAGTTTATTGGCTTGATGATTGTATAGCCATCATTGTTCCCTTTTTGGCATTCATTGCTTATTTGTCTCAACTGCTATACTTCTTATTGGTTTATTCGGTGGACTTTTGATGGACGGCGCACCAGGATTTCGATTTACCATTTCATAGTTTACAATTTTATGTTGAAAGGGGAAAACATATATCAGGCTATACCTCTTAAATCTTAGGGGCTCTAAGGATCCTCTCCTGAATTTGCCATAAATTTTTTGCTTGTGAACACAAGCTGCAAAGCAATCAAAGTAATCTCTCTTTACTAGGGATGTGCATTGATTCTTATTACAACCGAATCTATTATGAATTTAACAAAAAAAATTAATTTCAAACTAGAACTAATATTTTAGGAAATGTTTTAGTTCTAAAATTAAGGAATTGGAATTGAACCGTAGAAAGGAATAATTAATTTAATTTTAAAAATTAAAAATTATTTATTTACTATATTTATATTTTAAAAATAAAATAAATATTAATTCATATTTAATAAATTATTTAATTAATAAAATAATAATATTTTATATATTTTATTAAAATTATAAAAAATTAATTTTAAATAAATACTTTAAATTAAAATATAACATGTGATGTTAAAATTTAATACTAAATTTATATAAACGTAACTCTTATGTAAAATATTATCATATTTAGTTCAATGAATAATTTATTAAAAAAAATAAAATACTTATAATATTTTATTTAACTTTTTTTTTGTGTTTTTATATAATAATTTAGTAAATTTGTGATATATATATATATTTATTTAAAATTATTGAATAAATTAATAATTATCATAAATATATATATATATATATACAATATAATTTTATTAAAATACATAATTATGTTATTAAAAAATAATTTTTTATAATATCTTTTAAATAAATTATTATATATTAATTTTTTTTGTATAAATTATTTTCTATAATCTTTCAATCACTCAATTTTTTTATTTATATATATTATTATTTTGATAATTTAATATTATTAATTTAATTTTTTTAAATTAAAATTATAAAATTTAAATAATTAATAAATAAAATATTTTATTTTAAAATTTGAAATGGAATTCAAATTAAAAATAAAATATTTTATTAAATAAGATTCAACGTGAAATGAAAACCGAACTTAATTTTGAACTCTACCCGAAGTCCAAAGAGACGAACAATATCAGACTGAGACACAAAGCACAAAGGTGGCAGGCTAATGTTGGCTCACGGGAGTATATGTGAAATTGGGGTTGGTGCAGGGAACATGAAAGTATTCAAAGACAGCCTTGGGATTGAGAATGTGAAATTGGGGTCGGTGGTGGGAACATGGCCTTACCTGCTCTTAAAAGCTGCTTCCAATGCAAGTCAGACTATGCAGTCAAGCCTGCCTGCCTCTCTCTATCTCTGCCTCATCTCGTCCAATCGCATTACCTCACGCTCTCCTCATTTTGGGCCCCCCGCCATACCACTTTGATTTACAAAAAACACAGCCCCGTTGTCTCGTCAGATTCCCTTTACTGCCCAATATTTCAAAGGGGATTTATCAAAAAAAATTTTAATTAAAATTTATGATTTTTATAATAAATTAATTAATAAAAATAAATATATTCTTTATAAATAAAATTTTAATTTATTCACTTTTATTTAATTTTTAAATTTTAGTTTAGATATATTTTTAAAATAAATAAAATAATATTTATTAAAAAATTTAATCACAAAATATTTTTTGTATTATTAATTTTTTGATAAATGAGTTTAAAATTACTCATAATATTATATGAGATTTATGATTTGTATTAAAAATATAATTTTATTTTATAAATATTTAAATAATATTAATTAATAATAATTATATTAAAATATTTTAATTTTTATTATTTAAAAATATTTTTATATGAAAAATTAATTATATTATAAAATTAAGATAGTATTTGTTATTAAAAACATAAAAGAAAAAAAAATGACAAGAAAAGAAGAAAATAAATGAAAAAAAATTTCTTTATTTATTTGAATCATAGAATTATCCATAAAAAAAGAATTTATTATTTTTATTTTAATAAAAATATTCTTTTCTTTTAAATTTATTAATACTTATTAATAAATTAAAAATTTTGAAATTTTTTTTACTTTTAATTTTAGCTGTAATTGTATTTTATTAAAAATAATTATTATAATAAATATTTAATAATATGTTTTCCTAATATTCTTATTATAAATATTTGTTATATTAATTAATAATTTTTTATTTAAATAAAATATTTATTTTTATTAAAATATTTTATGTATTTTATATTTAAAAAATTAAAATATTAATTTTCAACTTTTATTTTAAAATATAAAAATAATTATATTAATATTTATTTTTATATAATAAAAATAAAATTATCAAATAAATATGAATAGTTATATAAATTATGATAAAATATAAAATTATAAAATAAAATTATAAATTAATATACATATAAAACTATATAAAAATATTTATAATTAGAATTATGATAAAAATAATGTATAATAATTATAATTTATAATATAATATTAAAATTTTATATAAAAATAAATATAATATTGATAATTTAATTTATAAATAAAATAAAGTAATACTATGTAATAATTTTAAAATAATTTATTATCAAAAAGAATTATATAAAATTGATTAAAATAAAAATAAAAATAATTATATAAAAAGAGTACAAAATAAAAAATTTATTTATTTTGGAAAGAAAATTATAATTCTTCGTTGAATAAAAGTTTTATAAATTTTTTTAACAAAAATAAATAAAATAATAATAATTCTCTACCCTTCTCCTATCTTTTTTCTGCCCCTGTATTACAAGAAACAAACTGAACGCGAGCTCCTCAGTTCTTTCCTCTGTCTCCAGTCCCAGTTAGGTGGAGCTGTTCAGCTTCTTTTTGTCGAGATTCTCTTACAAATGTCCTTAGTCTCACAGCAGTTGACCGAAGGGAGACACAACCAAGAATAAATTCACCCTATATAACCGGCTGTATTGAAGAAATTAAACGTAATCACAATCTCTCTATCTTTATTTCCTTGCCTACTCCTTAGTCGCGCCAATCTCTAAACACTATCTTTGCACTTCATTGCTTCTTTCGGTTTCCCAGATGAGGACAATCACGGCCAAGACTCCCCGTGACTCTTCTTTCTCTTTGTCCAGGAGATACTTCAACTGGAAAAGGAAAGTTGAAGGTGATGACGACATGGAAGAAATCTTAACCAACTCATCTTCTCTGCACTACTGTGAGGAGGAGAAAGATGAGCGGTTTACAATTTCAGTCCCCACTCAAATTACTACCATTCCCGCACGAAAGAAAAAGTTCCTGGTTGTAGCAGTTTCAAAGTTTCGATCAGCTCTTGCTGTTTTTGGTAAGAGCCGATCGTCCAACCACTCAGGATTAGGTAGTCGAGTTATTGGCACCCTTTTCGGATACCGAAGTGGTCATGTCCATTTTGCATTTCAGGAAGATCCCAAGTTAAGTCCAGCTTTTTTGATAGAACTTGCAACGCCAACAAGCGTTTTGGTTCGAGAAATGGCTTCGGGGATGGTCCGGATTGCCCTGGAATGTGAAAAGAAAATCGAAAACAAACGCCTTAAACTGCTAGAGGAGCCTTTGTGGAGGACTTACTGCAATGGAAAGAAATGCGGGTTCGCAATGAGGCGTGAATGCGGTCCTGAAGAATTGAAGCTATTGAAAACTGTTGAGCCGATTTCAGTAGGTGCTGGTGTTTTACCAGGAAATGAAAATGGTAATTGCAATGGAGGTGAGACTGGAGGAGAGCTCATGTACATGAGAGCAAGGTTCGAGAGAGTGGTGGGGATCTAAAGATTCAGAGGCATTTTACATGATGAATCCTGATTGCAGTGGAGGTCCTGAACTTAGTGTTTATTTGCTTAGGGTTTAGCTGTCAAGTATTCAAACCAATGGAAAAAATAAAAATGAAAAAAAGAAGTGAAGAATGGGTTCTCCTTCTCCATGTATTTTGCTCTCCTTTTTCGGTTTTGGAGAATTACATGTCCTCCAAGAACTTATCATCTATTTATATGTAACAGACTGAAGAACGCTTAGACTAACAGAAAATTTGAAATTGGTTTGCCCCCGATTGATTGTTATCGGAGAAATTAAATAAGATTAGGTGACAAAATTCACTTTAAAATTATCGAATATATAATCAGCACGTTTGGATTCAGTTTCAATTGGTTGGCCAACTCTCTCTTATTTATTTTATATCATGAATAAAAGGAAAAGTGTTTGGTTGCATTCGCTTCCGGCATCCAATTGTTTTCAAAGGCGTATGAAAGATATTTTGTTTCGCCAGGCATTTTTATGGGAGGTAGCATCAAAAATGTTTCTTAACATGGGTTGAAGATGAGCCCAGTGTTGCCTTCAGATCTTTAGTTAAGCCTCAGTACTTGGATTGCTTCTGCTTTTGGCCTACTAATAGAAATACCAAATCAGAAAACCCCTCCATACTAATAAAGCAAGCAATGCAAAAGTAAGTTTAGAATATCTTATTTATAAATAATAAAAGAATATTTTTTTTATATTAATTTTACACAACAGATGAATGTCTAGACTCTCACCCAATATATAATTATTAAGAAATGACTCCATGAAGCACTTTTGCATTTTGAATATGGAGATTGAGAGGGTAATATTCCCCTGTTAAGCCATTTTCTTTTCTTTCCTGTAATGTTTCAGCAAACTCAAGAGACACATCACCAGGACTTCTTTCTTTGGGTATACTTCTGGGTCGGTGGGATATTTTATGCTCGGATTAAAATACTAACCAGGTTTATTAATTATATAAACCCTTAGGACTGAGTCCGGACGGGGGTGCTGCTGGCTACTGGCAGCATGTGACCCTGGTGCTTAGAAAGTGAATGCTTTTATTATCCCAAAATTAATAGCCAGCAAAAAGCACAAATCGACGCCAAATCCACTTCATTTCATTTAAAGAAATGTTGTAGAATTTCTTACCAAAATAAAAATAAAAACAATAACAAAAACAAACATGGTGTCGTGTTCCTGAATCTAGCATTGCATTGTAGTACTTAAATTTGTTAATTTGTCTGGTATTGAATTTGAAGCCTCAAGTTAAGCGGCAATTTTACGTGGTACTCCCATCTTCTTGAAGTCTCAGATCAAGATTGAGCTTTCATCTATCTACTCCTCTGTCTTCTTATGTCTGCTTTGTCACATGGACAACTTTAATTAATTCCAAATCATAAGATGGTATAAGTCCAAAAGTTTGTGCTACAACTTGTACATGTTTATACACATACACACACACGCGTCTGTCTGTATGTATGTATGTATGTATGTACACTGCACGTTAATATCAAGTGTTGATGGAAAACATGGATGGATTGGTCCTCATTTTCCATGCCAAAAAATTTCGTACGTCATGATTATCGGGTGGCTCTTCATTCACATCTTACTCTCAAAGAATTACAGAAATAACATTTAACGTCCAGGTTACTATTGCCGAAAGAATTTGACTCATTATGTTCATACAGTATTTTCGCTGTCAAAACAAAGAGAACCTTTTTAATTGTTCTTTTGCTCGCTCCTTTCTTTCAGTAGTACGTTTTCCATTAGATTTTACTATAACACTTGAAGGTGCACTGACAAAGTCCAAATTGCAGGGAAAATAGGTCGTAGGCAGCATAAGATATCAACAGTAATTCAAAGACTATCTAGGAATCTGGATGTATATTGGGCAAATTCCGGCAACATTTCATATTTAAGTTAAAAGAGTTGTAAATAAATTTAAGATTTTCATGCGGATCTCGCAATGATATAATGTTTGAAATATATGTAAAAAGAGAGGCTGCGTTCTTCATTTGTTAAATTTGATCCAAAATTTGGGGGACTTTGTACAAATATTTGACTCACAATCTTATCTTATGCTAAAAGATTAAGCTAAGACTTGAATATCTTTGCAATTGTGGCTTACCTCTATGACTTTGCTTGCAATTTTCCCACAATTTACGCACAAAAAAGTCATCCCAGGTACTTCAAATTTATATATTTAATTTGGACTCTATTTATTTAGTTTTCCGCAAACCCGTGGCCTTACATTAACTTCCCATTTGGACTGTGTTCTCATTAACAAAAAAAAGGAAAATTTGAAATCGGTATACTAATTACCTTACATGTGTGGTACGAAGAGCCAATGATATCTTACGAATACCCTTAAATAAAACTTTTGGTAAAGGTGGCAATAGTCCATACACTTTTATAATATTTAAAGGTTAGTTAGGCAATTAAATATAATGTGAGATTGCCGAAGGGACAAATATGTTTAGCGAATTCGATCAGAGGAGACAGGAGTGAATGTGAAATTGGAACGCAGATGTTGAATATCTGAGGACAGGACTGCCCTTTGCGATGAGTTTAATATTCCTTTTCGTTTGGGGATTTGCGTGGCGACTATCGGACGCGTGAATTTCGTGGCTCAATTATTTTAAATTGACGTTTAAACGAAGATGTATGGAATATTAAACGATGGTTTCCTCTTCTCTCTCTCTATCTCTTTCTTATAACTTATCATACTATCGTTTCACTGTTCCCCCTCCTTTTTTTATTTTCTTTTGTACACTATATTATTGCTCTAATTTGAATATCTTGTACACCCTATTAATTTCATTACAGTCCGAAAAATCTGAAATTTTTGTAAACATACATAAATTCAACTATGATGATCTACCCTGACGATTCATGTTACAAGTGCCAATCTTGTATCTAATAGAATTACTAGAATCATAAATTTTAAGAAGAATACGAGTTTATGAACACTTTTATTCATAAATTTGTAACAAGTGAGATTAGAGTATGATTTATGCCACAATATTTAAAAGGTGAGCAGATGGGCTATGCTATTCTGCTAGTTAGTTCACAACAGTTTAATAGATAATTGACTTTGGTAAAATCTCCGGGAGATTAAGCCAAATTTGATAACCAAAACAAAAATCTTCTCTTGCGAAGAAACCAAGATAGAGAGTATTCAGAGGTGGGCCAAGAAACCAAAGTATACTAAATAAAAATCGACGGCAATACTTGAATTCAGGAAACCATTTTAAGCTCCTCGTCTACAGTTGCTGGAAAAGTCAATATAAGAGAGCATGGAAAGATCACTCAATTTAATTCAAACATAATTTATCCTGTAATATTTTTGAAACTTGATGTATAGCAAATCAATAAAATGTAATATAACATCAGATCATAGTAAAATAATAACAATACAACTTCCTTCGTATCAAAATGAATAATAATAAACTCTCTCATTGTCTAAATCTTTCTGTACAATATATCTAAGAATTACAAACCAAAAAGAAAAAAAAATTAAAATTCAACCCCAGTATGATTCGATCAGTTTTGAGGTGTAGAATTGACAACTGAGTTGTGCCTCTTGGATGGACCAGAAGGCGGTATTGGTGTTCCTTTGGGGAAGAAATTGAACATCGTCCCTTGATATTCAAAACCATTCACATACTTTCTCTTGTATACCTTCATGTTATGTGAATCCATGGAAACCTTCGAATCATCTGAAAACATTGTTGAACTGGGTCGAGAAGCGGCACAAGATCCGACGATGAGAAGCAAAACCAGAAATAAAAGATAAAAAACTTTGCAGGAGAGATGCAAAGATTTACAAAGTGAAGAAGAAGAAGAAGCCATTGAAGAAATTGGTAGGGTTTAAGGAGAGAATATGAGTGTGTGTGTGAGAGAGAGAGTGAGGTAGAGAGAGAGAGAGAGAGGAGAGAGAGAGAGAGAGAGATGAGAGGGGGGTGGGAGAGGGAGAATTTATAATTTCTTTTACTGAGGCAGAAAGGTGTGGTTTAATATAAAAGATATATATGCATGGGAAAAGAGAAAAGGTTTGGCAAATTGGAATGCGAAGGGAACGAAAGAGAGGGGTGGAAATGAATTGCACGCTAACGACTATCGAATTATTAAATTTTCCCAATGTCAACGGTTGAAATTTAAAATTGCAAGTATTTGGTGCCGGCTTGGACTTTTTAACTTTGATAAATTAAAGTAACATTTCTTTGTTTTCCATCTGGGGTTTTCGGGTATTAGGTTTAGTGTCAATTGAAGCACGAAATTAAGCTAACGTGATATGAAATTTAGGCGCATAACAATGGCGTGGTCCGCGTGGACGAAGCCCTCCAATCACAAATCCCCACTTCACTTCAATGCTATTTAACTTGTATATTGTTTGGCAGACCAGAAAATGCTATCAATTACTTTCATTTTTCTTTTTATTTATTTAAATTTCTTTTATGTGTAATTTGTTATCATGCTTTTATTATTGCCCTTTTTGTTTGTGGACATCAAGTAATCTTGTCTAAACGGGGAGACAATTGAGGGTGTTTGTTTGTAGTAAACATAAATTAATGTTGTACGTAGTAGACTCACAAATCTTTATATTACTCTTTAATTTACAAATTTCGGCTGAAATTACTACACTCCTCGCACCAATAACAGTCTTATTCTGAAATGACCGACTGCCACTCTGTCTTGAAAATGAAAGGAAACCATGAGCAATTGCAACTCATTTTCCAGTTAAAAACAAGAAAAAGGAGGTCAAAATGGCTACAGTAACTGACAATTCTTCCTTCCTTGAGAGAATTACGATCCCTGGATGTAGACCATAAGGTGAGAACGAATATGTCTCTATTAATCTGGAATTCCCTTAGAAAGATTAGTACAAGAAAACTCTTAACTATACATAAGAATGAGTTTTTGTTATAAAAAAAAATCATATTTTCAAGACTTCAAATATGTTCCTGCGTTGTTGTTGGATTGATCTTAGTTTATTCACAAAAAATTATAAATAATTTTTTTACATAAATGTTTATTTATTTATTTATTTTAATAAAAAATATATCACTTGTGACAATATTCTTATATATCTGTATATGGTAGCATCAGTAAAATTTATAAATATATATGGTTACAATCATTTTATCCTTTTAAACATTAATATAAACTAATGATACCTTTTCTTTTTCGGTTTTGTCCCCTCTCTCGTCTCATTAAAATCTCATATGTATATATTGTTACATTAATTTATTATTTGTTTAGGGTCATAATTAGGTGGGTATATATTGAATAAAATAGAGATAAATATATTAGAAAATAAGGGTATGTATAAAAGTTTGGATAAAAGAAAACAAAAAATATTTATTTATTAAGACCAGAAAGAATATCTTTTGCGTGTGTAGCTGTTACAAGAAACAAACAATTTAATTTTCTGAGGTACATTGATAATCAACTAGCTGACAATGATAGCATCTGTTGTTTTATATGTATTTGTACAAATCTCAGTGTCATGTTATTCAAATCAAAGTATTATCAATCAACTTAACTGAAACTTTGTAACCTAAATTGATCCAATTATACAAGTAGAACTGTCGGGAATTTTTTTTTAAAGTATGAGAAAATTAATAAAGATTAATAACTAAATGAATTGGTGTATATCAAGACTTCGAAGTCTCATGGTGATGCGCGGTTGTAGCTGGAAGAATTCTCATCATTTCATTTTCAAGATGAGAGTATGTCAAATGTCAACGTGATAAGTGTGGTTTCAGCCGTTGGATTAAGGTTTAATCAATAAGAAATAAGAATTAGCTAGAGGAAATTAAAAGAAATGACCAATGGAGATCGACATTCGGAGCAGGTAAACGTAAACGTAGGCCAGGGCGGGGGATAATGGAAGATTAGTAAACCAGTTTTGTTAAAACATTGAATATGAGACACTGAATTAAGTCTTCAACATTTATTAGAATTTCGAGCAATATGACTTGCTGGCTTACTGTTATGTTCAACATTTGTCAAATAATGTGGTGGGCTTAGACACGGTGAGAATTTGGCAGCTGTCATGCACGCAGTCCTGGATGCGGACGCGGACGCAGTCCTAGTCCCGAGTCATATGGCCGAAGCGTGAAAAACACGGTGCTTTCCTTCGACCATATCTCATACATGTGGCACAATCACATCGTCATGTCAAATCACACAAGTTTCCTATGTATTGAGCACGATATACCCTCGAAGACACCGCCCAAATTCAGATGAGGTCCATTTCTCTTTCAATTCAATTTCGTCCCAGTTTCGTGTGTTTGCTTGCGCTCGCGTATACATGTATGCATATTATGTTTCAAATTTGTAAGTTTGAAATCCAGTTCATGGCGTATGCATGGTAATGATTTACCAAACGTAATTGCCGGGCTCACGCTCGCTGGGAATGGCATATATGTTAAAAGTATTGGATTTCAAGTTATTAAAATACGAGATTATGTATATATTTTGTCACATCCATCACACTAGTAGGTATGGTTGCCGCGTCAATGACCAAAGTAAACTTACTACGTCCAGAGTCTTCTGGCATATATCTATAGATATCTACCAGACAATTAATTAAGGGGACTTGTTATGAACAATATTCACGAAGATATTAAACAAAGAAAATGGTGACGAGGTTGATTTACGACAGCTGAACTTAATTCTTTTTCATTGACGAGCAAGCATACATCGACCGAGAACATAAAACATGTACGCATGCATGCATCAAATGCTTTGACTTGACTGGACCCAGCCCTATGGAAACCAACTGTCTGATCATGATATCTCTTATATACAGTGATAATTAATTAATAATCAGATGACATCAATCGAGACAATTTCGTATTAAATAATAAAAGTTTCTTTGATTAATCCAAGCGGGTATTCTTGTTGATCTTTCTTCATTTTCAAATGGATTGGATTTGTCAATACCAAAGTTTCTGGCTTTCTTGTCTTGCCAAATAACACCCAATTTCTGACCATCTTTTCAAATTAAATTAACCTATTTTTAAATGTGTAGTGCTCCAATCCTAATTATAATTAGCCGCCAAGGTCCATTCCGCCAAGTGATTAATTTGGGCTCTAGTGTATTGTTTTTATTATAATTTAGAAAATGCTTTATGATAAACAAAATACAATCAAATCAAGGAGTAAATAAAATTGCGGACAAGAATTAATGTTAATTAAACATGGCAATTATCAAATGTAATTAGTTAAAATTCACTAGAATGACTGTATTAATAATAATAATAATAATAATATGCGTACGTATGTATGTGATACAAAAGTCAGCCAGATAATCTCGGCAAGTTAGTAACTGTTTCACTTCAATTATTCACAAGAGTTTCTTATTTTACATATAATTTTTTGCTTCATCTCTTCTAATTCCATCTCACCTACACGGGGGAGTAAAAGAAAATTTAGCAAATCGTGATTGTGACAAATAATAATAATCATAAGAATATAAAATGCTTTAATAAATTTACAAAGTTGAATATGATATAAACATATAATATGATCTTAGCAACAAGTATTATAAATTTGGCAATATTTATCTCTCATGCGTGTCTCACATAAATTAAAATTTAAAATTTTATAATTTAATTTCATAAATTTGATGAATGAATATTTTGTTAGTTTTATACTCAATTGGCAGCTCAAGACAATATTTAATTTTCTCTTAATCCTTAACTTGCTGAGTAACCTTCACATCACCACTGTCATTTAGCCATTGCAATCTATAAGGTTGGAGATGTTTCAGAGTAGCTAAATTTAACTTTTCTACCAAAGTAATGGAAGCCACATTTGTACAACTACCTCCATCAATTATAATTCCACACACCTTATTTTGAATTGCTCACCTTATATGAAAGATATTCTCACATTGCTCATCTTCTATTTTTGCTTGTGTAGTTATGGTGTGGCAAACTACAAGCATTTCTCCAATTTCAGCATGTTCTACCTCTTCTTCCTCGCCATCTTCCACTCCCTTTTTCTTCTGCAGCCTCGTTTTCACTCTCCAATTCTCCTTGTGAGTCCTTAAGCACCATTACCCTCCTATTTGGACATTTAGAAGTGATATGCCCATGTCCAAGGCATTTAAAGCATTTGATGTCTCGGTTCTGTTTTGGAGGAATTGTTTTTGCCACTTTCTCTTTTCTTTCATCAATAGCTACTGCTTACTTGCTAGGACCACTTTTCTCTACTGACTTTGCTATCTTCTTTGAAATGGAAGTCGAATAAGTAGATGATGAATTAATATTTTTGGTAGAACATGATCTGTACACTCCTCTCATTAGTTGTCTTTCTACCTTGATAGCAAGTTTAATCACATCTTATGGTTGCAATTCTGCCCTACTTTCAATTTCATACTTTAGCCCGTCAAGGAACCTTGCAATCATTAGTTCTTTTGGTTCTTGTAAGTTATATCTCATTATAAGCATTTCATACTCTTTGACATAGTCTTCCACATACATGCCCCCTTACCTTAAACTTTGAAGCTTAAAGTACAGTTCTTGTTTGTAATATTCTGGCAAAAATCTTCTCTCCATTAATCTCTTCGTGACTCTCCAACTTGTCACCTCATCTAAACCTTCCCTTCTTTGCCTGGTTTTCTTGTTTTCCCACCATAAATTGGCATAATCATTGAATTTAATAGTTGTCAACTTACATTTTCTTGGTTCAGAATAATCATAGTACTCAAATACCTTCTCTACTTTTTGCATCCATTCTAAGTACTCCTTAGGTGAACTTGTTCCTTGAAATGCTAGAATCTTTAGCTTAACATTAATTCTATTATCCCAGGTATTTCTTCTCTACCATTGTCTCTCTCCAGCTTCATCATCTATTTTTGGCTCATCAAACTCATCTTCTTCATAATAATCAGGCCCTTTAGTTACTCACTGCCTTCGTCGTTCATGTCTTCTGGGTTGTTGCTGAATGGTATTCTTTTCCACGGCTTGAATTAAACGGTCAATTTGCTCCCTCATCTCTACTTGCTGGTGTTCAAGTGTTAAGATCTTAGCTTGATCCAAACTCAATCCTCTTGGAACATAGAGAGTTTCTTCTTCTTCAGACATAATTCTTCCTAAAATTTTCAAGTGAATGAGTCATAGAAAGATGTGTGATATGCAAGAAAGCCGAGAGCAAGGAGATGTCACAAAGGTTATATATGCCATTGTCTGTACCAAACCAACCGTGGGAAGATCTAAGCATAGATTTTGTGCTTGGTTTGCCTAGAACGCAGAAGGGAAAGGATTTAGTTATGGTAGTTATTGATAGGTTTTCTAAGATGTCTCATTTTATTCCGTGCCATAAGACGAATGATACTCAACATGTTGTTGATTGGAAGACTTTACGAAAAAGACTTGGAAGAAAACTACTCTTTAGCACAACATGCCATCCTCAAACTGATGGACAAACCGAAGTGGTAAATCAAAATCTTTCTTCTTTACTTCGTACTGTTGTTAACAAGAATTTAAAGAACTAGGATGATTATTTATCGTATGTTCAGTTTGCTTATAGAAGTGTGCATAGTGGAACGAAGCATTCTCCATTTGAGATAGTTTATGGATTTAATCCTACAACTGCTTTTGATTTGTTGCCATTGCCTATTGAAGAAAGAATTTGCTTTGATGGAAACAAAAAGGCTAAGTTTGTCAAATCTTTACATGAGAGTGTGAAGAAACAAATTGAAAAGAAAAATGAAGAATATGCACGGTTAGCAAACAAAAGGAGAAAAAGAATTCAATTTACACCAAGAGATTTAGTTTGGATTCACCTATGCAGGAAAAGGTTTCCAACACAAATAAAATCAAAACTAATGCCAAGGGTTGATGGTCCTTTTAGAGTTGTTGACAAGGTGAATGATAATGCTTGTAAGATCAAATTACCCAGAGATTTTAATGTTTCTGTTACATTCAATGTCAGAGACCTTTCTCCTTACTTAGAAGATAATTTCAAAGACACCGAAGAGAAGAATTTGAGGGCAAATCCAATTCAACAAGGGGAAGATGATGTGCTTCATCATGAAAATGAAGTTGTTGCCATCGAAGAAGGATTTAGGCCGAATCCTCATTGACAAAGGACATCCACGCCAAGGAGAATTTCAACAGCAGTAGGAAATGTCACAAGGTAAGGAGTTTGAGATCAAGTAGAGTTCTACAAGCAAGATTTTAAGTACGATTAAAAAATCAATATATTAAACTTATCTTTATAGAATTCTAGATGACTTAGTAGTCCTTATTTATTTAAAATTCTTGTCATAGATGAATTAGGAGTTTTAGTATAAATTAAATACGGAAAGGTTGTCATCACTATAAATACAGCATTATTGCTTGTCATTGAAGAGTTTTATGAATGAGCATAATTTTGTTGAGTTGCATCCTAGAAAAATTACCTACATTGTTGTGTAAAACTATCCATGAGTAATCTAGACCTCTATAGTACCAATATATATAGAATGATCTACATGAAAAAAAAAGCTATCTTAATGAAAAAGTGAAAGCTATTAATTTAAAAAATGATGAAAAAAAAAGAAAAGGCAGTAACAAGATATAATATGTACCACTTATTCATATGCATGTTATCTTTTATATAATAAAATTGAGATCGAGATGATATGGCTAGTATAACTCGCTCATTCAATATTTTAAACTAGAATTGTTGACATTAATAAGATTAAGGAAAAATTTTAAGTTAAGATTAAGGAAAAATCTTAAGTTAATCTTTGCAGACACATATGAGGTTCAAGATATATGTTTATTATGTTATAGTGTGAAATGGTAGAGCTCTCAATTTTGATTAATCATGCTTTTTGAATTAAAGAAAAATTTTGAAATGTCATGCTATAAGATTTATTCTTTTCTTGAAGTTAAATTCAGTTTTCTTTTTTCTTTTTTGCTTTATTTGTTTTATTTTTTTGTGAATTGATTTGTACAAAATTTTTAATTTGTGGGTCAAATTAGAATTTAGTTCTATAAGGATGTGCCTAATTTGATTTTGGATATTTTGAACGTTAGTGGAAATAAAGAAAAATATTTTCAGGGATTGTAATTTTGCTTGTCTATTTGCACTGAATTATTTTGGCCGTCGACCAAAAAGGCAACCAAGAAAGCCAAGTAGTACCTTAAAAGTCGTCATTCTAATTTAAAGAGACTCTTAATGTTTTTGGGCATGAAACCATATCATCAAATGTTGTTTCATTTAATTCTGATGAGGAGGAAGAGCCAAAGATTGATTCTGGTTCAAAATCAATCAAGGGCATTTGCCAAAATTAGAAACGCAGAGTTAAGGTTTTGAGTTCTTCTTCACGTGCTTTATATGAATTAAGTCTTCAAAGTGCGATGATGATGATGAGACTAGCGACCATATACCACCTCTTCTTCTTATTGCAACGCCTTTTTAAGGCAACAGTGGATGTCTTAATGAAATCAAGAAATGCTGCTAGTTCATCCAAGGCAAAATCCTTTGTTCATGCTCCATTATGACTGGACGAAAATGTATTGGTAAGAGAATGTTGCAAGTTGAACAATTTTGAGATTTTGGTGTAGTTAAAATTTTAATGAAAAATAAACTATTAGGTAATGTGATAAGAGTGTTTCAGTATGTTGAGGCAATTGTTCATGAGTTTTATGCCAATTTTTCATCTGAAATAAGATTTCAATACTCTCCATGGCATTAAAAGGTATATGTTAAAGGACATTTGTTTGATATCTCTTTTAGTGTGATTAGAAAATATTTTAGGTGTGATGATCTTGACAAGGAATTATCGATTAGTATACCTTCCCGCACCCCTAATGTTTTGGCTTTTGAGTTGACTGGTTCTATTATAATATGGCCTACTGTGACAAATGTGAAAGCCTCTTCCTTAGCCGTTTTCTATTCTACCTTGTACTTAATAGGCATTACAAATCGATCTGACTTTGCATTGTAGCATAATCTCTCAAGACCTTGGGCCGTCATAGTCGTAATAAGGGACAAACCTGTTAATTGGGTCAGATATATATATTCTCTATTGTTATCTCACATGCATGAAAGCGTACGAGGAATGCTCTTCCATTTCCCTCTTTGATTTATGGCTTTTCATGGATCAAAATAATATCAAAGTTGAGTCTAAAAATTTGTCCGTTATTTCTCGTACTTTAGGCATTTCAAGTCTCCTGAGGGTTCAACTAATCTTACTTGGAGAAATATGGTGGAACAAGAGTTTATATAGATTACAAGTGGGCAAAACACTTTTATTGAGTAGCACACTGATATTGCCAGATTACTTGCTCACGTTGAACATATGCTGCTCACTCAGATGCTTTCATCTACTTCTGTATTACCAACATAATCTCATAGCCTTTTGTACCTATTCTTATTCTAGCTCCATCAGCTTGCTTTCGCAGCCTACAGTTCCTAATTCTGCTACTGATTTTACTCTATGACAAAGCACTGAACCTGTTCCGACTGAGCCACCTACTCCAACAATCCTTGTCTCAACATTAGATGCTTTTAATCCAGAATCCCAGCATCTTAATCTTGTTGATACCGAGCCTCATTCTAGCAAAAGGCGTCAAATGGTTCCCTTTACTCCATTGCGATAATTTTCTGAACACAATTAAGATATTTTCATTTTCTCTGAAATGGGAAAATTAAATTTCAATTGGATACGTTTTTCATTATTTTTGTATTTAAATTTGTGATATGTTGGGCTTTTGAATGTTGCTTAAATTTAACCTCTAACTTGTTGGATCATATGGTTAGTTAATAATTAGTTAGGTTTTAATTTGTGGATGCTTACTTTTACAACTATATTACACTCATTATGGATGTTGGATAGCGTTATGCTATTAAGAATTTATGTTAATTCCTTCTTTGACATTTTTTGTGGCAAAAAGGAAGAGTAATATAATTTTTAATGAGCTACACAATAAGAGAATTTTTTTAGTTTTTTTTAATCTTCTTAGGCAATGTGCTTATTCATGATTATTTAGAAATCTTGTTTTAGAATGTATTTTGAAAACAAGAGAAGATAATAATGTTTGGTTAAATAGAGTCCTATTTAGAAAATAATTTTTCTTATTTAGAAAGATATATTATAATTTGATTTAGGAAATAATTGAAACACAACTAGGGTTATATTTTTACTATATGTTGTGTGTGTGTGTGTGTGTGTGTACTATTTTATTTTAGGAAAGTTCATCAAGGCCAAAAACAAGAAGGGACTGATGCATGCTATCTATTGTTGTTTCATTCTCTTGTGTTTTACTAAGTTGTTTCGTGTTATTGTTGTGAGTTAAAAGAAAAAATAATTTAGTGGATATTATGAGTTTGTAATATTTAGTTTCATAAATTTAGAGAGAGTGATTCTAAGTATTATCTAGACAAAAACCTATGCTTGTTGAAAGAAGTTCAATAGAGACTAGTAAGGGAATCTTACTATATTGAGTTTAACGGAGTTTGACGCGTTAAAGTGAGGTAATCTCACTAAACAAGGCCTTCTAAGATAATTCAAGATTATGAGTACAAATATAAGAGAGATCTTTTATGTTATTTAAACCTATTAGTACTTGTAATTATTATTTTTTAAGTGAATTATTTTTCTTTAGGTTTGGACTCATAAACTTAGGATTGAGAAATTTTAACCACATTAAAATTTATGATTTTTTTCAATTTTTCTACACTACTGTTGCTTGACTTAATTAATTGAAGAAAGTTAATTAAATTTGGTAAAGTTTAATATAAATAAATAAATTATTCTTTTATTATATATTCGTTTAAGAGATTTTACCATATGCATCCAAATCGATTCAATCATCTATAAATTATTGTTGTTTAATTAAAAATAAACAATGATATTTAAATTTATATTATTCAAGTATACTAAATCCTTTAGAAGTTTTCACATAGATATCAGTATAAAGGGAACCATATAAGTTATCACTATTTTTATAAAATATATATTGAATTTTTTTGAGAAAATATAAATTTTTTAAAAATCAAAATATCCATTATGGGAGAGTGTTTTATACCTATGAGAAATTTTTAGCAACGAGTTGCACTTTATACCTAGTAATTTCATTGTTTTCACACGAATATTTATTTGCATTGAACAAGTTTGACATATTTATGTATCTTGACTACAGGTCTAAATATTTCACATTTAACAGATGAAGTCAATTATACTTGAATTACTTATTTTCATTAATGTCAATCATATATATGCATAATTTTATTTAAGAATTGGTGCTTATTATTTTTGTAGAAATAGAAAGAATTTTGGTAGACAAATGTAGGTAAAATTGGATTATTTTTATGTAACCTTTAGTGGTTGAATTTGGTGAGATATGTATCGGTATAATGATGCTAGCATTTCATGATATAAATGTGGTCTAACTTTAGCATTTTGAATAAAAATGTGACTAGATGCCTTGATAAAGGTCAACTAAGAGTATATGCATTTCACACATTTCAACAAGATCACATACTTAGAATAAACATAGTAGATTAATAGTTTATGTGTGAATAAATTCTATATAGGTAGTACGACAACAATGAGAGTTCGGCTCAGCAGAGAGATTAAATTTGGAAGTGTTGAACTTACTACGAAATACGAGTAGATGGATATATTTTAAAATAATATATATTCAAATGTTTCATGAATATAAATTTATTTTCAATATTTTTCGATAAAACAAGTTTAAAAGTTTGATTATTTTATAAAATTTCAATTTATAAATGTCTTATAAATATGAATTACAAATGTTAGAGTAGAGTAAATTAATAAAAATTATGATTGAAAAAATATTTATGTTGCCCGTTGATGTATGTTTTGGTGAACATAATATGAAAATGTGTTTATGATTTTGTAATTCGTGACTTGATGTAAATGCTTAATTACAGGTACGTTTGTGCACAAATATTAATATATGATGTGTTTATATATACATTTTTTCTTTTATTAAAAATAAGAGCATAAAAGTGATTATTTACTCTTTATAATCTACAAAAGGACGAAAAGGTGAACGTTGGATATGATAAGTGTCGACACAACACTCAATGTTCGGACTAACTAATGTTAACTAGTGGGCTCAATTATTTAATTTTATAGAAATATATGAATTAGTGGGTCTTAAGATGTCTACTAGAGACAAACTAAAAATGTCTTGAGGGATAATTTCAAAGTGAGCCTAAATTTTAGGAATTGTATATTTTCAATAGAGTTTTTTTTTATAATTTATTTTAATATGAATTAATGTACTGAAATTTTACACATTATATATTTTTAACTATGATAGTCTTATTCTTACAAATTAAATTTGAGTTACAGTCATTCATCTATTTATTGAGTTTTATATTCATATTTCTTTTTTTTTAAATATTTTTAGATTTGACACATTCATAAAAAATCATCAGTCCACATTTCTAAGCAAAGAGTTTATAACTTGCATTTTGCTACATATCATATTAATTATTTAGCCTTTTTCATTGATATATACATATATATTTTTCAAAAAAGATTTGGAAGAACTTTTGTAGAGAGAACTTAATTGTAAAACAATATATTTATAAAAACAGATATTTATATTTTTGATATATAAATCATGTGAGTTGATTATACGAAATAATAAAAACCTTACATATTCGTGTGAGATGTTAATGGTATGTATATCTAACAAGTGTGTGTCAGTTATTACATACTCAAATTGGTAAATAAGGCATGACATGTAACAACAAATTTTTTTTTAAATGATCTTGTTTTAAAGGTTATTTACATAAATAATTAACTTTATTTAATTTTATCTAGTTGGTTAGTAATAATATTTTGGACTATTTTACACCAATATAGCCACCTATATTTAAATGTAATATTACAAAATATATGAACAATATATTGTGAGCAGTATATGGGTGTAAAGTACCATATTGTGAATAATATTTTTATTTTTTGAAATCTTTTAATGACTTATGTTAACTCCCAACCAATTTTAAATAAATTGTTTTAATTTTTCATTTTTCCAATATTATTAATCATACCTAATTAAGAATTTAAAAATATAAAATTTTAATTTATAAATTTTTAAAATTTATTAATTTAATATAATTTATATTTTTAAGTTTTTTTTTACATATATACAAATGATTTTAAATAACAATGTTTTAATTTTTATATTTTAATACAATTAATCATATATAATTTAAAAAATAAAAAATTTGATTTTTTAATTTATGAAATTTAAAATTTATTATTTTAGGTATAATTTTTAATATTTAATATTTTTATTTTTTTTAAAATACAAATAATTTTTTTTAATTTTTTTATTTTTCTACTAAAATTGATCATACATAATTTGGAAAACAAAAAAAAACAATTAATTTTTTAAATTTATGAATTTTAAAATTTATTATTTTAAATGTAATATATTTAATATTTTTTTTTATTTAAAAAATAGTCGCGCACAGGTGGCAGAAGCCACTTATGTCACTTTAGTACCCATAGTATTTTTGCCGAATACTCTATTGTAGTACACAATGAGTATTAGATAAAATTATTTTAATTATTTTATTTTTTAATATAATTAATCATACTTAATTAAGAAAATAAAAATAAAAAATTAACTTTTATAACTTATGAAATTTAAATTTATTATTTTAGACATAAATTTTATATTTTTAATTTAAAAAATAACACCATAACCCATAGGTAGTTTTTTTGGTAAAGCTACTTATGCTACTGTAGCGGCACTTTAGTGTCTTTACTACTTGCATCATTACAACATACAATCATGAAATTATTTTAATTTATTTTTTAACGCAAGTAAATTATACTTAATTAAAAATTTGATTTTTTTAATTTATAAATTTAATTTATTATTTTAGATATAATTTTTAAATATTTATTATATATATATTTTTTTTTCAAAAAGACTATAGCATGCAAGTGGTTTTCCCCACTTGCAGTATTGGAATGCTTAAGTATCTTTATCACTTGCGCCATTATAGTGTACAACCTGTTTTAAATAAAATTATTTTTATCTTTTATTTTTTTGATATAAATAATCATATTTAATTAATAATTTAAAAATAAAATTAATTTTTTATTTATTAATTTTAATATTTATTGTTTTAGATACAATTTTTAAAATTAAAAAATATTTTTAAATATTTTCTTAAAATTAAGAGAAATCAAACATAAATGTAAATTTTTATAAAATTAAATAAAATTATTCTCATTAGTAATATCGTTATTTTTTTTATTGTTAATTGACTATCTAAAATTAATAAAATGATTAAAATAATATTTTTCATATAACTCCTTAGAGATTTAAAAAATTAATAAAAAATACTCTTGAAAATTATTTTTTATATTTTGAATTTAATTTAATTTAAAAAACATACATAAATTATGTATTAATTTTAATAAGACAATACTACAAATTATTTTGTTGTGTATAATTATAAATTAAAAAGATATATATAAAATTATATTATATTAATATATATACGAAAAAAATTATAAATTTTTTGTTTGTCTATAATTATTTGAGTTTTGAAATATTTTCATGATAGTTGAACTGTTTCTATCATCAAATTGAATATAAAAATATTCCATAACAATTAAAATAATTCTATACAATTAAGTAATTTATAATACTTATTTGTATATATTTATATTATATATTTATTAAATTAAATAATTTATAATTCTAAATAAATAAATAATTTTATGATATTATCATGTTAAAATTAATAACTAATTTATGTATATTTATTAAATTAAATATTAAAATATAAAAAAATTTAGAGATAATTTTTATTAATTTTTTCAAATTTTAGAAAGATATATAAAAAATACTATTAACATATAAAATTATATGTACGAGGTTTTTTTAGATATTTTATTATTTTAATTAGCCAATTATTGATCAAATATAACTGTGTTATTGTGAAGAGATGTTTTTTATTAGTTTTATAAAATTTATATTATGTGTAATTTTTTTAAACTCTACGCAAAACATTTGAAAATATATTATTTTAATGTCTAAATGTCTTTGTCATTTGTACCATTATAGCGCAAAATTAGTTTTAAATAAAATTATTTTAATTTTAATTTTTATATTTAATTAAAAAATTAAAAATTAATTTCTTAATTTATAAATTTTAAAATTATTATTTTAGTTATATTTTTTTAATATTTTATATTTTAATTTTAAAAATATTATAACACACGAGTATTTTTGTCACTTACAATGCAATAGCGCGTAAGTATTTTTTGCCACTTGCGTACTGTTACTTGTAGGTGGCCTTTGCCAATTGCGCTATTGCTGTGTGTAAGTGATAAAAATGATTATTAGTAAATATAATTAATTATTTTAATAAGAATTTTTAAAATTACTTATTTACTTAAATAACTTTTAAAATAAAATTAGTTTAAGAATTTTCCCTAACACTGGGGTTTTGATACTTCCCGAAAATAGTCCTAAAAGAAGGGGTGGTACGGGTAAAACCGAAAGAATCCTATTTGAAAATCAAATCCAATGATTCAAAGGACCCAATGCGAAGATGAAGAAAATAACAGCTGAATGTGATCACAGATCCCAAACTATTGATGCAAGGCAAAAGGAGTGAGGAGCATTGAATTTTACTGCAGAGATCAGAGCTCCTTTGATGCACCCCGGAACAATATATAGAAGAAACCAACCTGAACGAAGTGAGGGGCTGAGGCCCAAATCAGATCATCACCTGACAGAACTTTAGCATTTGTCTGTGTCTTCTTTAATGCAATGAGCTACCTCATCAACATCGTCGTCTTCTTTAAGCATAAGGGTCCTGAGAGATAGCTGTTCCACTTGTACATCAGGCTACAAAGTACAGACCATGCACGCAGCTGGCTCAGCTCTGGCTAAGACCTACAAGTGTAGGTGTGTAATGAACCCTACATTTCACTTTCAATGTATTAAATTAAAGTTCATAACTGCATGCTTTTGCCTTGAAACTCGGATCCCTATTTAAGTCGATCCTTCACCACTTGTCAAGATTCACTGCTTTTGAAGTTAGATGAAGATTGGGTGACAATATACAAACCAGAAGAAAAATTTACGTGGGAAAAAGTTTTGAGACTTCAGTACAGGGGAAAGGTACTTTGTACAAAAAGCTTTAACAAGATGCAACCAGAAGCAATATAGAAATTTCATCCACGACGGCAAAATCATTTCGTTGGAACAACTTGCTATGGTCTAAATTAAGCCGCTTACAGTATACAGCCAGATTATTGGTCAAAGAATTGAAAGCTCATTCAGCTAACGAATATTATTACGAGAGATTTGAACTACAGATAGAAAGCTATCAGCTTTATGTTAAGTGCACAGTTAAGAAAGAAGACCAAAAAGAAAAAAGTAAAGAGAAAGAACCAGAACTGCTACACCTCAACATGTTAATTTCTAGAGCTAGCATCTCAGTTCTAGAAATGGGAACAGAACCATCATCAATGAATGCAACAGTAAAACCCACCAAAACCCATCAACACCATTGTTTGAGAATCCAAAAGAGGCCATGAAATGGGAATGTTGGTTCAAATCCCCACCAACCAACAACATGGCTTTTGAGTTAGGTTCAAGCAGTATAACTTCTTGTTGGCATGGTTTTACCCCATATGGAATATGACTTGTTGAAATTAAACCCAATGGGTAACAAAGATTCGGATTGTTCCACGCTCCAAAACGCCTTCCCATTTTCTCATAAAACCATTCAGAGAATTGAAGCTCTCCAGACAGATTGTTTCCATGTAGGTACAGTGCACCAACACAAGGCATTGTTGCTAGCTTAGCTGAGAGATTGCCATTGAGCTTGTTGTTATTAAGACCCACAAATCTCAGCCTCTTCAACTCAGCCAAGGACTCAGGAATCTCACCAATTAAGCCTACGCTAGAGAGGTCCAAAATAACCAAGTTTTGTAGATTTTTCCAATCCAAGCTCTTAAGATCGCCACCTATTAGGTTGTTTGACAAGATCATCTCTTCTAAAAAGTACATTTCTTGAAGTGTCTGAGTCAATCCACCTGATAACTTGTTGTTTCTAAGATCCAAGAGGGTCATATTCTTTAGATAACCAATCTCTTTTGGTATATTTCCTTCCAATTGATTATTACTTAAATCAAGCTTTAAAAGTGAAGCCAGACCTCCAAAAGTACCTGGCAAAGGCCCAGAAAGTGAATTCCTACTTAAATCCAAAATTAGTAGTTCACTTAACCCACCAAAACTATCTGGAACATGACCATTCAACCAATTTCCAGATAAGACCAGTTTTTTCAATTTGGTTAAGTTACCAATATTTGTAGGTAACTCTCCAGACAATCCAGTCTCTAGTAGCACCAAGGATTGTAGCTTCATCAGGCGACCAAAGCCAGTAGGAATTCGTCCAATGAGACCAGGATTTGATCGAAACTCTAACGATTCAAGGCTGCCGGCAAGATTTTCCCAGCCGTTGTCGGGGATGGTCATGGGATGCTGCCGCGAGGACGGGAAGCAGTTGAAGAAGGAGATTGATTTTAGGTGCTTAAGCTCAAATAATTGTTGACTGAATTCCACATTAGTGACACAACCGAGGGAGTTATCGTGAACAGGTCCAATGCTCAAGGCAGTGACATACCAAAGGCCATCGTAGATATCACAAGTTACACCCTGCTTGCAGAAGAAAATCAAAGCAAGAAATTTAACATTGTGCCGTTACATCAGAATTAGGCAGGAGTTATATTAAGTTAATATCGAAATTCACCAGGTAAGAACGATTTGTATTTGCATTTGGTGATCTCAACAATCAAAGTGAATAAAACGAAGAGTGACCTTTCGTTTGACAGTTAGAAATTGATGGAAATGCTGTCCAAATGAAGGGAGTGACTTAGAACCTTAGAATATGTCATCGTACGTAAGAAATTTCATTAGAAAGTTTAAAAAGGATTTTAGCTTAAAAGTGCAAAAGGAGTCAAATCTGCCGTCTCCTAATTTTGGAGAACATGCATCACTTCTTACTAATATCAGTTTCCCAATGTTGATTGCCGAAAATTCTACAGCTTTCACCACTCAGTTGAAAACCGATCATTTGTCAAATTGTGACAAAAATTTCAAAGTATCTTTCTCTCGTTTCAGATTGACAGTTAAAACTTATGTCAAATTTTCAATAGTATGCCTTAAAATCAATTTTATATTTAGCAAGAATGATACAGTATCACTAGTATTAAAGCTATGCTATTATGTCTAAAACATTCCTTTATTTTTCATAGAATCTTTGGAAAGATAACATAAATGTCAAAAGGTATACTGTTCCAACAGAAATCAACTGGCCAATCTTTATAGTTATAACAAGCAAAACGGAGCAAAAGCTGCAGGGGCCATTGGGAGATGAGGGATGAAACAGCAGATATACTTAAGAGGTAAAAAGCAGTACCTCTATTGGAGTCCATCCGCAGGGATCCGGATAGAGATCTGAGCCATTCCACCAATTACCCACAAAGCCTTGTAAGGCTGTGTAAAGTGCTTCTTGCTCTGCTTTCTCCATTGGAGCTGCATCGATATCTCCTTCTCCATTGCAACATGCACCCAAACTAAGACCTAAAACGAGAGCAAAGATGAACTGATCTATGTTCATGCAGATCTTCATGGGTAAATAAGAAAAGAGTGTCTTTCTTAAAGCTCAAGAAGGAATAAGAAAACTAAAGAAGAAAATTAGGTAGAAGCAGAACAGTTAGAATAGAGGAAAACCAGAGTGAAGAAGCTTCACTGAACCGGCATCATCGTTCTGGTAATTGAACAAGATGGGTTATTTCTGTTTTCGACAAGTGAAAATTGAATACCTATGTAATATAATGTGTATGCATCCTTCTTTTTCTAATGTTTGATAGTCTTTTACATCGAAGTAAGAAAATGAACAGATGGAAACATATGGAATAAGGACTTAAAACCATCTAACAGCTTGAGCAATATCTGTCACAGTCGGACCCCTTGAAAACCACCGCTATGTCTGTTTTAGACAACTATGAGATAGTTTGATGAAGAAGAAAATAGTCAAAAGAGAAAGGAAAATGAAACTAAAGAAAGACAGAGGCAAGGCAAGAAGCCTGAGCTCTGTTTTTCCTCGTGTTTATAGAACAGCTAAGGTAAGTGTCTACAGCAGATAAGAGAACTTGTGCACAAGATCTATGCGCAGTTGTTAAAGCTGAGCAAGTAATAATAGTAATCACAATAATAACAAGATCAGATCAGTGGTAAACTGAAGGGTTGGCCTTGAGAGAAATGAAAGCGAAAGGAAAGCTAGGACCAGTGATCCTTTTGTACGAGACACACACTCTCTCTCTATTATGCCTTATAGCTTTTCATTTCACCCTTGTGAATTGTGATTCTCTTAAATCAGAATTTTGTTTGGATTGCTATTCTTTTGTATTATTCGTCATTAATTATTGCTCTATTTTCGTTAATGGGTATATCAGATATGGTAAAAAGGAGTGGTTGTTGGGTGAGTTTGTTAAGGTCTAAGGATATGGAAATTAGTTAGGGTTAGGGTTAGGGTTGGGGTTGGGGTTGGGGGGACCGCTGTTGTCTTTGTCCATGCAAAGAAAGAAGAAAAATGCGTGTAGTATAGTGTAAAATTGTAAATGCATGCAAGACGAAGTTGGGTTTTTAATGTCTGGCACTGCTGCCTGCTATTCTGTTTCTTTCTTTTTGGGTATTTGATTTTGGTTTTGGCTCTTAACAGTTGCAGAGAAGCATACGAAAAGACAAAGAAGTATTGACGACGTCAAAATTTATGTAATGTTGAGCTAGTGTTATGCTTTGCTTGCAACTGTGTGTGGATTGGTGCTTGCGTTTGGCCAGGAATTAATCGCTCCTGGTACTCTCTAAATTCAATTTACTCCATTTTTGTTTTGCTTTGCTCGTTTGTGAGACAAGCCTAGTGGAGTTCTGATATATCCAAGTGCTTTTTGTTATCCATGTGTTATTTTAAAAGGAATAATATTATAAATAAATGAAAATAATAAAATTATCATAAATGTATTTGATATCATGACAAAAATTTTTAAAAATTTTAATATTCTCATTGTATGATATTCTATGTTAACTTTAGATTAAGACCATGTTTAAGAATGTAATATTTTTCTTAAAATGCAATTTAAGTTAAATTTAAAATTTATTATCTTATTTATATTTTACATTTAGTTATTTTATTTTTTATTTTATTATAATCAAAATTATAACTCATATTGAATTTTTATAATAATTTTTGTCACATTCTATATCACTAAGCAGCGAAAGCAAACCTAGAATAAGCTTAAAAATTATAAAATAAAATATTAAGAGTGTGCAATAGTTTCAAGTAGAATCAAAACCGTCAAGAATCGAATCAAACTGAAAAAATTGATTCTAAAGATTGAGAAACCAAATTTGAACCAAAGAATCAACAAGTAATTTTGGGTAAAATTGAAATTGCTAAAAATTGAATAAAAAAAGGTTCCAGAGATCAAGAAACTAGAATCGAATCGAATCAAAGAATTGATTTATTTTTAAAAATTAAAATTATTTTTTTACTTTATTTTTATATGTTGAAGATAAAATAAATACTATTAATATTCAATATATTATTAAATTAATAAAATGATAACATTTAAGATTTTTTATTAAAATTATAAAAAAATTAATTTTAAATAACACTTCCAATTTAAACATAGCATATGATGTTAAAATTTATAGTTAAATTCGTACAAACATAATTCTCAAGTAAAATATTCTCATATTTAATTTAATAAATAATTTATTAAAGATAATTTTTTTTTATTTATTGAATTATATAAAAAAAATTAACTAACATATTTATAATCCTTTATTTGACTTAATTTATCATATTATTTATATAATAATTTAAAAAGATCTTGATGCATATATATATATATATATATAATGTATTTAAAATTATCGAATAAGTTAATAATTATTATAAATAAATATATTTACGGTATAATATTACTAATATATAATATATTATCAAAAAAAATTAATTTTTTTTCTGTGATATGTAATATTAAATCAAATAATAATATAATATTTTAAAATAAATTATCATATATTTATTTTATATATTTATATTATCTTTCAATCACTCAATTTTTGTTTATTAATTTTGTTACTTCTAAAATTTAATATTATTAATTTAAATTTTTAAGAATTTTTTTTAAAGTTAAAAATTATAAAATGAGATAATTAATAAATAAAGTATTATATTTTAAAATCAAAATCAAATAAAATTAAAAAATAAGATATTTTATTAAATAGAATAGATTTTGATTTTACAATAGAACCGAAATCAAACCAATTTTGTACGCTCCTACAAAATATATATAATATCGTAGCAACTTTAAAATTTAATTTTCAATGTTTTTGTTATGGTTTTATTAGCAGATGCAATGAAATGTATGCCTAAAGCTGAAAAAAAATCTATTGTTTTGTTGGGACTTGGATATTACAATACTAATAGTTGAGTACATGCAACCAACTTTAGGAGGCCCTTCGGATGAGCTACTTACAGTCTTTCTTTTCATTTTAACAGTAACGTTTTCTAATCAGAGTTTATTAGGAGTAATCTCAAAACTATTTTTGGTGTCCCACAATCCGAATTTCTATTGTGTATCTGAAAATGACGACCCGACCTAAACTTGCTATTTATTGTTTGCAAGGGTGAGTACCAACCACCACAACAATCTTGACTTGGGGTACGATGACTTTTCAAGCTGACCAAGAAGGCCCCCATCTGAAGCGTGATAGCCCAAGAATCTTAGTAAGTTTGTCAGGCAGGCCTAGCCTAATGGCCTATTCAAGCTGATATGTCCTTTTCTGTCTTTTGGATTCTGACGGTGGCCCCAATTTATACACACATTGAGATTTGAAAAAGATAAGGGGCTCAGATCCTGAGATGGATTGATTTAGCCCTAACTATTAGCTTTTTCAGCTTATCACTCCTAGCATCAACTTCTTTTTGCTGTGCGCTTGTTGCTGGGCTCCCCAGTTGGAGAGGAGAGGAACAATGTGTAGGGTGAGCTTTAATGTTTGACAAGCATGTAGAAAAAGGGTTGAAAATCAGTATCTTCTCGGTATAAAAATGTTCCTGGGGTTAGAATTCAATTAGATGCATCGTTAATTCATTCAGCAAAACTATCACTAATTTGGCGAAAGGAATTACTAACAATTTTTAAATTTATTTTCCTTGTACACAGTTCATATTCGACTCGTCTCGTTAAAGCAGTGAGCATGCCATTATTTCAATTCATCAACAAATAAAAATGCATGTCAATCCGTAGCAAAGAAATCAAGGGGAAAAGAGATACGATACGATAATGATTCAGACTGAACAAAGCATTTTGACTTGGGCAAGGTGCAGGCCAAAGGGGCGCTAAATTCATAACAGTGAATACAATAGTCATACTTCGATAATTGCATCATCGAATGCAATCAGTTGAATCGGGCATCCATGCCGTGTACTATGACTACTAACTTACAAGCACTTAAAATTCATTCTCAATTCTCTCTCTCCACCCTTGCCTTCTAACTTCCTTTTCCAAGAAATAATTAATGAGAGGAGGCAAAAGACAGAATACTGAAGCTAAACCGTTGTCAGCCACCAGTGCTTGTAAAAAAATGATCCAGACAGCAGGGCTAATGGCAACGATTTCATAGGTCGGTTACAAATTGCAACATGAAATTACAAGTGCATTACATCAACTAGAGTGTCGTGCTGCTGCATCAATAACAAACCAGCCTCCAACTTTTGAGCAAAAGCAGTCACCCTTTTTCTTCGCTTCTTTTTTCAAAAAAGAATGTGAGTTACAGTGCGAAACCATTGAAGCTATCCAGTTATAATTTCTGTAATAATACCTAGATAGCGCAAGACAGCATGTTCCAATACTGGGATTAAAGAAGTTAAAAAAGAGAAAAATAAGTAAATAAATTATAGTGGGGGAACCCTTCATGATGTAAAAAACTTCCAGAGCTTCTTCCCTATTGATGCTTCACCCGGGTTATCTGAATCATCATCATCCTCATCATCATCATCATCCTCGAGGACTCTGCTCCCATTCTCATCCTCATCTACATTCTCTGATGTACCATTAACTTCCTCAGTCAACACCATATTTTCAATTGATTTAGGGGCATCAGCATCCTCATCAACAATGTTCATAGTTGATTTGAACTGACACAGGAACATCAAATAAAAAACAAGACCCAACAAAGAATGGCACAGGAACATCAGCTTAAAATCACCAACTAGCCAAAACTTGCAAAAGAAAAGTAGTTTACCCTAACAACCCTGTCCTCTGAGAGCTCCACATTTTTTATTGAAGTAACCTGCAGCAAGTGGGTAGATTTGCCATTCTCACTGGGAATTGCAGGCGGCAAGCTAGAAGTAGTTTTTGAATTAGTTACCACTTCCACTGCAGTGGAACCTTCAGCTGTCTTCTCAATATTGTTCAGACTAGATGAGGCTTCTAATGCCAAGATTGCGTTGCCACTGATTAGTGTTGAATAAAATGTCAAGAGTAAAACATGTCAGTTCTTGCTAAACATTACTTATTAGCTACGTTCATAAAAAAAATCTTTGCAGGACCATGTTAGCAGTGACTAAAATAAGAAATTGGCTAGATCATAATATAATTTTCTGTGACCATCAATTTCTTCTGAAACTCAAACCTCATTCCATCCTACCTTGTTAAAATCTTCATTGTTTTCAGATTTTGGAAGGTCTGGAACAATTTGCAGCAAAAAAACATTTGATATGCAAACAGGCCAAAATATAATAAGTATCCACACAAACCAACTGCCTAATCAAGCAACAAGCTCAACAGCAAAATTTAGAGACAGAAGATCAAGCAACAAGCTCAACAGCAAAATTTAGAGACAGAAGAGTACGAAAAATAATCCCTCAAATTTTGTAGCCTTTGAATAGTTTCACCTAACAAATTCATGAACTCAGTGCACCCTTATTGAAAGAAGCATCATCCTAAGTGTAACTATTCCATTGCTTGTCATCACACAATACAATCTATTCAGGAGAGAGAAAAGAAGAAGAAGAAGAACATCAAGGACTTACTTCTTGTATCCCCTGAGATTGTATGGCTTCTCTCCTGGAGGTTGCACAGCGGAAGCAACAGTCTGATGCCTCTTCCTGCGCCCACCACCAGCTGTGACACTGTCAGAATGTCCCTCACTATCAGCACCATCTTGTTCACTCTCTGTAATTTTGGAAGTTTTTGTCCGTCGCCGCTTCTTTGCAGTATTACTGGCCACTTCCTGTGTACGACCAGAAATGCCTTGACTATCCTCATGTGGCTGAAAACTCATGCTCAGTTCTGCACCCTCTGGACTTTTCCCAAGGAATAACTTTGCATCCTCAACCACAGCCTTCACCGAGCGTGTCCTATTCAATCCAGACTTGCGCTTCCTACCAGGTTTCCGGCACCCACTCCTCAGTTCTGACCGCTGGGAATCTTCAGCAGCTTCTTGCACTTTACTATCCATGAAGCTATGGTCATCACAAGATGGAGCATATCCATCATCCACCTCTCTGATTGTGGAATCATTCGCCATCCTGAAAGATGATTGAAGTTTATCTTCAGTAATGTTGCATCCTATTGCTTCTTCACTGACAAGTACATCAGGCCTGTCAACCTTTTCTTGCATATTAGTTGGTATAGCAGACAATGATAATTCCTCTACCAAGACTGAATCAGAAATATGTTCGTTCCTTTTAGTCGGAGATATGCTAAAAATCTTTGAAGTGCATTTCTGTAGCCAGGACATGCGACCTCCAGAATCTGCACCATGGGATTTCTTGGTATTTGAATCATAAGGAGAACCTACATCACTCTGAAGATTCCCCAAGGACCTGGCAGCCACCCTTGGCAGAGAAAGAGCATTCCCAGCTTTGGCATCAGGTAGTTGCAGGTTTGAAAGCACAAATTCCCTTGTCATTTCTCCACAGTTCCTGCAACTTGTGCGCTTATCAACAAACTCAAGAAAGCATCCTTTTTCACGTTTAAATTGTTCTCGATCACCATAAAGCCTCCTGCAAAGAATATCAAGCTCATCAATATCCTTGCGAATTCCAAGTTGCTGTTCTTGCAGCTTCTCTTTGTTAATTTCAACTTCCTGCTTCTCCTTTTCAAGTTCATCCCTTTCAGATCTTATTTCTTGCATTTCTCTCTCAGCTACATCCTTCATGTGATTAATATCATTAAGCACTCTCTCTCTGTTCTCCTGAAACGCAGCATTTCTTTCTTGCAGTTCTTTCTCCATTTTATCCCGCCGATTCAGTAAGTCTGTCTCAAGCTTCATCCTCTGCATTTCAAAATCTTCAAGCATCTTCTTGTGATCATTGTCAGCCTTTTCAGATAAGACTAACAGCTCATGTCTCATTGTGGCTTCAAATGATTCTTTCTCCAGTCTGATGACTTCCAACTCTCTCCGAACATAATCCTGCATGGCACATTCCTCTTTCTTTAACCTTTCTTCTTCCGAATGCAGCAGTTTTTCAAACTTCTCTTTTTCTTTAGCAATTTTCTTTTGTTCTTTATTAATTTCATCTCTTTTCTGATCCAGCACTTCCCATTCTATCTCAAACTTCTCCCTCTCTTGTTTCAAATCTTCATGTTCCTGCAGAAGTAGCTCCTGCTCATATCTGTACTTTTCTATCTGTTGTTTTAACGCTGACTGCAAACGGAGGTGTTCTGACCTCTCTTCTTCAATTATTTTAAGCTTCTCACACTCCTCTTGAATCTGCAACCCCTGCTGAGCAGTTTCAGCCTCTAGCTTATCAATCTCACTTTTGAGAATATGCACACTCTCTTTCTCAGCAGTCAATTGTTGCTTTTCCAACTCCAATTTTTTCTCCTCAGCTTTCAAAAACTTTTCTCTCTCTTTTACGGATTTCAATCTCGCTTCAAGATCCTTTTCTTTCTCCTTCACTCTTTCTGCCTTCTTATCCAATGCTTGCTCCTGTTTTCCTAACTTCTCTTCCCTGTGGTTAATTTCAAATTCCTGCTTCTCCAGTGCAGTTACTTTACTTCGAATTTCCACATCAAGAGATTTCCTCTTCTCTTCCAGTTCTAACTCAAACTCTTTCTGCTTAGCATCCAGAATGGCCCTTTGATCATCAAGGAGCTTCTGAATCTCCACCTGAAAAAGGGCAGAAACACCAAGGTTTTTAATGCAACTTAATTACATAAACCAAATCTTTACACACATAACAAACAACTAAATATCTAAGCACAAGCAATTCTTCTTCAAATAACAAAAACAAATATCATCATTAGTGCTCCATATGCCAACCATTAAAACTAGTCTAACAAGGACCATACTTCATTAATAAATGAACAGAAACAGATGTAAAAATTTGGATAAGCACAAACACAAGTTCCGACACGCACATGAAAACATACAGTAATTTATTGTTACTATCATACCCATGCAGAACACAATGGTCAGAAACATTCACCCAACCACTTCATATATTACGAGGAAGCATTGCAAGATTAACATGAAAAAAGGTTAAATTGACTTGCTATAAGCAGTATAACTTAGCAACATAGATGCAGCCTGAGTTTCTATGAACATAAAATGTCATTAGACCACTTAGGACTGAAAACTCATCCTAATCACTCTACATACCAAATAACATTATTGTGAGTCTACAGTCCATCAACAGAAAGTTATAATTCCTCTAAATAATTTTTCTTATTCCATTGGCATAAATTTGGCAAGAGTTTCCATGCACAAAAAAGTATCATTAAGTTAAGAACTACACCATGTTAAAATTAAGTTTTGCAGGGCTCACCATTGCTACTTATGTCAACTAGTTCACGGTAGGCAGACAGTGAACTAAATACTGAGTTACAATAAAGGAACAAAAGAAAATGGAATGGAAAAAGATGAATGAAGAGAAAGGAGCAACGAAATCCATAACTAACACATTTATGTGAACAAAAATTTCACTTAGGCCTTAAATTTCAACAGAGTTTATGATCATATGAACTCAGGCTGCAATGCACTCTTTACAATATGCATAAATTGAAATACTGTAAAACAGATTAAATTTCAGAGGAGCTTCAAACGAACAAACAATAGAGGGCTCTCAGAAGGAGCATTCATATGCAAACAAAAAGCAGAAAAAATAATGTCAACCTTAAATCCATTCGATAAGCATACTAGCTCACTGTACTAAATCATAAGCAAATTAAGGTTAGTAACAGAAGAAGACAACTAGCTCTTCATGTATCAGGAGTACAAATATCATGCAAACTCCAAATCGCAAGTTCTGCATCTGATACGCAATGGTTTCATTACCAATAAGCAGAAACCAATGATGTTGGGAAAACTGCAAACTACATTGATAAAATGTTCGCTTTTTTAGTACAGGAAATTATAGTTGAGAAGTGTCATGGGTATAATGGATCAAATTGCAGACAGAAATTAAGCCATATATTATGTGCCACAGAAAAACATTAAGTAATAGCCAAAAAAAATGTCAAGCACTGGGACTCACTCTTTCCCTTGCACTAAGTATTTCTTCCAATTTCACTAGCTCCTTCTCTTTCACTTCTAAGATGCTTCTTAGAGAATGAGCTTCCTGAAACGAAATTTATAAAACAATATTACAAAAAATGGAAAATATCTGCACAATAAAATACATCACACAGATCAGATACGGTCAACCCACTCTTTCTTTTACAACTAATGCTGCCAGTCGACCATTTATATCCTCTTCCCTATCTTTCAACTTTGAGCTGGACAAATCAATTTTCTTTTCCAAATCAGCAAGGTCCATCTCTTTCTGCTTAAGAATCATGTCATTTTCCTTTACATTTTCCTCTCTATGATTAAGAGTTATCCTCAGTGCAGACAGCTGTTCATCGCCTTTCTGTATTTTCCTCTCCCACTCCCTTAACTCTTGTCTCTGTTTATAGAAAGCTGCCTCATGTGCTTCTCGTCTAAGAGAAATAAAATAAAATATAAAATTAGTATCAAATCCATCTTAAATAACTAGGATGCTAAAAAATATTCTTAAGGGAAATCATTATCATAAAAATATTAAATGGACTGTGCATGGGCATACTCTGTAACTAAGGAAAGACGTTCCCTCTTAAGCACACTTTCACGAGACTCCAACTCCTGCAATTTCATCTCTAATTCTGAGCTCTTTCTATTTACCTCTGCAAGTTTGGCTTCAGCAGAATGCAACTTCTCTTCCACCTCCACAGATTTCTCCTCAATTCCAATAACCAAAGTATTTGCATGGGTCATTTTTTTCTCAGAAGAAAGCTTGAATTGGGCATGCTCCTTTTCTATATTACACAAAGCCTTTTCAAGCTGCAGTGACAAAGTCAAGAAAAAGCTAACCATATAAGTAGCAATATTAACAAAGAAAATCTCACCACTGAACAAATTTTCCAATCAGCTAAATGGTGCAAAGTCAACCGTTACAATATCTAAATGAGTTCTAAAAACAGTCACATGCAGAACTCTCTGATCAAATATTAGAGACTGATACATCTAGTACTTGAATTAAAATTTCTTCCATCTTTTAGTGCCTTGTTTCTGTAGTCTCTTGTAGGCTTGTACAAAATTGTTCTATCCCGGGGATGATAAAGCAGAAATAAATAGTGCCGTCATTTTAATCATATTATATGATCACACACCTGACAATCATACAAGTATTAACATTTACAATATCATAAAACATTACACAACCCTCACAGCCTTAATTTTGAATATTCTGAACTAATTATTTGATATATATTATGTAACTTCACTGATATGTATTACGTAAGCATCAAACTGAGTGTAGAAACAAACCTTTTGTAGGCCAACACTCTTTTCTTCATAGTTAATCAAGGATCTTTGCATGAAATAACAAGCGAATTGAAATATGGTTTACAGATGTGCACACTCTTCCCAAGGGCAGCAAAATCAGTATTCTGTTTTTTGAGACTTTAAAATACTCACAAATTAGCAATATATTATGGACTCTAGAATGAGTTTTAGTATCATGCCAATTATTGTAAGATCAACACAATAGAAAACACGAACAAGAGTTTAACTGAATCTTAGAAGCTAACCACAAAGAAAACCATTTGAATAAATCCAGCGAAATAATCTAAAAGCAAGAAGCATAAGCAAACAAACATCATAAACATCCATGATTACTGGCAAAAAAATAAAGGCACAAATAGAAAACATACATCAACTACACACTGTTGCTCCATGCTCAAGGCTGTCCTTAAATTTTCCTCACGCTTCTCAACCTCAGATAACGCAATCAAATGTGCTGACTGTTCACGTTTCAGAATCTCCTGAGTTTCTTCAACCGCTTGCCTTAACTCTTCCAACTTTGAAGTCCACTCTCTCTTCTCAATGAGGAGAAGACCCATATTATATTGGTAATCAAAGAGCTACAAGAACAGAAGTTATATCAGGAGGAGCAAGACAGTTGCTCAATACTAAATTATAAGGCTTCAGCCAAGAAGTCAATGCCATATAATATTATAAACATGTAAAAAGCAGGTACAACACACAACAAAGGAAAATAACAATAAGAAAAATAGCTTTCTCTCCAACAGAGTTGTTTTTCCCCACCTTTCATTAACTTAAAAATAAAAGCAAGCCCTACCCTCCTTTTCCACCCACCACAAACCACCAACACCACCCCAATAAACAGGATTAAAAAGAAAAAAGGAACAGAGGAAAGAGCTTTACATTTTGCTGATGCTAATGTGAATAACCATTCTATTGTTAACCAATTTTAAAATAATAAGAAAACTTATTTTCCAGCATTGACAGACACCACATATACTATAACCACACTACACAGCTAGATATTATTGCACTGAGTTATGTGGTGTCTTTCTGCTCTTTGAGATTTCTCTGCCTCATCTTCATGAACTTCAAATCCCTTCAAGCTTATTTTAATTGACTTCGTTTATCTCTTAGCAACCAAAAAACAAAAGGGAGGCCTAATCCGTCATAAGTAATTGGCTTTGACAAAGTCAAGCCTCCACGGCACCACAAATCTTGAAAAATGGCATTATAAAATGGCAACATTTTACTAACAGGATAAGAACAAATAATTGTATATACTCTAGCTGGTACACAAAAACCGAATTCAACTAATCCTTATCTCAAAGCCTAGGGACAGAGCAGTGTTCCTAGCTCAATGAGCAATCTAGGCACAATAGATCAAGGGTTCTAAAAGAATACCCATGAATTCAGTACGTTAGATCTCCATTCCAACATATGCGTATAAGATGTCATTAAGCCCTCTCACCATCAACCTACCACCATATTACTAAATCGCTGTCTGCGTATTACACTGCATGGCCATTGGAAAACCAAATTTCTTTGTTAACTGTCTTTCTTTCTTTCTTTCTTTTGCTTGATCGTGGAACAAACTACACAAAATTGCAAGACTACCATCAAATGACCAAAATTGAATAACTTAGACCCTGCTCATTGCCTAAAATAGGCACAAGTTTTTGGGCTTAAATCATGGCCACAAGAAGAATACACAACCCAACCCTAGGATGTAACTTAATTACGAACATGTATCTATGAAATCGCTAATGACAAGTTATTATGCCAAAACCGAAGGGGATAAGCCATAATAATAGTCAAAGGAACTAAACTGAATTATAAATTCTCTTCAGCAAAGAAGATAGTTCAAAAGCAACTTGGGCCACCGAAAAAAAGGCTTAGAATTGTTTTATTTGAAAAAAGCACGCGTTAAAAATTTTCAAATAGTAAAATATGCAACAGTTCCTTAAGTCATAAGATCCGTCACAAGTCCTAAACACTCACTCAAATTTCAGTTGCTATCGAGCATACGAATGGACCTTGTGAAAGAAATTATAAACCATATCACTAGATCAAGAAAGCAATCCCTTATAAAAGATGGCGTAATTTAGCAACAAATACGCCCCAATAGTTTATCGATGTAAAAGTTCAATTTTCTAAAGTTTATATCAATCTAAAAAAACTACTGCGATAAAAGATTAAAAAAAGAAACTAAAGAACTAACCTCTTGTTCAAGCTTGGAGGCTTTCTCCATGAGAGCCTCCCGATCTTTCCTCTCCATAGTGGCCTCATCCAGCAAGCCGGCCTCTCTGAACCTGCTCCAATCATCCTCTGATTCTCCTGACGCAACCGTCGCTAAAACACCGTTGTTATCCAATGAATTCACCGGCGGCGGCGGGGGCGCCGTTTCAGCGAAAGCAACGGCCTTCCCTTTTCCGACAAAGGTCTTAATCCTGGGGTTTGAAACAGCGCCTCTCCTCTGAGTTTCGGCGCCTCGCGGCGTCAGAGCCATTGCCGGAATGGACCTCCTCTGCGGCGTGAACATGGATTTCTTGACTATTAATCCACTTTCTCAAACGAAAAAAAACCCTAATTTTTCTACGTTTAGTAAGATTACGATGTAACTGAAAAACAGACGGAGATTAACAGAGCATTGTATCGGAGAACTGGAAATTTGATTTTTTTTCAAAGAAACAATTGAAACCGAAACCGGCCGTGGCGTCTGATTATTTTAACCGAGAATGTCGAGTGTAATATCGAGCGAAGAAGACTCGCGTCCTTTGATTCCGTTTACTAGCCTGTTTTACCTTTATACCCCGATAAGTTCTGTCGATCTGCTCTTTTTAGTAGGAGGGTATTATAGCCACTACGATGGACAAATCACTCGGAAGGAGCGGTGTGTGGGGATCTGTTTGAAATGACGCGTTTGTCCCTGAGAGTGGTGGTGGACTGAACGGATATTAGGTAGTCTTGCAGTGGGTGGATTGTAAATATGAAGCCTTTAGGATGTGTTTGATAACTAGATCAACCTTTGGATTGGACTCGGGGAATAGTAACCGTAAGTTTTACATACAATCCCTACAGTTTAAAATAATTACAAATAAATGATATTTTAACTAATTTTACTTACCTTCCCCCAAAGTTTGATTATAACTTTCAAACTTTTTGGATCCTAAATAACCTAATATTTTATTAACCAATCAATCGGATCACTTAAAGGTGTCAAACGATTCAAACTCATATTTGCCCGACTTGTGAGGCCCAGGCAAACCTAGAAGCCTACAAACCCACATGACAATTATTTATTATTTTTAATTTTTTTATTTCTTTCATTTTCTTTTTAACATTTCAATCTTATCCCAAATGGAACTTCAAGTTCTATCCATGTGCTCGCCTCTGCCTTTGACAACCTTGCTCGACAACGTTGTAATGGCAATTATCGATCAACACTTCACATAGCGTAGGATTCTTTTAGCAGTATCTCAATGAGAAGTTCTTGGATTTTGCATAAACTAAGAAATGACACCAACAGAATATGCCATTTCAGTTCTTGTAATAGTTAAACAAATTGAACTTCCAACAAGTTGTCGAAATCGTCTGGCGTCTTGTAACAATTTTAGCTTTAGATGTGTCTCCAGAGGACAAGCCATTCTTTTGTCTCCTCTATACCAAAACACTTCAACACATTCTCTGCAGATCTTCTTTAAGATATAAAATAACCTTGATATGATTTCTAAGCCGACAAAACATCCAATTTCACCCAAGTTTTTTCATTTCGAGCCGAATTGACAGATCATTTCTTAGGCGAGAAATTTCAACTTCATTGTCTCCAATAATTATCATGCCATCCACATCTAGTAAAACTAGCAAGTGCGTAGTTGATTTTAATTTTACGAACAAACTAGAATCTGAATCAGAAACTTTAAACCCACAAAAGATAAAAGTATTGAGCAACTTTACCATGCCAAGGACATGGTGCTTGTTTAAGGCCGGATTCAACTGACAAACATAATTAGGAAATTGCTCGAAGATGAATCCTTAAGGTTGTTCCATTAGTACTTCACGATCCAACTCTCCGTAAAAGAAAGCATTCTTTTCATCAAGCTGCCATATCTTTTAACTTTTACAAGCAGCAATTGAAAAAAATTAGTCCTTACCGTAACCATTTTTGTCACTGGGCTGAAAGTCTCATTGTAATCTAATCTGTAACTTTCAGAGAATCAACGAGCCATGAGACGTGCTTTGTATCTGTCAATTATGCCATCTGATTTTTCTCTTCAAATGGTAGACCCATTTGTAAATGATTGGCTTACAATTTTTTAGTTTTGGCATAAGCTTCCATGTCTCATTTTTTTTAAGGCTTTAATTTCTTCTTTCATACAAAAATGGTAGACACGTTGGTTCTTCTTCTGTTTTTGCTCCAGCCAAAAAAAAAGGAGTTATGATGAAATGATTAAGCTGCACTTCATAGTCTTGGAGATAGTCTGGTTGTCTTTTAATCACCTACTCACCCACCATATTCTGAGCTTGCAACTTGAGATTCTTCTCTTATTTGATAGCTAAGATCATCAAACGACTCTTGTGCTTTTGTTAAAGGATGCAACTTCAAATTATCTTAGTTATTATATGAAGGGATGATTATAATGTTAGTTGTAGTTAGTTAAAATAGTTAAATAGTTAGTATAGTTGGTAAGATGCAATCGCAAGAAGTTACAGCTGGCATCATAATTTCAAGATCAAGAATGAACAAACCTCAATAACCAAATATAAATAGATACTTAATATATACGAGTGAGGGGTGAGCATAAGGAAAGGGAGTAATTTTTTTGTATTCTGCAAAAAAGGATTGTATTTTTGAGTGTTTTTGCAGGAGATTACAGTAAAAAAAGGAAATAGCTAGTTCAGAGGATTTTTGTACATTTTTTGATGACCAATCAATAAAGATTCTGCTTGCTTTTATTTGTGTATGTAAATCTTAGTAGCTGAATTACGTAATTCTTACTTTGTTTTTTAAATTATTATCACTTCTTGTTCATTTCGTATTCTTTATTTTTGTATTTCGTTTATTAAAATTGATAGTTTGTAAAACTCTTAATATATTGAATAATTCGAGTGTGTAGTGTATAGTTTTTGTGTTTCATTTGTTGAACAATATTAAAAAAAATAATTTGGTTTATAGTTCTTCAAATATCTAACATTATCAAAAATCAACATTCTTAATGATTAATTTTTAAGTAGAAAACCAGAAGATACCTCGTCGAAAGCAACATCTCTTGATGTGAAAGATTTCTTTATTATTTTGATCTATGCATTTCCATTCTTTCCTGTATGAGTCATCGCCAACAAAGACACACTTCTTTGCTTTCGGGTCTGGTTTCGTTTGATTAGTTTTAGGAACACGGACATAACAAGTAAAACCAAATGCTTGAAAATAATCCACATTTGGTTTTGCGTTATATAGGATTTCGAAAGAAGCCTTTTCGTTACCTGGCCAATCACATGACGTGCACGTTGAATTGCTTCTATCTACAGTGCTCCAGGAAGGTTCTTCTCATGTAGCCATGAAAGACTTGTCAAAGTGAGGTGTGCTAACTTCCTTTCTACAACTCCGTTTTGCTGAGGGTGTTGGGACATATCATTTATCATTGAATATTGTTACTGTCACAATATTGAAAAAAAACCATCTGACATGAATTCACCATCATTGTCACTTCTTAAGCATTTAATTTTTTGCCCAAACTCTTTTTTCATAATATTGTTGAATTCAGTGAACTTGAGTAGTGCTTCACTCTTTTTTTCTTTCAAAAAATACAACCATGTATAGTTGGAATGATCATCTACCAATGCCATGGCATAATGAAAACCGCAATAACTTGATATTTTTGTTGGTCCCATTGGATCAGTATGAATCAATTCAAACAGTCCTAAGCTCCAATTAGATGAGCTCTTGAAAGGAAGACGATGTGTTTTACGTTTAGCAGCCTTGACAAATCTCATCTTCATGTATAATTTAAGAGTTGGTAAGCCATCCAGCAACTTCTTTGAAGATCTTCGTTGTAACATTTGATAGACCAAATGACCTAGTCGAGCATGCCAAATGGTCGCATTGTCAGTTTGGCCTGTCTTTTTCACATATGCCTCCCCTACTAACGTAACAAATCGGGAATCTTTCTTCTCACCAACAAAAACAACATCAGCTACAACATTTCTCACGTTATCAAGCACCTTCCCATCTTATGGACTGAATAGAATATATTTTCCAGCATTTGTAACTTGAGAAACTGAAAATTTTTCTTCAACCCTGGAACATGATAGACATCACTTAACTTGATATTTGTATCATCAACTCCAATCTTTACCACTCCTTTCATTACGAGATAAGTTGTGTTATCAGCTGTGATAATAACTCGTTCTCCATCATGTTGATGCAGTTCCAAAAATAATGTATTATTTTCGGTTACATGACGTGAACAACCTAAATCAATGATCCATTCCTCTTTGTAGTCGTTGTAATTGACCGACGTTTGGTTTGTAATTGGTTTAAAAGCCATGTTGTCTCTTCCTTTAATTACTTCAGTAGTGAAGCATTGCTCCCAGTTGAATCGATCATTTCTTCATCTTCACAAGTAACATTCGCTTTAGAGAGCTTCACACGATAATTTCTCTTGATGTGCCCAATCTTTTTGCATCTGCAACATTTAATGGACTTATTACCTTGTGGACTATCCCTTGACTTCTTCTCATTTATGTCTTCTCCTGGATCTTTTTCAATAGTCTTTTCTTTTGAGAAAATAATAGCATCAGGTTCTGAATTAAACTTTTTGGCCATTTGTTTTAGCCAAAGCCTCCTAATTCTTAAATTGATGGTTGACTTGCCCATCCTTGAATGGAGGTAACAAAGGGCGAGTATTTCGTATTCAAACCGAGAATGAGAAATCGCCGTAGACGTGCTTCGCTATTTTTCTCTTCTATGTCTAGCTTTAAAATTTCAGTACAAATGTTCTTGACCTGTAAGATATATTCCAAAATTTACATGCCACCTTGTGTCGTCATTACCAATTCATTTTCCAAGAGCTAGAACCTTGATGTATTCTTCTTGGAAAATAACCTTTCAAGAGAATCCCATACTTCCTTTAGCGAGCAAACATTACGAAAATGATCAGTGAACTCCTAGCTAATTAATGTTGTTAAAGCAAATAAGGCCTTTCCACAGTTGATCTTCCATTTCCTTCATGGTTCAGTATTTTTAAGAGTGTCATTTGAAATTTGTACATCAGCACCAAAAACCGGTTCCCATAAGTCTTGACCTTGAAGATAAGCCTCCATACACATTCTTTAGTACTTATAGTTTGTGCCTACAGTTTTCTCGACACCACATTGCATGCTGGAGCTACAGTTTTCTCGCAGAATAATAATTCTCTTTTCGAGTTTCAAATTTCTCCAACCATTCAAATTTGATAAACAAGAAAAGTGAAAATATAAAGAATCTTAGCCTTGCTTTGATACCATAAAACAAAAATAGATAACAGAGAAAGAAGTTGATGTGGAGAGTAATCGAATATATTATTGAAGCATCTATTTGATTACATTAGATTGCTCTCCTTTATAGACTTGAAAGCATAATAAACACTCTTAAAATTAACACTAACTACTTGCATAAAATCCTACCAATACAAAGTAAAATATTCTCTTATTTGACACCTTGTTGCTGACTTAGTCTATCCCTAAAATAATAATAATAATAATAATAAAATGCCATCACCCAGTAAGATGCACTAATTTGTAAGACTCAATTCCATAACATCATATCTCTACTTAGCACTAACTCCAGAGAAAATAAATAAATTTTGAGGCAAAAAAAGCAAAAAGAGTGAGAGAAAGCCGAAGATGAAAAGGAAATTGTTTGAAGATAATTTAGAGATAGTGAATGATATTATTGGTTTGAGTAATTTAAATGATCCTTTTGGTGAAGAATTCGGGAGGCGAACTGAAGGAATGAAGAGGAATTGTTACGGTTTTATGAGGCATTTGAGAGGACAATGGTGCAGTAGAAAGATTGTTGATGCTAACTGACAGTGTAAGAAAGAGAGAAAAATTGAAAGAAGGAAAGAACAAGGGAAGAAGAACATAATAAAATCTTAAGAAAGTATATAACTCATTCTAAAAGCATTAGCTCAATACCAAATGGGTCAAACATTAAAAGATATATCTATTTTATTATAAATAATATATATATATATATATTTATAGCCTTATTTTATTTTAAAATGATTTATTTTTGTTATTAATTTTGATTTAATAATTTGTATTGATCAAATGTCTACTGAGATCTTTCCCAATTTTGATTATTCTTGCCCTGCATTTCAATAAATCTACCAAAGAATAACTTTTATTCTCATATCCAAAGAATTCTTGCATTTCGTAAATAGACAGACATTAATCTTTTAAGAAGGAAATATCATGTTAATGTTACATTTTCACAACTGTAATAACTATAAAATCATGTGTAAGAATTCTGCAATAGTTTCACAACTGTAATAATATATGGATATAATAAAAAGGCAGGTTGTTGGCTGCTGGTTTCGATTGGACAATAGTTTCGGGTATCATCAAGTGTCATTTTCTGTCTCGCACGCCCACGAAGCACCAGGGCCAGATGTTTCAGAAATTGCATCAGAAACTACGATTAGGAGTTGCGAGAGAATTTTAGTCTCAAAACTGATAATTGAAAAAAAATAAAAATTCAGGCTTAAGAAACTAATGAAGCAGTTTGGAAAGGAAAAATGACTGGATTGGGGTGGCTTGTAAATGAATTTTAGCAATTATAGTGGGTTGTCTGGCGGATATGTTAGTGTTAACTCCTGTTCAAAGTATTTGGGTTTTGCATGAGCATGCACAGATAATTTGATACTTTGTTTGTTGTAGAGTGAAATAGATTTCTTCTATGTCCTAATTCTCAAAGACGAGGTTGTGGCTCCAAGTCACCATTTTATTTTATTTTTATATTGCACCGGGATTTGTAATTAAAAGAGAGAGAATGGTGGAAGATCGAACACAGTAACCAATTATTTTTATTCTTATTAATAAGAGGCCCATACGAAAATGTTTATTCATTCACATGACATTATTGCAACTTGTAACTGTAGGCAAAGAAGGGCTTCTTCCTTGGAGCAAATCCAAGTCATCTAGGGAAAGAACATCACCCTCCTCCCATTTATTATTAAACTATGCCAGAATCGGTCCATGCGAAAATGTTTGGTAACTCACGCAGCGATGTTACTACTTGCATGTGGCAACTAGGACTTTTCTCGGAGGCAAAGAAGTCCTTCTTCCATGGAGCAAAGCCAAGTTGTCCAGGAAAAGAACATCACCCTTCTCCCATGGAAACTGGATGCTCTCTTCTTCAATAATCTCTTCGCATCTCTTCACCACATTTTCCGGTATCTCTGTTCCGTCTGCCATTGACGCCGAGCTAATTTCCTTCCCATACATGCCAACAACAGTGTTGAACCACATTCTCCTCCCTTTTCTTCCCTCGAACACCTTTGTCAAAGCTCGCGGCCCCAGTATGGCCTTCACAGCACCATTTGGTAGCCACTCGACCTCCATTCCCAGAGCCTTTGCCCTGTGTGCGTGACAAGTTATAAACAATCAGTTGTGAACAAGAGAGTTAAAATTCATGAAAAAGTCCTATCATCACAAAAGCACGTGTAAATATATATGCCTTTTCTCCGCTTCAGCACGGTCTGATGTCCCAAAAACGTCCTCCCAACCTCTGCCTCTCATGGAAGAAGTATCATTTTTGCTTATAGCGGAGAAGGTATATTTCAATCCTTTGCTTTCCATTTCCTCCACAGCTTCTGGGAACTCTTCTAGCATCCGTTCGGTCACTCTGAAGCTTGGAACAAATGGTGTTTGTCCACCTTCGGGTGGTGGTACCTCACAGAATAGTATGACCTTTTTCGGATACTCTTTTATCTGGTCAATGATTTCGTATGTTAATCGAATGAGATTATGTTAGTGTTACTCGACAATTGGTAGCACATCAAATGTACGCAAATTAAGTTAATTCTATTAATTACTATTATGATTTAAAGGTATTGTATATGCAAAATATATAAGGTGATAAGTTCAATGACTTCATATTCGTTAAGTTTCGGATCGCATAATTCAATCTCTCATGAACCAATAGTACAGAGAATTGATGGTGACTCACAGGCCTAACTTGCCGCTGAATGCTAGTAAAGTGCTTTCATGTGAGAAATATTGTATGTGTTTCAGTGTTTATGCTTCTTTTTGGAGCTAAAAATAACAGACTGAAGAAGATCAAAAGGAAGAAAACCATTGCCATGAATTTAAATGATTCAACGATTCATGTATACATGATATATGCATAAAATGGTAATTCTATAATCTATTCTCAAAGCATGCACGTAACGGAAATGTAAATATTAAATAAATGCTTAAAACCTTGTGGTTCTTTAGCTATTAACATGTCAGCTGGCTACCATGTATATGATAAATCGAATATATGACTTACCAAAACCATTTCATGATGATAGTAAATGAATTCAGAAAGGGGTCCTTCGTTGGCAGTCCACACTCGTTTATAAACGTGGGTTCGAGGTGCTGGTCCTACATAACGGATATCATCCCAATCAAAGGCTTCGATTATCTCATTGAAATCTTGTGCATTTTTCACATCGAAACCTCGAAGCAACACAGCACTGTTTTTTGTGATCATCTGCTCGAACCAGTCTTTGTTCGTCTTAAGAGCCAAGAGAAGGGACTCCAAATCGCTCTTGTTGCCCTCTGGTGGCAGTAGCACTAGCGGCATAGTCTCACCATCTACCACTTTTTCTCCTGCGCATTTTCCCACCTCGAAATCTTTGCAAGCTAACCCCATCTTCTCTCTTGCTCGTGGTGACGAAGGATTTATTTTCAATTGGGGTTTTATAGTGGAAAGTTGAGTTGTTTGATAGATAGAGTTTTCCATACATGTTGTCGCAAATGGCGGACATTTCTTGGGAGTTTTGGAGATTCCTTTGTCGTTTTCAATGGTATACAATAACATCACATAAGGGAATGTGCAAAGAACAACAAAAGTTATCCAAAAGCATGGGCAGCGGATCTCCAAATCCCTGACAGAAGAGACTATTTTCAAGTGCCGTATCGATGTTTTAGAGCTTTGGCAGTAACCTTTTGTCAATTCTTTGTATATTCTTATGTATGGCCTGCCTAGGCCTATCTACTTCATAGTAAATTGCTCACTAAGGATTCTGGAATTTCAGTATTGCAGCTTACGGTCCTTCTACTTTTACAAGATGGTTAAATATACATATATATTCTGTTCTATGTCAATGCTTTTACTTGTCTCGCACTTGCATATAACAATTCAAGGAGTGTTTTCTACAGAACTTTATCGATGTTTTCAATGTTGAAGAATTCACTCTTCCTAAATTTAATCTTCTTCCCTCGTCAACTAGTGGTTAAACCAGTGGGCAGACATCTTTGGATATCTCCGTAGGTTATTTTAATCGACAAATACTATTGCCAAACCTAGACGTACATCCCAATGAAGATTCAAGGTCTCCATCATCAATACCCTTCTTCAGCTGCTTTAAGTAGTCTCACAAGTAATGTTTTCTTTTGCTGTCTCCCAATGCGTTTTGGAAGTGCCACATAGTACTTGACATATGATATGTTCTTCTTGTTAGAAATCACTTAGGACAAATTGGCATCACATCACGCTCATCTGCAAATTTTGATATCTTAAATTTAGTAATAGCTTGCCTGCTCACAAATGATTACTTTTTAAAGCAAATAGGAAACATGCATGTGAATGGCAATACACTTATTAGCAAAACTAATATTCCAATTATTTGGGTAGCCTATTCTGTTGGACTGAGGCTGTGCAGGACAACACATGTAGAAAGTTGTAAATTATTGATAACCGGTTGATCTATTGAGGCTTTGACCATCTCACTTTCTTCTTCTGTAAATTTTGGAAGCCTTTCTCTTACAATTTCTTGCATTGTCTATGGATACTCACCACATGTAATAGATTGTAGCAACCTACAGATTAAGAAGTAAAATTAATTGGACAACTTACGATCTTTCACTCACACAGCCTACAAAGCAAATCAAACTTCAAACGCATGTGATTAAACACTTCGATTTTTCTGTCAATGCCTCTATGGCACTAAATTGAACTTTCAAATTTTGCTCAAACTTACCGTCCAATGTGAAAATCTCTTGACCCTCGAGTTGCATATTCATCAGGTTTTGATTTGGTACGTGGTTCATACCAAATAAAATCCAAAACAATTCCAATTCTCTTTCTCTGTTTTTCCTGAAATAGAGTAGTTTTTTCATCAATGACCGTGTTTTGTAAGGAGTAGAAACTTTGAAGGATAAAGATCTTTAATTGGTATTTTTGAGGGGTATCTTTTGACTGCAAGTGAATGAGACAAAATCATATTATGAGCAGCAATATATGGCTCAGCTGCTGAGTTTCCAGCGGCACAATTTCCGATTTACATAGAACGCCTTGAAGGAGCATTGATGTCAGTATCAAATCCGAAAGTAGCTGCAACCCTTGGTTCATTAAATGTAAACCAGATTTTAATTCTATTACTTGAAGCAGGAGTCTGCATAATCTACAAAATCTTTCATGAAAGATTTTGATCATAAATCAAAACTTTGTTTCTCCTAATGACCGGTAAGTATCACAAGTTGCGAAATGAATCATCAAATTGTCCGAAGATCAAACTTAGGGACCATCTACATTGTGAAATCTGCTTTCTAATCTTTTGAAAATATAGTGGTGGATGACTTCATTTACAGATTAAATAATTTCATTACGCATAAAAGAATTTAAGCAGAGAAGTATTCGACCTGCGCAACTCGGTTACTTCACAACCCATTATATATTTCTTGAAGAGCTCCTGGAAGTTCATAACAATGAAGATTTGCATATAGAGTAATGCCTGCAGATTATTAAAAAATAATAATAATAATCCATGAATGTTGTTTCTCTTCGATTATTGAAGATATAAAAAAAAATAAAGTTTGAGATTGTTATTTTCATATAATTTGTTAAAATTGAGATGTCAAGTGCACACAGTAGGCGGGAAAAGCAAAGAAAGGACATAGAACACAGCTGCAAAAACTTCGTCCTTGTATTCATTCCTTATCTTGTATATCACTGGGTTTTCTTCACTTCTTCAAGTATATATATTCATGTAAACAGCCAACACTTGGTGTCGGCTGAACATTGGCATTTCAAACCCTTACAGTACTAGATACTTGAAGTATCATTTTTTTTTAGTATTTATCTATTGTTGTAAAGAAATTAACATGATTGATGAATTCGATTCTCTTACTTTGCTTAACTCTTTCAAGTAAGTAATCAATTCATACATTGTAATAACCAACTCCCAATTAACTTCCCTAATGTTGTCTATAAAAATTGTTGAACTTGGGGAAGACGCTTAAAACAGACTATCCAATAACCTAATCCAGTCATGAATGAATATGCAACTGTAAGAAGTAGTTGCACATTTGAAATAAGTAACTGTTTCAAGCAATACTCTTCATTTCATGTTTAACAGAGCATTGTCTGCAAAGTAGATGTTAAGTATTTTCAGTTTTCAATTTTTTTTAAAAAAAAGAATATAAAAAAGGCATTTACAATGTGATAAGAGTTTTTTTTTAATTATGTGATTAAAATTTTAAATTATAATTTTATTTTAAATTATAAGTATTCAATTTTTTAAATATATTAAAATTTAAACACTAATTTAAAGGTACAATAAATGAATAAAAGAAGAAAAAAAGTGCTAACGATATTTTTTGAAAAATTTCTAGATTAAAAAATTGAAAATTGACATCATTAAAGTTTAACTTTGCAATGATATCAACATCTTCTTGTAAAGAAGAAAGAGAAAAATGCTTTGCTGTGAGAATAGTATCAATATCTTAAATTTGGATATGGTGAGCTAGAAATGACAGGTGTTTTTCAGATCATTACCTGTGTCTGCAATATGTACCTCAACAACAGCTCCCTCAGCCTTAACTTTGCAGCAGATACCACAGTAGTATCTACACCAGAAAAGGATAGAATATCATCTCCCAGCCAACAAACAAATCAACCTTTATAGCAAAAGAAATAAAGGAACACAGTACATAATGACAAATGTACATAGCACAAAAATGAATGAAATTCTTACATCTGGAATCCTTAGGGTTTGTGTTTTGCTTTGGGCAACTCAAGTATATATACATTTAGCATTACCATTGCAATATTCATTAATGAAATCACCACAACAAGTGTCAGTTGCATTTTTCTCTATTTATTATTAAGTTTTACAGGTGGGTTAGCACTTACCAGTCTCAAGTTCAAGATCAGAACTCACTTACCAGCCTATGTACAAGATTCGAACATACCTGATACTGGTGATATGGATCAACAGTTACATCAGATATGGCATTATCGACAATATGTGCTAGTATTAATTGAAAAGTTATGCATATTATATTATAACATAAGAAAAATATTAATTGAAAAGTTAACATGTGCACATTATTGTTAATCTATCTTATTTTTAGTGAAATTACAAAAATAACAAGCCTTAGACATTATTAAAAATTTTGAATAAAACAATTTTATTATATTTATATTATTGATATAGTAAGATTAATTAAAATAAAAAATAATATATTTATTAATTATAACTAAAAAATTAATATAAATTTTTTTATTATATTAATTAATTAATAAAATTTTTATTAATTTTTTTATTTATTAATTAAATAAATTGTTTCACGTGAAATTTTTTATTATATTATCATTACTTCTGGGATGCTAATTTATTAATTAACCCCTTTTTTATTTTAACTTGGCCCTTGGTGGTGTTGCATTATGATTGCTTTTGTTTTAGAAGGTACCCCCATCGAGAGTTTTGATACTTAATCCAACGGTGGTTGAAGGCAAACACATCTTGTCACAGTGCTCCATTTCCCTTGTTGTCACTGCTCTCTTTAATAAGCAAAGATCCAAATGACTATTAATTAAAAATGCGCAATTAAGCTTATTAAAAATAGGATTATCAATGCCACTTTCCAAATAAAGAACACAAGAGAAAAGAAGAAAAAAAAACAAAGAGACTTGCTTTACTTATCTACCTTCAGGGGTGGTGCCACACACTGTTAGCAATAGAGTTCAGTTGTGGGTGAATTTTGTGTACCTCTGCTGAGTTCATTGTCTGAAACTGACACTTTGGAGCTCCAAGCCAAGCCATGACAGCAGTCTCTGGTTCGCTACTTCCACTCCTATTCTATGCCAGAGTATCTGGGATTGTAGTTGTAGTTTTGATTCTCACTTGGGCTCTTCCAGTTTCCTCCCTCACTCATCTTCCCAGGAAGACCTCATCTATGCAGTAAATGCTCGCCCTTTCTCCTTCTTGCATTTGTTTTCTTTGTTTACAGAAGTCGGATACTGTAACGGTGGGATTTTGTGATTAATTTTGACAGGTTCTTCATCCTTTGTTAATGGTGATTGGTTTCACTATCACCAGTGGAGAAGGTAGTGAGCTGGGCAACTCAGAAATCAGAATGCATACACTGTGCTATATTTTAATTGCTGAAACAAGTAACTGATTGAGAAAATGGGGAACAGTGTTGCTTTTGTGTTTTCAGCTATTTTGGTACATAGATGGTTGCCTGGTTCAAGGAATTTGAAGAAATCAGTGCATTTGTGTCTTCAAGGAGTGGCTTTAGCTTCTGGGATTTTTGGGATTTGGACAAAGTTTCATGGCAAAGATGGGGTTGTGGCAAATTTCTATAGTCTACGTTCTTGGATTGGTTTACTTTGTGTCTGCTTGTTTGGCGCTCAGGTTTTGCTTTTCATTTTCTCTTAAATCTTTTATTTCTTCTTTTACTTGTTCCCTTCTCTTTTTCTCTAATCCTTCCCTTCTTTTGCTAAATATGCAATTCAAATACCGTTTACTTCATTGGGGAACTAATAATTAATCTGTTTGTTACATACCTTGGGGGATGCCAATGATGCATTACAAAGCACATTGTGGTCCCTTAGATATTCTCTCCACAAGTTTGGGTGGGCGGAGAAGTAGACAAAAATTATATTATTGTTTGGGTTATCAAACTTTTATTTTAAGTATTTTAATCTTTAATAATTGGTTAAAATTTTGTCCATTTCAATACTTCACAAGTTCGGCGACCTGTAGACGTCATTCTCATTGTTTGTGTATGCACCCCCATTGAATAATCGGAGAACAAATGGGCCAACAGAAGCCCCAATGGGGTATAAAATAATCCGTTAGTTCTTCATCCTGCAATCCCGAAGGGCCTTATTTTGTTTACTCATTAATCAGCCTGTCAATATTTACCATTAGGATTGGAGCACTTCAGCTTGCCAGCTGCTTGTTAGTATTACAACAACGACACGGGCAAATTTTTTTGTGACAAGATTTTTCACCTTCATTTGAATGCAGTGGATGATGGGTTTCTTGAGCTTTTGGCATCGAGCTGAGGTGCGCGCCACAAGGGCTAGGGTATTGCCGTGGCACATTTTCCTCGGTCTCTATATTTACGGCCTGGTAGTGGCGACTGCTGAAACGGGACTTTTAGAGAAACTGACGTTCTTGCAAACAGGAAGAATCACCGTATCTAAACACTGTCCGGAATCCATGGTTGTCAATAGTTTGGGGCTTGGACTAGCGTTGCTCAGCGGCACTGTGATACTCGCTGCCGTTTCTCCAAAGATTCATGATCATGTCCCCCAACCTAAGCTCTAAGTGCTTGTCTTCTTGATTGATTGGTGTTACATGTAAAGAAATGGGTTTTCTTGTTTCCCTTTTCTCAATAAATTTTTTAAAAATAACATATTTACAAAATATTAATTAACGTTTGGACTGTGTATATGGAAAAAATATATATTTTTATCATCTCCATTTTATGATTTATTCGGATTAAAATAATAAGCATTGCTGACTAATGCCAATTAACGTTGATTCATAGAGACACGGCAAGAATAGAGCCTAACAGATTCCCCGAAGTTCGAGTTTCATCCAGTCGGGCATGACCGTTTCATCTTCATCTTACTTGCCCACGTCAAAAAGCCAACCCAAAATTGTAATCTAACGACACTTGCAATAGAAATGAACCCATTTACTACGACTACTACATCTTCTTCTTGTCTCCTTGTGCAACCCCATCTTGGGAACCTCTCAGCTTCTCTCGCTCACCTCACCTGGCTTTTGGCTCACCATAATAATAACGACGATTGCAATGGTTGGGCCATTGTTGAATCTCCTCCTCTTCAAACCAAAACCAAGAAAGGTCTCTTTTTTTTGTTATTGTTTTTCTAATTGCTGAATGATTTTGATTTTTTGACTTTGTCAATTTAAATGATTTGACCCATTTTCTCTCTTTTCCTTTATCCTCTTTCTCAGGATGGCCTATAGTTGTTGTTGGAGCTGCTGTGGGATCTTCACTTGTTCTATTACTTGCTGCCATTGTTTGCTTTTCACTCTGTAGAAAAGGTCGCCCCTTTTTATCCTTAAGCTAATTTCTTTCTTTCTTTCGTTCTTTTTTTTATTCTTATGATTCATTTGCTTACTCAACTGAATTGCAATCTTGCTTGAGATGAGAATTTTCTGAATTATGTTTTAATAATAGATACTGCTTTGGTTGGCAGGGTTCAGACTTCAATTTGGTGGACCACTTAATGCTTTGCATGATATTTTAAATCTGAATGGAATAAAATCTGGTGAAAGAAAAAATGTGGAATCTGTTGGAACAAATGCCTCCACCGATCCTGTTTCACGGACTGTATCGGATGACACACCTGAAACTGTTGCGTCAGGTACTTTCAGATAATCTATGGTTTACCTGGTAGCTGTACTTTTTTGTTCTATTTACAACATGGGTCTTTGTTAAAGTTCTGGCTTGTTTTTGTTTTTCCTAATGGTGCAAATCACGGCATTTTCTTTTTATGCACTTTGTGGAAACTAAAGTTAGCATCGTCGTGGAGGAAGGCCATTGTAATCGAGAAAGTGGAAATGGGATTTTATATAATAAGCATTGCAATAAGTATTTTACAGATTATTTAAACATTATGCAACTCTAAATGAGCTGCTTCTTTCAATCTTTTCAGTTTCCTTATCTGATGAAGTTTCATGTTTTAGACATCGAATTGATCGGAAGTTTCTACAGGACTTACAATTTTATGACAGAAATCATTAATTAAGATTTTGTGATGATCAATTTGTTCATATAACTTCAGTGCTGTTAAGGAATGAATTTGAAGAGCATCAATAAGATTTTTCTGGAGATGAACATTTTTATGCTCCAAAGATAGTTTTAATTCTTTTACTTTTTTTTATGCCGATTTCAGATGCATATTGGAACAATCTTTAAACTAGTAATCCTCCCTCTCATTCTTGAGCTATAGCAGGTTCAGAGCATCTTAGAATTAGTGCAATGTACTTTTTTGTTGTGAGCTGTTCTTTGTAATTATCATGTGCAGATGAAGGGAAAAGAGAACACAGGAGGTGAAAAGGAAGAGGGGTGCTTTAAAACTAATCAATTTTTCCTTTCCTAAGCCTTTGGCCGTCATTTTCACAAGTTGTGTGTGCTTACTTCAGTATATACTGTACTGTTTGGTCTAACTGCAATTAAAATTGAAGAGATCTGGAAGTAGGGCAATATCCTTCAAACTGTTAATGTGTTGCATTTTGAGTAGGCTATAGTCCATCTTCTCTGTATATGTTTCCCATAAGTGATTAAATCTTCACAGAGTTCTCTTTTCTTATACTATGTTACTTTTATTTTTGACCTTATGAATGCTTCAGGTTATGAAGACAAGCTTGAGCATGTTATAATATCAGTTGCCATAGATTCTACTCAACAAGAAGCTTTGTCTGTTTTGAAGAAGCTGAAGGTTTGGTCCTAAACTTTTCCCATTAACTTTGTTTTCTTTTAATTCCCTTGGTGTGAACTGGAGTTCAAATGCGCTGCCAATATTGTGAAATTAAAATCTATGGCATGGTTGTCGTAAGGAGTTCTCTTTCTAATTGTCTCATTGATTGCAATAGCTAAGTATCTGTAGTGGCATATGTCATATTGTGAGTCCCACAGGTACCAAAGTTCTTACACTTGGCTGAAGTAAGGATTGGGCAGAGAATGTTAGAAATTCATGAATACTAATTACCAATCAATAGTTGTTTTGTCTCAGTTGGTTGAATAAGATATATTTTCTAGTTGTATGGGCTGTTATCATCATTATTTGTGGTCAGACATCATTATTTTGTGGTCAGACAACATGTAATCTGCATATTAGAGTATTTTTCCTTTTCCTATTATATAACTATCAAATTTTTTTTGCTTACAATAAATAGGGCTTTAGGTCCAGTTCTGAGCATGAATTCTCAACTGTAATTAAAGTATGCAGATTATCAAAGATGATGTAAAGGCTGATGAACTGTGCACTAGGAGGGTATATGCTAGATGGCTTGTCTGTCTAAACTCATTGGTGGAAAGGTATAAATTCAGTATTGAAATAAATGTTCAAAGTACCATGCATGCTCCTTTAAGGTCTGTCTCAGCAACTTATTTTTGGACATGTAGGAATGCAAAGCACAGGATTGTTCCATCCAAATCATTATCTGGATCTGTGCTTGCTGCTTTTGATGATGTGGATATTGAAGACCCAGATTTTGTGTCTATCCAAGTTAGGATTTGATCATGATGTTTACATCCAATCTTAAGGGTGGATGTTGATGAAATGTTGAATCTTTGTTTCTGGATTTGCAATTTAGCCCTTGCAGAGGCTGGTGTCATTCCCAGCAAGCTATTGTGGAAAAATTGTGGTTCTGATGGTTCTAAAGGGCAGGGAGGCATCTATTTTTCTCTGAGAGGTACTGCAAATGCTCAGATATTAGCAGTAGTTTTAAATTTCCTTTGCACTCAGCAAAGCATGGCTGGTGCTGCAGGTTTCTCTCTCGACAGGATCTCATAAATTGGAAAGCCCAAGTAGAGTATGAATTCAGACCAGACATTATAGAGCAGGTACAGTGAATTCCAAACTCCTATTTCCCATGAATTTTGTTTCTTGGATAAATTTAGAGATCAAATAAACTGATACTTGCTTGGGTTTTCATAGTCTTAAAATCTGACCTGTTTACAGTCCAGATATCAAGAACAAAACTGAGTTATATGGATGTGAAGGAGATCAGTTCCAATGCATATCTTGGACTTTTCATGGACATTTTGGCTGGGGAGAAGAGCATAGCCAAAAGAGTTTTTGGTATCCTCTTTTCTTTCTCCTCTCTTTCTGCTCCAAAATCAAGGTTATTTTTGGGTGACAAGTTCTGTGACACAAAAATGGGTGAATGGATTTCTTCTATGGTACATATTTAGTTTGTTTCCTGTTTGTAAATCATGGGAAATACTTTTGGCTGGCACTTATTAAAAGCTTCAGGGTTAAACATTGGAGAAACAAAAGGGAAATTAAAAGATGGTGTGGAGAATCATTAGCAATTACTCAGCTTGACCTGTTTTAGCATCACTGTAGAGAAGACCCAGGGCTGAATAATTAGCTAATTATGAATGTGTATTGGGAAATTGAGCATTTCAGCATAGGGAAAATTCCGGCCAGCAAATAATGTCCATAGATAATGACTTCATGCCGGAATCTGTGTTACAGGTCAAAGCAAGCGGTTTCAACCGCGTAAACCCTCAACAAAGCTCAAGTGGCAGTGGCACTGACTAGTGGAAGGATGACAGAAGCTATTAGTGCTGAATTATCTAGATTGCAGGCTGAAAGGTCTTTGAGGGAAGCTGAGATGGAAGAAATTAGGTCTGAGTTGCTTAGTGGGGGAGACATACAAAGGTTTTGGGATGAGAAGTTCAATGAAGAGATATTTCGTGGTGTTGAGGTGGAGAAGCTTTATATTGCTGTACGTTGTGATTTGGAGCAGGAGTTGATTGATCAAGAGAAGAGTTATGCTAATGATTTGAAGGAGAAGGCAGCTATGGACTGTCAGAGGCAACTGCTTCTGAATATGAAGGAAGAGGTTGATGAGATGTCAGAAAGGCTTGCATCTGACAGGGCTATTTTTGTGGCTGAGAAGTGTGAATTACAAGATATGCTCAATGGTTTACTGATCAAGCAGGAAGCACTTGTTGACACAAAGTCTATACTGGAAGCTGAGAAAGAAGCAGTTCGGATTCTCAGGTGAAGATTATAATTTCAATGATTTCCTTTTATCAATGTCTTATTTGGTATTTAAAGAGATGATACATGTTTTCTTTTTTGCACTGATGGAAAGCTATTAATGCAGATCTTGGGTAGAGGATGACATTGACTTTAATTATTTATAATTAGCATGTTTAAATAATATTTAATTAAATATAAATAATTAAATTTAAAAATCAATGTCCTAAAAGAATATATAATATTGATTACATTAAATATTATTTTGAACTAATTTTTAATTGAATTGTATAATTAAATTAAAAAATAATATGTCATTAAATATAAATTTTTATTATTTATTATTAGCAAATATCCATAATTAAATTAAAAAGTCAATGCTTTAAAAAATTATTAAATTTTTATTTTTAATTGTTTAACTAAATTTTAGATAAATATAACATAAAAATAATAAATTTAAATTATTAAATATTATAATTAATTAAAAATATAAAAAATAAATCAATCATATCAAAAATAGAAAATGCCTCGCACGTACCTGGGCGTGGGAATCAGGGCCACGACAGCCTTAGGTTCACGCACACAGGCACGTGCATGGCGCACGCCTAGATACGTTAGGGCAGGCCAAGTACCCTGGCCAGTGCATTCATTGCACTCTCCAAAAGCTTGCTTCCTCCTCTTCGCGTTTCTGCACTTTTCAGCCTGATTTTTCACCCCAAAATGACCAAAATCTTCCTCCTTTCGATTTTTAAACAATTTACACGTCTATCTTATAACATCTATAAATTTCATCTATTATTTTTTTATAATTATAATACTTACAAATATTATTAAAAACTATAAATTAACACTTATAAATATTTTTAAATTCATTAATATAATATAAGTAATACTATTTTTTTTATTATTGTTGAAATTTATTAGTCAGTCTCTACGAGTGTATGTAAAGATACAATCGTTAAAATAAATTTTTTAGTAAAAATTTTTTTAAATTAATTTTAAATACAATAAAATGTTAAAATAAGATGATTTAAAATTTTTTTTAATATATAAAAGTAAGAAACTTTCACTAAAACAAGAAGGCAAACTTATGATCAGAAATTAAAGTCCAATAGGAAAAAGAAAATTCCAGTATAATGCTAAGATAATTGTTATCAGTGCAACGAATATAGTAGAGGTGATCTTGCCAGAGTCACCTTTACCCAAAAAAGTAATCAACGTCGCTGAATTATCTTCTTTATTAGGATCAAAGTTGGAAGCCCAGATGGGCAGAGCTGCAGGCCTTGTTGAGTTTGATTTTCTTCCATGTCTTAAAAGATTGGAACTTGGAAGTGGGTTTATTAGGAGGAGTTGAGAAGAGCAGAGTGCAGTCACATTCCTTAAGATTGCTTTTCTTCAGTGAGTTCGCCGGCAGAAGAGGACACGGCATTAGGTCTTTCAGTAAACCAAGTGCGCCTCAAGAGCCTAACGTACATGTCAATTCAATTTTATTATTTTTTTGAACAACAAAATTAAATAAAATATTATTGTACTATTTAAGCGTTATCTCGGTTTAATTAACATATAACGAACGAACAATAGGCTGGGAACTGGGAAAGAAAATAAAAACAGAAAGTAAAACATAAAATTTAAATTTGATGGGGAGCATGAAATTTAAGAAACAGAAAGCAAACATAAATTTTGACAGTGGACTAGCCCTTGGTGACCTTATTGGTGGCTTATGAAGCTGATTTCCATAACTATCATAATATATCACACCTGCAAACTCCGGCTGCTTGCATTTTTCGCCCATCAAAATTGCTTTCTTCCACAATCTATCTTCTCCAAATCCTTCCTTCTCTTTAGATTCAATTTCAGTAGCAGCGTTTTCTTGTTCCTTTTTCTTGCCGACCAACGGTATTGCTTTGTTGCTGAGAGTTGATAGAAGATGCCTGGGAGATGCCAAGGGACACTTGACGCATGTTTCACGTCGGTTACTGCTTTGTTACTGCACCTTTTCAGGCTGTGGCGTGCATGCTTGGCACACGATGCTACGAGAGCTGACACAGAAACGAATAAGCCAACTGCTACCGGCGTAGAACCCCAGTTATCAGATGCATTCTCGGGGAATAGACGAACCATTTTATCCAGACGGCAGCTTGTAAATGATACTAGCTCGAAGGCATAGAGAATGTACGTGAGGTGAGTATATACAGGTGAATTAATTGATAATTGGACGGCGAATGGTGCGTAATGCACTACTTTTAAAGTCGTCTTCGTATATTATTTAATGTTTTGTGTCAGTGTTTGATGGGAATTTTGTCCACTTCAACTTGGATGCAAGTCGCTATGTATGGAATATTTATACAGATGATATGATAATGTTGACAACTGAATTTCATCAGCCAAAACTGACTAAGCGGCCTATCCATTTCTTCATTAAACACGTCTAAGACAGGACGTCTTGATCATACATATATATATATATATATATATTTATGTTTTGACACATTTAAGTGGCTTAGAAAGTAGTCGATTTACGGTACTTTTGGGGAAGGTGGTTGTGTTAGCCACTTAAATGTGTTGTCATTTTTTTTGATAATTTCAATTATAATGATATAATAATACTCTTTTTTTTTGTAAATTTGAGATAATTAATTAAATAATAAAGTATGTATTTTAAAAATACCATTTTTATTTTTAAATAAATTATAAAAATTTAAATTATCTAAAATCTAGATAATTTGAATGTCCGAATTTAGATTATTTGTTTTTTTATGAAATTTTAAATATGAGTTTAAATTATTATTTAAATAAAAAAAACTAAAAATCAAATATTTTTTATATTTTGGAAATTTATAAATTTTAAATCTTAAATAAACAATAAAGTAAATGGAGAAAAACATATACAAAATAATTTCACTCATGCCTAAATAAAAAACGTATTGTAAATTTTGTTATGATATTTGAATGGTCTATCAAGTAAAAAAAATGTATATAAAGTAAAATCTCCTTAATGTGGTAACCTTAGAAATAACTTAAATTGTTACTGTAAGGAGATCATTATTTAATATAAACATAATTACAAAAATTATTGTTTTGATATAGTTATCTATGATACAAGTAACATAAAAATTGTTAGATTAGTTTTTACCTCGTGTGAGAGTTACCAAATCCAACAAAGATTAGGAATTCTTGGGTTTTCTAATTAAATAAATAGGAAGATGTTTAAGTTTACATGGAAAATGAATTCATGAAAGACTAAAAGAAAGAAAGAGAAACAAAAATCTATCTTGTCAGCGCTTTAATTATCTGCTTTTGAAATAAATGAAAAACTGAATGTTAAAATTTGTAAATATATGTGTATTTGATGAAATTTTAAATACAATTTCTACATAGTTAATTAATGTCAAATTGTTTTAAGTATTGTAAAATTAGGACCTTAAATATTGATAAATTACAAATTATAAATGAAATAAATGAGAAAAATCAAAGAGTCATTTCTGAATTGAGTAATTGGATTCGAACTTTACACTAGATTAATCAAATGGATATTGATGTCTTTCTCCAATAATCGTCATAAGCAACAAGTCATGTGCATACTTTAACTTAAAAAATCAATGTTGCAATTAGCTAAGAAGAAAAATGAGATAATCATAAGAATGATAGTATGAAAATACAAAAGATTCGCATAAAGAAACTTTGAACTTGTTTAAAAAATTAAAAATATTTGGTTTTAAACAAAAAAAAATTCTATATTGATGAGTTATTATCTATTAATAAGTTCAAAGATATAGTAATAACTCTAAAGAATAAAATTATTACCTTAATAAATTTAGAGAAATATTTTATTCTATTTTTTTTCTCTTCTTTAATATAATATATTATATATTTTTTGTAATATAAAAATAATTATTATTATGTGTAGACAAGTTCTTTAAGATGGGGTATAAAAAATATATAATTTATTACAATATAAAATTATTCTAAAATTTATAAAATGAAAATAAAAATTTTGAATAAATTTTTTTTTATAACTATATGGAAATTATCCTTGCATGGAGTATCACTAGAAAGAGGTTTGACTATAGTTAAGTACCTAAATAGCAAAATTAAGTATTAAAACAAAACAAAAAAAAACCCTTAAGACTAAGTTGATGTTATCAAAATACCAAAAAATTAAAAGATAAAAATATATATATAAAAAAAAGAAGAAGTACAATTAATATTAAAATTAATAGCTAAAAGATAGAAAAGGATGTACAATTAGTAGTAAAGCATTAATTTTGCATGATACTCCAAAGTGATTCTCGTTAAATTTGTGTTGAAGACAATTAGGGGTGAAAATTCATATTATTATATCTTATTCATGTCCATTGCACACTCATGCCACATATTTAATTATTTTATTTATATTTTAATATTTTTATAATTTTTAAATACTAATTAATTTTATTTTAGATATAATCAAATATTTTTTACAAAATATAAAGTATGAATAAAAAAATTTAAATTGCAAGAACTATAAAATAAATTTAATTAATCATAAATTAGATAGCACGGTATAATTATTGTATTAATTGTGTCATAAACATGTCTTGAGAATTCTAAATTTATGCTCGATAGAGTTGATAATTATCTTAATTATATCATCTGTTTAATAATTATATTATCATATCAATCTAAACTTGTAAAATTTATATCGTGTTCACATTAGTTGTCCAGACATGTTAAAAAAGAGTGTTGAAGTACTAGTAATTACATACAAATTTGTATTGAATTTTTTATGGGATAAAATTAATAATTAAGGAATTTTACATAACACTTGCTTTTTTAAATGAAATATAAATAAAGTTGGATGTGTAAATATGAAAGACATTTTTTTTAATTTGAAATATGAAAATGCATGTCAAGTTGTTTATTTTTTCAAATAAAAATATGTGAAAATTAGTACTTTTACATTTGTACGCATATTTTAAGTGCTAGATACTAGAAATAAATAAAATAATTTCTACTAATTCGGAACACAAATACTACATCAATTTAAATTCTATTGTAGTAGATGTCGTAAAAAAGTAAATATAATTTTTTTAATATGTAAAATAATTTATCATTATAATCATAATTCAGATAGATAAATAAAAACGTAAATATATTCAAGTCACTACCAAATTATATAAATACGCAAAAAAATTTAATAATAGTATTTTCATTGCAAATATTGATGAATGAATTTGGAATAAGCAAATAAAAAAAATACATTTTATATAAAGAATAATGTAATGAAATAGTGATATTTATGAGAATAGATCTAATAAAATTTTTAAAATTATTTAAATTCAACAAAAAATATTTTTTAATATAAAAATATCTTAATAAGTCTAATTAAAATAAAAATATACTTGATTATTTTACTAACTAAATCAAGTAAATTGATATACATGAAGGACTATGGGCATCTTTTATTTAGTGCATGATGTGAAACTAAAAATATTAGGATGGATAATTTTGAATTGAACTAAATCAACAATTTGAATCGATTTAAAAATTTTTTGGTTTCAGTTCGGTTTGAAAAAAAATAAAATTCATAGGTTTTGGTTCAACTTTGAGATTGAGTTTACTCCAAATTAAAAAGAAAAAATTAACCATTTTACTTGTTTTAAAGCTTATATTTATATTTATTATTTTAATAATAAGTAATAATTAATATAAAATTTTTAAAAATAATTATTACTTGTGAGTTTAGAGATTTTTTATTTTTGAATTAATTCAAATCAATGAACTGAGTCAAATTGAACCAATTTATTTATTTAGTTCATGCTTAATCGTTAGCTTAAGCCGAATGAAAATTGATGGTTTTGAATCATTATAAAATCTGACCCAATTCAACCCAACCGAAGATGCCCGGTACAACGTTCCTTCTCTTTGGATCTTTGAGGAAATAGGGGGACATACGGGTGATACAACACATCAAGCAACAATACTTACTTAGCTGGCCACCACATTATTATTATTGTTATTAATTGCTGATTCAAGTTAAAATAAAACAGGCTTCTTAACTATAATTAGTGAGGAGATTAGTTATACCTAGAGGTAATTAATTCTGAAACCGGGGCCACGACAAGTTAAGTTTCTTCATCACATAAAACAGATCATGTCTAAATCAACTAGTTGTCATATGATGTTATTGTTTTTCAAGAAATATTTTTAATAAACTAATTGAAAATCAAAGCATAAAGCTGAGTGAATGAAACTTTAAATTCATCGCTAATTACTAGTCTTCACAAGAGAATAGAAAGGAAGATAAAACTTATGGTTGTGCCACCAACCCATTGCCCTTTTATATATATAATATGATAAAAGAACTAAAAAGGAAATCTGTTGATCACTCCCTAGAATCTATGTACAATGATACATAATGATTAATATGATCTTAAAGAGTATGTAAATGCCAAAATGAAAGCATATACATAGATATCTATCTATAATCTATCTATTTGGATCGTGATCATCTGACAAATCAAATTATCAAGCAGCACCAAATGCGGAAATCGGCAGTTAATTTCTTTGTCTGCGTCTTGATTCTCTCTCCGGCCCCGTCCTGTGCACATGACATGGGTGTACAAAGAACCAATAATGCACCAAGTGGAGTCAGCCATGGCCCTAGCCTTGGCGTCCACCATTTTGATCATAGTTTCTAGAATAAAAACAAATTGAAACATAAGCAAAATCATAACCATAAGCAAAACAAGATAAAGAAAGGAAAAGTGGCAGAAATCACTGATCTTCAAAGGCAGGCAAGCCTTGAAGCTTTTACACTAACCAACCTCCCTCATTAATAAATAAATGTGATAATAAAAATAACAATAATAATGAGGTGGCTAATATCTTCTTCTCAATCTCAAGTTGTGCCGTGCCGTCACAGCTACTCATGTTTCCTTTGAATTCTAAATAAAATTATTGCCATATAATAATGATTCATCAGTAATCATGGTTTTCACTCACTCTCTTTAATTTGCTTAATAACAAAACTTGATCATTCATTAACAAATTTACAGTATCAAACTGGCTAGATTAATTCTACAACAATAACCAATATGATCCTAACTCTTAAGGATAAGATTTCTCGAAAGATTTACAAAAAAAAAGAAGCTGCGGAAAAAGAGAAAATCATCTTATACAGAAATATCTAGTAATCGTACTTTTCACTAACCAGTACTCCTTTTGTATTTTTGCTCTTTTCATTCACTCGGGAAATTATCAATGGTGCAATGGGTTTGGACCCGTGGGAACAAGACGCTTTTCAACACCATAACGTGGATCAATCTCTGCACTTTCATCGGGTTGCACTTTCTTTTTGCCTAGTGAAGAATATTTCGCATGCTGTTTATGACGATGTTTCTGAAATGAGGTGAAGTCGAATTTGTTTGCGAGAACTTTTCTATTAATCAGAAAGTAACCAGAAAGTGGAGAATGAATGACAGTGCTGCTCTGTTTGGAAATGATCTTGATATTGGTCTTGGACTTGAAATTATATAACTCGTGAAAGAATAACAACAGAAGAAAGAGCCAAAGAGTGATGAAAACTATATGAGAAACTTTCAAGGCCATGGAGAAAGAGTAGAACAAGAGATAGGAAACGAAGCATGGAACAAAATAGAGAATTGAATCAAATGGACAAAATTGAATCAAGTGGAGAAATATGCAAAAAGGGTTTGAAATGTAGAGTGTGTTTTTGTTTGCCTTCGATCATGTGAGACTTGAGAATGCTTTTAATGCTAATTTATTGATTGAGAGAAGAACAAGAAAGGAGGCAGTAGAGCCAGCCAGCCAGCCTTTTTCCCAATGAAATGTTCCGTAGAAATCAAGCAACGAAAAGGGTCATGGTCATTATAACAAATTTCAAACCTTGAATTATAATATCTTGGATTACGCTAATTATTACTAATAATCACTAGATTATGTTTGACACGTAGGAATAATGTACAATAAAATGACTTTTCTTTTTTTTTAAAACAATTGTCTTCCTTTTTGTTGATGCAAAATGTGGTGCAAGAGAAAGATCCGTACTTGTTTGAGTGTATTGCACCTTAATCAATATGGTGGGGAATATGCATCTACATTTTCAAGGTAGGAAGCAAAGCAAGAAACACATTACATATACAGTACATGGACTGTTGCAAAAGTTAGAAAACTAGGGTAGGGTTTAATCGACTCTGTAGAAAACTTCCGTATGGTTTAATTAACTCTACTCTTAATTATAATTAAACCAGTTAATTACTTAATTACAATACATGATGCGTTTGATGAAAATCTTGTGTCTTTTTTAAATGAATTGAACAATTCAATTTATATTTTTTTAAATTATAAAAAATATTTAAAGTTCATTCTTTTAGATAATTTTTATTTTAATAAAATATAATTCACGATTAATTTAGTTAATTGTAAATAAAACTACAAAGTGTTATCGCGAAGTCGAGGCGATAGAATTTAATTAGTAAAAATATTTAAAACAAAAAATATAAAATAAATTGTACTTCCAATATTGTTACATGTGCAAAACTCGTTATCCTTTCTGACCCCATCTTAACGACTAAGCATTGGGCATTCTAGGCCCAGCCCAATAGAGACCGCACTGCTTGAGAGCCAGGAGAGCCGAGCCAACTTTACAGTATTACCCGCGAAGGAAAAGAACTTAGTGGCGATCATCTAAAATTTTCGACAAGCGATTTGATCTTCTGAAGTAGAAGAGAAGAATGGTATTTAATTTCTCCTTAAATTAAGTTGTTTTTATTATTTCGATTTCTTTTCTTCTCGATAATTAGGGAAGCCATTAGTTCTTCAGGTTTTAATTAATTAACTAATTAATTAATAGATCCTACGAACCCTAGATTTTGTAGAAATCTTATGCGTTTGATTGAGTAATTTTTTAAATTCAATCATTTTTTTTCTATTTTTTTAGTTTACGATTATTTGATTTGCCTATTTCCTTATGATCGCGTAAACCTGGCAGAATTCGAGAAATTGATCAATTAAATAATTACATACACAAATTATGGAATCAGGTGGTGTCATTAATTTTAATATGCCAAAAGTTTTTATTACTAGGTTAGCAATCGCCCAATTGAATTGGCTTAAAATTGGATCACCTGAAGTTAGTGCATATCACATTGGTGCTTAGTTTTATGATAATGTTCAGATACTTATAAGGTGACTTGATGGTAAAAAGATGGTGGACCAATATTTGCCATTGAAGAGACTTTTAGTTTTGATTAAACTTTCATGGGAAATAAAATCAGGCTTCCCATGTATATGGTAGTGTACTTTGGCATTGTAATCTAGTTTAAGGGCTCGATTGCTTCACGGTAGTTGCGCTGGTGCTCCTGGACGTGGAACATTGGGCTTGATAAATAATGTTTGATATGAGATTGTTCTTATAACTTATTTCTTACGCCAGAAATGATACGTTGCTTTGCTGCCTTTTTTCCCTGGTTCTTATCAATTTATTTTAGTTACTAACTTGTTTTGTTTGTGTTATTTTCTTATCAATTTATTTGCGTTACTAACTTGTTTTGTTTGTGTTATTTTCTTATCAATTTATTTTGAGTTACTAACTTGTTTTGTTTGGGTTATTTTAGTCTTCACTTGCAGCTGCAAGAGCAGACAATTTTTACTATCCTCCAGAATGGACTCCAAATCAAGTATGTGCTTGCATGGTAGTCTACAACTATGTTATTTTGTGGACTTTCTTCTTTTTGTTAGGGGATCTCACACTACTTCTGTTTTTCCAGGGTTCTTTGAACAAATTTCACGGTCAACATGCTTTGAGGGAGAGAGCAAGAAAACTAGATCAGGGCATTTTAATTATAAGGTAATGAATTATATTACTAGGTGCTTACTGAACAACTGCTTCCAATAAATCATTATTTTGTATATCGAGAATAATAATGTTACCATGACTTCTAGAGAAATAGCCATCTAACATGGGCGGTAATATAACTGATAAGTGCTAAAGTTACTTTTACCCTAAAAGCCATATGCTATAGAGAAAGTGCTATTCTAATAAGTGTTGGCAATTAGAAGTTTGGTCATGATCTCTCCATGAAGGTGTATAATAGGAGTAAATCTTTTGAAAAGGACCAGGTTTTCTTCTCTAGGGATAGTGTCATTGGGATGTTTTTCCCAGTCAGCGGGTAGCCATTGTGGTGAGAATGAATTTGTATTTGATAGTGTCTAATTGATGGCTGCTAACTTAACTTTTTCAGGGGTTGGTTAATTTCGTTTACCTCGTACAAGGTTTGCCCTGATTAAGGGTAGACCCCCATGGTTTGGGAAATATGCAGATACCTCTTCAGTGGAGGACGCTTTTACAAAACCTTATGTAAATCGAGGGACGCCTCTAAAAATTCTCGGGAAGTTTGTGGTGATTTTTAAAAGTTTAATCAAGGTTTCTGCCTATTTTCCAAACTAGGGATTTTTTTTGTTATTAGGCCAAACTTCCGGCTGATCAATAATATTTTTCCTTGAAAATGGTAAGGATAAAACTGGAAAAAGAATGCGTCAACAAAAATAAAGGTTTATGCGATGCACAATAAGTTTTGAAGTTAAATATGTTGGAATTGATTTTGTGAAATTGTCTATAAGTTTTGATTTTGTGATTAGCTATTGTATTGAAGGGTAAAAGAAATAAAAATTCCTATGAGCTTATATTCTTCTTCTTCTTTCTTGCAAGTCAAGACAATCAATTGGGATTTAAAGCCTGTCTGAAATACTACCATGTTGATTATTTCCCAAAGGTTATATCTAGCATTTACTGATACCGTTATATTTTCAGGTTCGAAATGCCTTTTAATGTGTGGTGTGGTGGATGCAACTCTATGATTGCAAAGGGTGTCCGGTTTAACGCTGAAAAAAAGCAAGTGGGGAATTATTACTCTACAAAGGTACGTTTGCAAATATTTTGTAAAATGATATTTTCTGTTTTTCTTAGAAGGTAACAGTGAATGCTATTGCTGCTGTGAATACGCGTGCATGGACACACACACACACACACACAAACACTGTAGGATAGAGCTTTTCATACGATATCTGAACATATTCTGCCCATGGAATTCATTGTGAAACTTTCCTCTTTATACTAAATTAATTACATTTTACCATGTAAGCCATAGTGACCTAGATCATCTTGAGAGTTCCATGTATGAATTAGTTTTTCATGTTGGGAGAAGAATCCAAGTTCCATGTATGAATTACTTTTTCATGTTGGGAAACGAATCCATGTGTAACTTAATACTAGCTTTTCTTGTTTAGTGAATGTTATCAGTTTCAACTGCTAATAATCTTCATCTTTTTCTTTTTTTCTCAGATATGGAGCTTTACGATGAAATCCGCATGTTGCAAACATCAGATTGTTATTCAGACAGATCCAAAGAATTGTGAGTATGTAATTATTAGTGGGGCTCAACGAAAGACTGAAGAGTTTGATGTTGAGGATGCTGAAACTCTTGAACTTCCTGCTGATGAAGGTTAGTATCAACTTAGTTGTGGTTATAGGTTTTGTCTTGTGAAAATGGAAATTGGATGAGTTCACTGTGTTGAAGATTCAATATTGATGGCTACTTGTAGATTTTTGAGTGTCAAGGGTGGCAGTGCTGAAACAATGTCAAAGTTTCAGTTCAAAACAAAGGGCTTTAATCATTTTATGTGGTTCTTATCGTTTTGCTTCCATTCTTGTTTTGATGAAATATAATGATCAACTCAATTTTGTAATACAGAGAGGGGTAAGCTTTCAGATCCATTTTATCGTCTTGAGCACCAGGAAGCAGATCTGAAGAAGAAGAAAGAAGCTGAACCAAGATTAGTGCGCATTCAGCAAATGTCTGATGCCAGGAATTCAGATGACTATGCCCTCAACAAGGCTCTGAGGGCCCAACTTAGAGTATGTTACGGAGCTTAAATTATTCATTTGTTCTTTTATCTTTTTAACCTTGTGCATAACTCGCTTTTTGTTTTCAGTCTCAAAAGAAGAGAGTTGCAGAGGAGGAGGCTGCTTCAAGAAAACTGGGCCTTGGCTTACGACTGCTTCCATCAAGTGCAGAAGATGCTGCCACTGCTGCACATGTTAAGTACCACTCGAAATTTGAACAAAATAAAAAGGATAAGCGAGCATTGATTAAGGCTGCTTCAATATTTTCTGGGTCTTCCATATATAATAAGAGACAACTGGAACTAGAAGCCAAGAGAAGGAAAATTAATGCAGGCACAGCATCCAACTTGCTGACTGGGGCATTTAAATCGCCATCATGGTCTCAGAGTTCTTTGCCCTCAAGCAGGCATAAGAGTTCAGTTTCTACCAGAAAGTTCTAGCAGACATGCCTAGAAGTTTGAGCAGTTATCTTCGTTCCACCATATGCATTAGGGCATTTATCTTATTCTGCGTTTTGCTTTTGCTCCAAATGGCGGTGGAGCAGGTACACGGAGAATGGTTTCTTTTCTTTACTTGAATGCGTTGTTTGTGGAGTATCTATTTGTATTCATGTAACTTTAGTATGAATGTTTTGCTGCTGTCGCATGCGATTATATATTGAGTAATGAAATGAAATTGTTGCATTTTCTGTAGAATTTATATATATATATATTTTTTTTTGCGCTCTGATGAGTGCATTTTTTGATTAAGAATATTGGAGCGACTGAGTTTTTTAATCGTTGTAATGTCTTTTTACAAATTAAAATTCTTGAAGCAGATTCAAGAATCTGGCTTGGCCCTCAAGCGAAGGTCTACTAACAAACATTGTGAACTGAGGTTATATTTTTGACAATGATACCCCATTGTTGTCTCCAGATATGTTTTGGTCGTGTCAATGAACTTTAACTGACGCGACGACGCTGGATTATTCTCAGACTATTGACTTTTGCATAACAATTGAATCCCGCTACGATCATCTCGTCACGTAACGTTCCAAACAAGCTCGTGCATACTACTGTCTTGCATAGCCAACAATATGTCAAAGCTTCAAACTAGCATTTTATTTGAGCTCCAAGCTTGAACTATGCTCAGAGAAATAATCGACTTTTTTTTGTCTTTTAAAATTTATATGTACATTTATTATTTTATAGCATGAATATACTTGGAGGAAGCTCCTTGTGTTTTCGGCCGTGAGCCACGTGCATAGTAATGGGCATACCTGTTTTTAAAACTGTAGTAGACAGAACAGAAACAGTAACAAAATTCACAAAACACTGTTTGGCGGAGGATCCAATTCATTAAATGTAATAAATTTGTTAACGCAAGAAGCTTGTCTTTACGTTAGGTATTAAATGGTGGCGCTTATTCTTCCCAGCAGCGGATGACACTGTTATTTCCCAAACTTTAAAGATGTCCACTTGAACAGTTTTCAAAGTAGGGCAAACATGTACTGAAGAGAACAAAGATGTGCAAATTTGGATTCGATTCCGGTTGCACACATTACATCATAACCTATTTTTTTAAACGGAGTATTTTATTTTTTAATTTTGTTCAGTTTCAATTTAATTCTTATTGTAAAATAAGTCATTTTTATTTATTAATTATCTTAATTTTTATAAATTTTAAACTTTAAAATATATTTTTAAAATTTAAATTAATAATATTAAATTATAAAAATAATAAAATATATAAATAAAAAATTGAGTCATTAAAAAATAATTTATAAAAATATATATTATAATTTATTTAAAAAGATATTATTTATTACTTAGACTTAATATATGTATCGCAAAAAGATATAGATTTATTTTTTATAGTATATTTATATATTTAATAATATTATATTGTATATTTATTTATTTATGATAATTATTAATTTATTAGATAATTTTAAATATATATATATATCATAATTTTATTATATTATGTATAAATAATATAATAATTAAGTTAAGTAAGGTATTTTAAACATATTAGTTAATTATTCTTATATAGTTTAATGAATAAAAAATATTTTTTAATAAATTATTTATTTAACTAAATATAATAATATTTTATTTAAAAATTATATTTATACTAATTCAATAATAAATTTAAACATCACATGCAATGTTGAATTTAAAATAATTTTTTAATAAAAAATTTTAAATATTATTATTATTATTTTATTAATTAAATAATTTATAGAATATAAATTAATATTTATTTTATCTTTAAAATATAAAATAAATAAATTTTAATTTTTAAATTAAATAAAAATTTTAATTTCTCCCACCTTTGATAATTGAACTTTATCCTAAAAATTTAATTTTAATTTTTGACACTTGTAGTTCTATCCGAGCACCTCTACAAGACAGTTTAAATTGTGGGTCAGCTCACTGTTCCAACGAGCAAAATAAAAGAAAAAGTAGACCGAAGCAAGTCACACGCTTAGATTTCCAATTTCTGATTGATATACCGTGTAATATATTGCACCACTAACTTTTCCTGTGGCCAAGATTTTACTGCGCACTGTAAGAACCGTGGAATACTAATCAACGGCAAAATAGGACCGTACTGCTGGCTTATAGGCTATCCAGTCTGTAAACACCTAAAGCTATCAAAGGATCACGCAACTGATCCTAAACAAACAGGCAAATCTAAGTAACTAACCTCATGAAAACAATATAGAAGAGACAGTGGTCCAGCTCTCTATCAGTGACTAATTTTTCACTGCCAGTGCAAAACCATCATTCATTTCCATCTCATTATTACGTGTCATACAACAGCTAGCATCTGGCCTCTTTTTATTCTCACCCTCTTTTGATAAATTGTCGTTTATCGTTGAAGACAAGTCTCTCTCCTTTCCGGGCTTGTCGCTTCACCAGTTTAGCTCCATGCTATATTTCTCTTGAATACTCTCTTTCCCCATCCTTTCTTTGAATTTTCTCAGTAGACTTTCTTTGGCATCTTTTGTATGTCTTCTGGTGGGTCAAATTTTACCACTGAACTCTTTTTTTTCTCGTCATCTTTTTGGATTAATATAAAGCGTTTCACTGTTGCAGCTGCTACCGGTGTTATAGGTCGTAGCAGTTTCTTGCTTCTGTTCTCACATATTCCTGTCCGGACAGTCAAGTAACCAACTGGTTAATTTCAAGCTTCGGATCAGGTTAGTAGTAGTCTACTCTCTCTCGATTTTGATTTCTTGAGTTTCTACAGCATCCAGCACCGGCGGCTACCTTATTATTTAACGGTAATTTTAGCTTGTTTGCTTGATTGCTTTTCTTACACAATGTTGAATGTATGCATATTTGGTCTCAAAACTGCGGCATAGGTATGGTCATGTCGCTCAAATTACGAAAGGGTCCCACTGTAGAATCTGCTCAATGATAGAACGTGATTTGGTTGCCAAAGAATTCCCCAAGAATCCGAAACATAGATGTGATAGAACCTATAATAAAATCTCTAAAATATCATATCAATTTTTAAGAGTTTTTCAAAAAATAATACAGCCTTTACGTCTTAAGATTTTGATTCAGGTACTCACTTAAAATAACACTGGTTGAGTTTGAGAAAGAATTGAGTCAAAGTGTTTTTGTGTTCGAATCCCCTAATCGTTAGTTTTGGCTTTTGCTTGACCGATTTAAACTTCATACTATCACTTGAATCTTTCATCTACTGAAATCAGCTTTTGGATCAAATGCAACTTAACTTCAAGAATGTCCTTCTACGGTAAAAGATATTTTGTTCGTATTTTAAACTTATTCACCTTGTTCTACGGTAAAAGATATAGAGGCTTGAAGACATAATAATTATTGTCTGCTATAGTTATACTATCAGTCAATTGGGCAGAGAACTAAAGTTCTCGTGCCTGCGATAAAATAGCTTGGCTTAGTACGGAGCCTGTTCAGACGAGGCATACAACCGGTCTTTCTTACTTTTAACGTAAACTGGTTATGCTACAGTCTACGGTTCCTTTCAATACTCTCTGCTTCCACCACTTTTTCTTATATGTCTTCCTTGACTTTTCATTTTTTACCCCTATTCATTGGGAATTGTCCCAATAGCACTAACACACAAATAAATTAATTAAACAACTTTTTGTTCACAAAGCAATCAAAAAAGATCATACACAGAAGTAGATAGCATATGTTAATGACACTCCACTCCGCAGCTCCTTCGCTCTTCAAACTTGCATAGATTACGGAGTTTCTTACATGCATTCTTGTACCAAACAAATTTGATGGATTAATTTCACTTCTTTCAAATGAACACGAAGGAAAAAACCTAATTCTATACCATTTTCTTTCACCCAAGTATTCATGCATAAACAAACATCTCCATATACAATCACTCTATATAAGAGCTATTTTATTTTGGTACCATATATGTATATAGAAAAACATTCCAATTTTCACTCTACTTTCCTTTTACTAACTAGTATATTCCATTTCCAGATTTTTACAGAATTTCATTCTTATTTATGACACTCTATTCTCTCACACATAATGTTGGTGTTTCACCCTGTCCACCCCCCAAAAAAATCATTTTCAATTAGCTTTTCTAAATCAATTTCTTGATCTCATTCTTTGTGGGTAAGACTAGCGCCTTTGTATTTCTCTATATGCAAAATAGATTAGTTCATATAACTGACAAGTATGTTCATAAAAAAAACAAACAAACAAAGAATACAAAATCTCTCCGTTCATGGAGTTTCAAAAGCCTTGGGAATGCAAAAATAAAGCGCGATTGGTTAAGCACTAATCGCCTTCTGGTCCGTTATAATGTTTAATAAGTTTTGTTCATGGCAGAGAATTGATTAAAAACGAACAATACGGCGAAGTTCGTGGGGAAAAGGAAAAGCTTATACCTGTTGGAGTGCTGCAGGAGTGTCATACAAGATCCAGCTCCAGTTTTTTGACTCGACAATTTACGTCGTTCTTCGTGCTCCACAAACCTCAGACCAGGTAACAAGAAGCATTACTTGTTATACTCTTATCTCATTTCTCTTGTATTTTCTTTCTCGAGATTGATTTTTGTTGCCTATTTTAGGCTACGATCCATATGCAACGCTTATAAGTACGCAGTAATTACTCATTAGGTTTTATTAGTTCATTTATTTATTTATTCCTGAAAGTTGCATAGTGCAACTGCGATACAGGAGATTGACATACTAAGGACATATCAGAGCTGGGTTGCTTACTATTGTACCCAAAATAACAAAATGATAAGCTAAATTTCTGAAATTAACAGTTGGAGCTGATTGATTCTGCAATATACCAAAATAATATTCATTAATCAACCACCACCTTATTAGTGGTTAGGAAGAATTTTGCTGATAAAACTTTGTAGCAGGAATGTTTATAATAATAGAAAGACTACTCCCAAAATACTAACAATATCTAAACCACATTTACCAAACCTATATAAAACCTTTTTTTTTAACAAAAAAAAATTAATTAACTAATTTAATGTTCTTGATCTCACAACACTAGTGACATAGGTCCTGACTAGTTTAAATACCATACGTGCTTCTAAAGAGTGAACTGTTTTTATTTGGGTTTTCCATGATAATTGTGAGTCCAGGAGATTTTACTTTTACCGTGACAAATGAATCATTTTTATTCAGAATACCTTAAATAATCTTGTTCCTTTTATTGGAGAATCTCAATTATTTTTGTTTCTATGCTTAGTAGAGCCTGATCTCGCTAACTGGTAATACTTTAGTAAGCTTGTCACCAGGGTTCCTAGAAAAGTTTATCTTCTTCAGCTTGATTACTCTTTCCAATCGTCTCTTATAATGCAATCTCATATCTATATACTTCGTACTTAATTTGAAATAACACTTTTAATATCACAAAACACAGTCACTTGGTCATACTGAAACATCAATACTTCAATAAACCTTTTTAACAAGATTGCATCTTAGTGGCCTCTGCTGTACCAATATACTCAGCTTTAGTTTATGACAAGTTTCCGGTGAATGACTTTCTATTGTCAATATATCCAGCGCAGTTCAAATCAGCAAAGTCTTCAAGTTATAGATTAGCAGCTCCATCTTTCTCAAATAATAGACCATTTGATATGACTTTCAAATATCTAAGTAGCCATTGTCAGCTTGCCAGTGGTCTCTAACAGGATTAGCAATAAATCTTCTCATAACAATAGCATTTTGTGAGATATCTGATCCTAGCGCACACCATAGCATACAATTAAGCTTCACAAATGACTAGTATGGGGTGTCTTTGTCATTTGTTCCTTTTCTGAGTATGCATTTAAGACATCGTTGAGATGACAAACTAAAATGCATTGCTAATGGGGTTTGAACCACATTGGCTTCCAGCATATTGAACTTCTCTAGGACAAAGCAATGTATTCTCATTGATAATTCATTTCATAATTCTTTTTGCAGCGCTTAACAACTAACTCTTTGATTTCAAGCTCTCTACTTAGTTGATGTTTAATTTGTATCCTAGCAATATTATGACATATCAGCAACATATAATCCATGTATAACAATAAGAAAATGCCTCCATTATTATGTACAATGTGTCACGTGAGTTTGACAGTGTTTTTATTTTTATTATTTTATTTAAATCAGACTTTAGTTTCTTTTTTGATTTATAATTTGAATTACTTATTTTAGTTGATTTTATTATTGTTCATCGAGGAAGTAGAAACAAGCTCATAACTCACGGTAAGCAATATCACTTGGACCTTGACTTATAGCTCCACTGTCTAAATTTCTGATGCATATAGTTGTGCGACTTGATACTTACTGTAATTTGTTTGGTTGCTTTGTTTTGAATGATTTCATAATTTGGGTGAATCCTTTAGGATTTGTGTATTTCTAGGCGATTTTATTGCATATAACATCTAAATTCATACAAGCCATGTTAATTTGCCAAAATTACGATGAGGAGCCATATACATAGAATGCATAATCATCTTAAGACTTCAGTAATAAGAGAGGGGAAAATTTTTGTGTGGAGTGGAGATATGCGTTCAATATAGGGCATGTAAGATCTTAAATACTTCATTATATGCATTTAATATAGAACATGGAGAAACCTTAAACTCTCTAGTCAAGATTTTGCCAGCACTGATTGCAACATGTTCGCTCCACTCAAGAAAGATCAAAGAAAAATTGGTGTGCTAAAATGACGTTCGGCTATTTTGACGTGAAGAACGTATAAAGTCTATTGTCCAGAAGGTATAATAGATTCACAAGGCAAATAGGACAGCTTTTGCATGTGTGATGTGCAATCAAAACATATATTTTGAGAATGAAAGGGTACGGGGACATTTAATTGTGATGGTGGATAAGTGTCTGAAGCACTTTCCTTTGGAGTTCCGCAGATTAGTAAAAAGGGTAATGGCGGTGGAGAGGAGATCAGGGAGAGATGCAGGAGCTGCTACCAAAGAAGAAATATAGCAACTAGATTAATTAGGTTAATGAATCGAGTATTGTTTTGCATGACTCTGGAAACGAAGCTAGTTGTATCAAGTATTAATCCTAATGCTGTGGGAGGGAGATCGAAATTCAGAGGTCTATCATTGACATGTCTTGTAGAAAGTGACTACAACATCACCATTTCTAAATATGATGATCTGAGAGATGATGTATGACTGAGGCTGGGGAGAAATCATATTGTGATAGACAGATCTTCTCTCTTTGTATTTCAGACGTATACATGCGTTGACAATTAAGTAAAAACATTGAGGATCAGCAACATAATAACAAATGCATGTGGGAGAGAAATATAGACAGAAGTACACCTACGGAAGAGTATAAATAAAAACAACGAAAGGAGAAACTCCGGTGGGCTAGTGGAGTAAGTCAATTTAATTATCTTCTCGTCGATCATTAATTTGAGTTAGATTATTTGTTATTTATTTTAAATTTTATGAAAATTATTTTAAATTCTCAACCCAAAATTTTTTAGTGCAACAGTATATACTGTAGCCAATTCTCATTAATCTATAAAAATTAGCGTAAAAATATTCATTTTTTATTTAAAACTCTGCAAAGCATTAAGGAAAAAAAATTAATAACACAAATATATATAATACAAATTGTGTCCAAGGTGCCGCGATTTACTGCTCCAAATGAAAGTCAATGTTTGTTTTAAATTATTAAGGATTTTGCGATTAGTGACAGCATATGGGAATGAGAACTTGAAGCCATGATTGTGCTATCCATGGAATGGAAGTAAATCAACTATGTTTTCCAGTGGTGCTGCTGTTTACAAGAGTCGTTTTTATGGTATATCCACAATGAGCTTCAGAATATATTTTCTCTTTCTAATTGTTCTTCTTTTTTAGAAAATTCACCTAGCGGCGTGCAAGGCCAACTGAAACCTGAAATACCACAGAACAACTGAATTAATAACACACAAGATCAAGAAATATTATATAAACTAGAAGTATCTCCTGTCCATCTTTTATGTGGGGTTTGAAAATTGGAACTACTGGAGACTAGGAGCAACAATATTAGATGACAAGAAAACTTCTGAAATTTAAAGAAAATAAATAATAGGCATCCTCATAGATCTGTACCTAGTTGGGTTTTCTTCAAAAGAAACGTAATGTTTTGCGCACAAGTTCTATTTATGCTGCATCGGTTGCAGAAAAGATGAACCTTGTACCCTAATCTACAGTACATAATCGGTAATGCATGCATTTAGTTGACTAACATTGGAAGAGAACATGTACATGCCTTCCGATTTTTAGATAGTGTCGATGCAACTTAAGTCTAGATGTAACTTCCTTCTAGCTTCATCCTTCAATGTCATGAATCTGTAAAACCTTAAACAAAGCATTGTTTTTCTGTATATGACATGATGATCATTAAATAATCCTGAATTCCATAATCTGACTAACTAATGTAAGAAAATAGTCATAAACTATTTTTACAACCCTGAATTCTCTGAGCGAAGGGGCAGAGACTGCTTAATTACCTGATGTAATTTACCATTAGAACAATATTATTGACTAAATGGTGGAAAAGTTTTCGGTTGTCGAACAAACACCGATATAAATATAATTTCAAGCATAGTAATGTAGCGAACTTATGGTTTGAAAAGATACAGAGATTAAACAATAGCCATTCTATCACTCAACCAAGTACATGTTTCATCAGTATAGAAAGAGTTCAACACAAGACCCCTCATTCGAGTAAGCTTTGTTAGCCCCCTCAGTTTCTGTTACACAAACTGTATTATTAATCAAACCTTGCAAAGAACATAGGATTCTTCAGGGGAAGAAACATAGAACAATAATTTTAAGTTACCTGCAATTTCTTGCATCTGAATCTTATTGCCTAGTTAGTTGACTTTCTTTTCTAAACTGCATGGGCAATTGTGGCATCAACTCTGTCTAACGCTTTTAAACATGAGAGGCATTGTACTTTCCAGGGTGATCTTTTGATGATGACCAGTGCATGCCTTTCCCAACAATCTATATGAGAAATCATAAACAGAGAAAAAAAATCACTCCATGGTTCATTCTCTCTCTCTCTCTCTCTCTCTCTCTCCCTGGAATTCCTCCCTTGGCTATTCAAGCTAAGGAACTATTGCACAGCCCCTTGCAAAAATATCCTTTCTAAGCTACGTGACAAATAAAAGCATCTAAATTCAATAGGACAATTAAGTTCAAATACTCAAATTCCTGAAATATTGTTTGTTCACTTTTGTCCTCCTATGATCTCACTCCTAAGTTCACAAGTAAATTATGGATGAAATTGCCTTCTTCTGCAACTGAATATGAATGTGCTCCAGTGTGTGTCCGCATGTGTGTTTAATTGCTTTTTTTGGTACTGATGATTGTGATGTCAGCCACTGCAAAGTGCACGAATGGGTCACATCTGTGAACTGAGATGTTTACAAGGAATAGAATTTTAGTGAAAAGTAAGAAATGTATCAAAGTAGCATTCTGATCAACATTATGGGTAGCCTTATCGATTTCACTGATGATTTTAACAAGACAATGGATAACACAACAATCAACTGATTATAACACCACATAAACTCGAATTCACATAAACTTAATAGAAAGTACAAAATTTACCATTTTCAATTTACAGCGCTGTGAAGGATTCACCAAATAAAACTGGGAGGTAAGGCAAACACAGTTTTTTAATTATTTAGTTGAAAATATTTCATCCCGTGCAATCTAAACCACAATATTTTTGGTCAACAACAGGTTTCTAGGAGAACTCGTCTTCTAGGATGTGAGACTGGGAATCAATGTTTGAGGTGGTCATTACAAGTGAACGAGGTTTCTGTTCATGGGCATCTGACGGGGCCTTGCAATCTGAATTAGGGTTTTGCTCATTGGCATTAGCGGTGTTCATGTAAATGGGGCTAAACTTTTGTTCTTGGGCATCTGGGTTGATCTTGAAAATTGCACTACGGTTTTGTGCTTGGGGATTACCTGTTGATCCCTTCATGCTTGTCATTGCACAGTAACTGTACTTGAGTCTATCACTGTCGGCATTGTCCCAATTTCCAGCATAAGCAGGATTGTTTCGTTGGGAATTTGCGCCACTTGAGTCTCCAAAGTTGTGTATGTAACCAAAGATTGATGATGATTTTGGTGAAGTTGTAATGCCGAGAAATTTTTCAATGATGCTCACCGAATCCATCTCATGTTGTTCTCGCAAGTGAACCATGCTAGATTCTTCTTTTTCATCCTCAGCCATTAACTTCAGAAAGGAATTCTTTTCGTGGCTAGAGGAACCAAAATTTTCAGCAGTTTGGAGGGGAATAGAAGACCTTAACTGTTCCAAATCATTAGGGTTCGCAACCTCAGAAAATTTGTTTAACTTTTCAAGGCCTCTCATTTTCATTTTCTCAATCGTCCTCACCCTTGCCCTTGCTCTTGCCTTGTTCCTGGATTCTCTTACAATAGGATTGATTGTTGGCTTATATGATTTTCTGTTCATTGCCCCTTTGGATGTTCCCAAAGATTCAGCTATTGCCAGAGAGCCCTTCTTGTCTCCGTTGTCTTCGCCTTTCTTGGTTGTTGATACTACTTCGCTCTCTGAAGTAGATGAAAGACTCTTTGCACCACCAGTACAGCTGTTTTTCATACTTGGCAAAGTCTCAGTGAGCTCCTTGATGGCGGCCTTCGATTTGGAGAACAACCATTCAATTGTTTTGCTCGCTTTATCAAAGCCTAACATGTCCTGTAGATCAAAGAATCTACGGGCAATTTGAAGGGACAGTCTCATTCGCCGATCTCTCAGCCCATGAGCCGTGTAGATCTTGCTATGTCTGTCCTTTTTCCCAGTCCTCTTTCGAGGAGCAGCCGACTTTTCAACATTGCCAGCATTTTTTTTGTTCTTCGGGGTGTTTTTGGTTGCCTTAACGGGAGATCCCGTTTTAATCTCAGCCTCAGATGCTAGATTAGAACTGCAACCCATGAATTGCTGTTGCGACAGAAAGTGACTCATAAACAACTCACTATCATCAGCAAGAAAGGGTTCAGTGAATTGCAAGAATTGTGATGGATGATGTTCCCTCGAAGAACTAGGGTTTTCGTTTTCCGGAAAGGAACTTCCAAGAATAGACTGACTGATAGTAAAAGAAGAGTGGTGGCGGTTGCTGCTTGAAGGAAACATGGCTGGCTAGTTAAGACAGTAAACTTCAAAGAGCTATTTAGGGATTCAAACTGATGGAAAGATAGGTTGAAATAATAGGAAAGTTTTAAATAGGGAGTCGGTATTCATTGAAGATGAACCTTTTCTTCATTCATTTTATTTATTTCTATTTCACAAGAAAAGCGTAACTACGGTGTAGCTAACTTGGGTAACGAGAAAGAGAGAGAGCGGTTAGAGCGAGTGGAGGCGAAACACTAGTCGTGGAAAACAGAGGAGATGTGGAAATGAGGGAAATACGAATGAAGCCCCAGCGGCAATCGCGACAATTCACGTGGGGTGCAGGTCGTTGCTTGACAACAACCCTTGCTTTCTTCTTTCTTTTTCACGAAATAGGAAGAGAAAGAGAAAAGAACCGTTGAGAACTAAAACAAGCTGAGGAGAGCTGAGAGTAGTATAGACATGGCCAGCATAGAAAAAAAAACCCCAAGGAGAGATTGAGGGGGAAGGTCAATTATTAATTATAGCAATTGAACACATCAGATAGGAAGGCATGTACAAATTGGACCTGCTAGCTCTCTGCTTTTACCGCCCAGGGAGAAGCAAAGTTTCTTTGACTGGACGACCATGTGTCACTTTCATTTCTCTTACTACTGCCTTCATTATCCAGACGGGATCATTTTACCTCCTTTGGTTCCTTCGATCTCTTCCTCATTGTTCCCAAAACAAGTTATTTCGAAAACGAGACTACCATATGCAGTTTACAAGTTCGATAAGTGCAATATTATATATTGACCAGCTTGTTTCTGCATAAAGTAACCTAAACCTAAATCTATTTTAGCTATTCTTAAGCGATCTTTAAACATTTTTAATTTCATTCAAGGAGTAGACCTCAATATAGCTAAGTTATCCGTTAAATACAGTAACAACTAGTGAAACAACATGTGAATTGAGCTTTTTTGTTTGGTTACTTGTTCTTTGAAAGAATAAGATTATCAAAACTGATTTTCCTTTCCCCGCAAAAAAGCCTTATATACCGAATATAAAATTTTAATACTATTAGTTGATAACATTCTTCTTAAAGTTTAAATCATCAAATTCTGTCATGTAAAACCTGTAAATTGCAATCATTTTGTCAAAATTATGAGCCATTTCTGCAGAATTTCATTATAAATTTAATTTTCCTTCTTTCACACAATGCATTTTGCGATGTAAGTACGATTACTCTTAGTTGGATTCTATACTACAGCAAGAAGAAACATTCTTCCATACCACTAGTATTAGCGGAAGGACCACATCCCGCAAATAATGCTTGTAAAACTGAAGTTAAGAGGTGAATCAGCTGCAGATATGCTAGGCTTTCTAAGCATCCAGCCATTGGAATCATAATTATTTTTACTTGATAAACCACTACAAAAGAGTACGATCAAGCTGCATTTGCACAAGCTTGCAAACATCGTATAAGGTTTGATTAAGTAGCTTGAGAATTTTGAGCGGATTAGGGAATTAAAAAATTAAGTGGGTAATCTAAACCTATTATACAACTAAACTATATAGGACTAACACTGTTCACCCTCCCCTGGTAAGCTTCTTACCTTTCATACAATATTTATTGAAAATTTAAAGATGCATGGAGAAAGAATGCATGCATGGGTAAAACATGTGTGTGAAAACCTCACTTTAAAGCAATCCCCTAGAATCTAGGAACGTCTTTCTTAAAGCTCCTCTCTTTCTAGTTGTGCTTTTTCATTATCTTTGTAATGTCAGTTTTCCTTGTTCTGATTTTTCGAACACTGAGCTGGTCTAGCTTATAACCTGCCCAAAAGCAACGGAGAAAACAAAAAAGACTGCTAAATTGAAAACATTGAGTGAGTTACAGAATAAATAGAACCCTGACGCTATTTAGTTTATTAAAAGCATAAAGTGAAACAGCTGTTATGATGCATAATATTTCATCTGCTATGGTCCCTGGTTTGCTTTTATCTGTGCTTTCATCTGATTCAGGTCTTTGTCTATGGTACCCACCAAATAGAATTATAATCCAATGGCAGGTTCAAATGTACAATAAATTGATGAAGAACCCTAAAAGTACGCAATATATGTCATCCTAGCCATAGTCAAGTTGTTCAACAGCTTGAATTTGCACGACTTTTGGCGTATTTTTTGCTATTGCGTTAAGTGTCCCACAAAATTGTTTCCACAAAGTTGAACATAACTGGATTGGGATAAAATGCGAATGATGTGATCCGCTTACAGTTATGGAATGTAAGAAGTAAATATAAAAAATTAAAGATGTTCGATCAATATCGTTGTAGTTTCATTTCTTTCTTATCTTGGTTTTCATTAACTTACCTCTTTCTAATTTGATTCCGTCAGCCACGGCGGAGAGTGATGATGATTGGATAAGACTGTATTTAAGAATGAGAAAGCTTGAAACATTTTCTTAATTGCAATTTCTCATTTGAATGTAGGGGTGGCAACTCAGACAAATTGGTTGTGTTCGTATTATGTCAAGTAACATATTGTGAAATTTTATATTGACACGAATGACTCATTCATTATTTGTGTCAAAATGTTAAATATGAATCCAACTTGATTAATCAACAAGTGAAATGATGACACAATTAACTATTTATTTGTAATCATGTTATTGACACAAATTGCTAACTCATTAATTAATTGGTTAATCATATTATTAACAAACACCACATTACCCACCGACCCATTCATACAACATGATCTATTTAATTTGTTTACCTGATTAACATAAATAACAATTTAACTCATTTACTCGATTAATATAAATTTTACACATTTATTCAATTACACTAATTGACAATTTTTTACCAACAATTTAAAAAATCATAAAAATTATCTATATTGCTAGATACAATAATCCATTTTCAATTCTAGTCCTTCAAATAAAATTTGAGAAGAATGGTAACCAATGTCCAAATACCTATAAAATAAGCTCAAAATAAAAAGTATATTTAAAATATGAATCTAAAGAAATTTAAAAAAATAAAAAATTGATTAAACCTATCAAGTTTTAGTGAAAGTAGTACTTTCTTTGGATTAAGCTTAATTGATTATCTTTTCAATATGTTCTCCCAATTTGATATTTGTATATGTTACAACAACTAAAAAAATAAAAACATTAAAAATGTAAGAATAGTTCAAATTAATGATAAAATTACACAAAAATAAGGGCAATTAAAAAGTACAAAAATTTAATCACATAAACTTAAATGCAAAAACATTTAATAACTTTCCTGTTAAACTTTTCAACTAAAAGAAGTTTCGATCAATTTAATCTATTTGGTTCAAAGAATAAATTTAAGAATAAAATAATAAAAATTAACAAAGTTCTAAATACAAAAATATTAACAAAATCATAAAAATACTTCCTTTCTTTCCACAACTCCAATCTATTGTGTAAGTTTACGCTTCCACTGTGTTAGCTTTAAGTAGACTCCGAAATTGATTAAGAACTCACACTAACATTAAAAGTCAATTTAGATGCAACTATTAATGAGAATGGTTAAGATATCACTAGGCATGAAACATAGCTTGTGATAATGAAATTGATTTGCTTTCCAAAATGCTAAAATATCCAAGTCAATAGTCAATCAACATGTCGTTCATCTAAATAAAGTTCCAAGTATGTCTTTGGGGTAGAATAATTCATTAAAAATATTAATATTATTATAATAATAATTCATATATAGTAAAGAAATTAAAATTTACCTCAAGGGATATATCTACTTTTCCTATGACATTTTGCTTCGCACTTGAATGAACACAATCAACATGAATGAAAGATGTTGCAATAGATAAAAATGTACTCGAATTAGTCATATATTCAACAAATAAAGAAAGTTACCTTGAATATTTTCTAATTTTGTCGACATTTTATATGTCCACTCAATAAATAACATCACGTAACATAAATCTAAAATAATTATTATAGTTAATATTGTGTAAAAATCATACCAATATTTTAAAAATTTAGTCAACATATTTTTTCCCACATCTTTAAATAAATAAATATCCTCACTTCTTGAGCATTCTTTGAAAGTCAAATAAGTCACAAACACCTTAAGAAAGTACAAATTTAAAGTGAGATATTTTGACCCATAAAACATATAAGCAATCTCATAAAAAAAATAGTAAAAAATCACTCATATTCTCAAAATACCCCACTCATCATCTGACAGATAATTCTTATAATTAGAAACAATTAAGTGTAACAAAAAATAATTTTATAATAAAGTAAACTCTTAAGCATATGGTAGGTAGAATTTTTTTTGTTAGAATATCTTATCTTAGACCTTTTTTCTATCTAAAGACACTTGTCTCAAACAATCTAAATTATGTGATCATTTTAGCTATTTTATATTTTTATAAATTTCATACAATTCAATATTTACTATTTTCAACCAATCTTGAACTATTAAATTAGTTATATGAGCACAATAACAAAAGTAAAATAAATCTTCATTACATATAAGTGCTTTCCTAATCCTCAATTAAGATTTTAACATATTCACACAAGAATCATTAGTTAAAGCGTTATCCAATATTGTTAAGTATTACTTTTTTCAATACCCCTTCAAACAACAATGACTAAATTTTTAAGCCAAACACACTTCATTATGTGGATGCGACATGAAATTAAAATTTAACAATTTTCTTTTTTGCAAAGCTCAATATTTATCAACATAATTATTAAAAATAAAGTTTAATAAATTATAACAATTAGGTCCCTCAAATAAACTTCCACAATAAAATAAAATTAAGATATTACTAATTAGAGTATATATTGTATTATTCATATCTGCGTCTGTAATTTTGATAATTTAGGTTATTATAAATTATATAAAATATTTATTACATTAACAAATATTAATAAAACACTGTAACAAGTTGTATACATGTATTATAATCACAAATATATGCATAGTTCAATAATAAATTTTATTGCATGATTTTAACAATAATTTTATGTATCCTTTTAGTCTATAAGTTATTTAATGCATTACAATAATTATATGTAATTCTATAATTCAACACAATACAAGTTATACAACACATCTAATTTATCACAAGTGTATTTTAAATTTTTTATTATAATAAAAAAATTAATAATTATTTGTTGTTATGTTAAGATTTATTATTATTATTATTTATTATTTTAAATGTCTCGCCCCCAAGTTTATAAGAGTTTGAATTGTAATTTGTCTTAATTTACATTTACAAAGCTTAAGTAATGGAAAAATATTAAAATTTAATTTATATAACTTTATAAGTATTTCTTAATAACAAAAAACTTTTTGAACCAACTAACAAAACTTAATAATATTGATATATTAAATTCTAAGGAATCATAAAACAACAAAAATTTAGTCAAATTCATTTATTTTACACTTAAATCTTCAATAATCTAAGAATCGTAATAAATTATAATAAGCATTAAACTCAATAAATATACTAATTTTTCATATAGACAAAATTCACACATATTAAATATACATATTGTATGTGCATGTTATCGTATGAGAAAAAAAAAGAAACATAATTATTCAAAAGTTTTGTAACATTTAAACATTATAAAAAAATTTCAAATTTTCTTAAAAATATATTATTTCAATTACTATGTAGTATAAATTCACATAGCATTTATTACTGATTGAGTTAATAGTCACTCGTTATTGATATACTATATGTAAGATAATTGCAAGTGAGACATATAATAATTTTTTAAAATAATAAATACTAATACTTAAAAGTAAGAGCTAGTCTCTCACCCAGATTTATGATAAATTCTCTCATATGCACAAATATGTTTTTACACGAATATGAAGATAGATTGTACTCGCAAGTACACTCAAAGGTTTCTCACATCTCATACATAATACTAATTAATACTTAAAATTTATACTAAGCTTGAACGAATACTCACACTTATAAAAAAATTTTACAAATTTTTAATTGCTTACTAAACAAATAATAATGTTCGATATGCTAGCACACAAATCTTAACTTTCATAAACTCTTTTATTGCAAAATCATTTTCTCATCACTTAAATCACAATCTATATGTTAATGCTTCAATATCAATGCATATAACTAATAAGCAATTACATATATAATCATATCATCACAAACTATTAATACTTTTAAAAATATAACCAAACATATATATATATATATAATTTTTTTAAAATATATATATATATATAATATACTTACCTCTTGATACGATCACAAAAAAGTTAATTTAAATACTTTAATCTATAATTAAAGAATAGCACTCATAAAGATTGCATACCCTACAACAAATCATAATATAACTTATTAGGTCTTAATAGTACAACTGATAACTTCTAATCTATTTAATAACTCAATATTTCAAAACTTACCATAACTAACCTTATATTGTTTGAAGATTTTTCTTACACCTTAAATGCTATTATTTTATAATAAAATTATAACATAATATTTAAAAATAATAATATTTTAGAGATATCTAATTTATTCACATAAATTGGTTTGTCGATTTCATAATACATAGATTTATTATTACACAACCAAGATTATTTGAAAACATTTTTCATACAAAAAGTGCACTCTATATAGATTTATTATTACACAACCAAAATCATTTCGAAAACCTTTTTCATGCAAAAAGTGCACTCTAAATGCATTTTATTTCCATATTAGGCACATTAAAGTAATCATTTACTCATTTAAGTGTCAGAAGATTACTGTCAATAACAATTGTGAAGAATTAGAGCAAAATTGCTGACTTAGGTAAATTTTATTATTGATGTCTATAGACAAGTTGGCAAGTTGTTAGAATTAGTTGGATGTTGTTACAGTGAAGTTGGCAAGGTTGCTATAACAAATTAGTTAATTAAATTTCTTGAATTTACTTAATTGTTGTAAAAATATCTATGCAGCACAAATACACACTATTTTGAATAAATAATAAAGTGATGATTAAATATCGTTCCTGGTAAGATTGTTTATCTGAACTTTAAGTGTTGATTTCTATTACTTAATTAAATGCCAAATTTTTTTGCTAGTTAATAGAAAATTAAACTAAAGTAAAGGCTAAAGTTGTGACCAAATAGAGAGAGTTTCAAGATATTGATCTCACCTAAATCAATGCAAATTTAATTTTCAATTCTTATTAACTAAAATTAAGTTTATGGTTGATAATTAATAACAATGTCTAAATATACTCAAGTAAATTAACATTCATATTTTATAGTTTAGTTAGATTATGACTTAGAATAATAAAGTTATTTCATATTGTAAAAAACTACAATGAGAAAAAAAAATAAATTCAACATCTCAAATAAGAAGAGTTAAAAAAAAAGAACTAAACTCGTAAAATAGTAGAACCAAAGCCTTTAAGTCTTCTTCTCCTAGATATTCTTCTTTGTTTTTCTCCTCTTTCTTCGTTGTTCCCATTTCCATTTTTTGTCCCACAAGTATCTTATTTAAATGTAATATTTTTTTTTCCCTTTTAAAAGAAAAATAAGAGAGAAAACTACACAAACTCTTTATGCTGACTTGTCGTAACTTTGTCTTCTAGTGCCGCAGCACCTAGTCCTAGTTAGCTTGAGACTAAAGCCTTAAATTCTGAGGCTGCAACCTTGGAGCTTCCTGCCTTCAACTATTTCTTCTTGGTTAGAGTCGTAGCCTTGGCTTTCAGATATATAATGCTTAAGTTCTCCTCTTTTGCAACTGCTAATATTTGAACTGAATTATTATTTTTGAATATCCCATCAATTCTAAATCATCTTCAAGCACCTATTCCTTTTAAATATGAAAATCAAATAAGAATTATGATAGTAAATTCATATACTCTCAAGAATTTGCTAAAAAGCAATTGAAATTCATTCAAACGATGAGTATAAACTCCCTTATCATTAATCATGAAGTTTTAACTTCTCCGTAGATTCTTCCAAACTCTTTGTATATATTTGAAGAGTGCTTTGTTCTTTACAAACTTTCTGAGCAACTTTCTCCCCAAACAAATTCTTTTTTTTTAATTTTTATAGATTTTAACTTTGTATTAGAACTTGAAAATGGCTTATGCCAACTTATTAGTGTGTTTTCTTCCTTCAAACACTTCATCTTCTTTTGTTGCTTTAATCAAACTCGATGGAACAAACTACTTAACCTAGAAATCATAGGTTACATCATCAACAAGAGGAAATGAACTTGCAAACTTCATCATTGATGGGTAATTATGTCCTCTATGATTTAAATTTAGTGGTTCACAAGGATTGTCAACAGAAAATCCAAAATTCATTTTATGAAAATGCCAAGATCAGTTTCTTCTTGGCTGGTTGTTATCTTTAATGAATGGGGCAATCATTAATTTTATAAATGGTTGTATAACCTTTAATAAAATGTGGAAAGCTCTTGCTAAGCAAATTTTGATTCTTAATTTAAAGTCAAATCTCTTCAACTCAAATTTCAACTTAAAACAACCAAGAAGGAAGGATTAAATATGGCAGATTATTTCATGAAGATGAATGATATCTCAGACAATTTAGCTTTTGTTAAAACTTCTCTTAAAATTGACAAATTCATTTTTTATTTTCTTGGTGGCTTAAAATTTGAATATGATTCTATTATTGTACATATAATTGAAAGTTCTTTTTAGATTATTGTAAACCCTTTGTATATATTCTAAGAGTCATTTTGTAAGTTTTATATACTAAAAATCAATTGCATAAAAATACTTTGCTCTTTTCAAATTTTTCTTCAAACAAACAATCTTTTAAAGGTTGTTATATAACATTAAAAATAATAGTTTTATATATTAAGCTTTATGAAAACAATATATATATATATATATATATATATATCAAATTTTATATTTATTCAATACACAATTTTTTATTGAATGCTAAACTTTTAATTGTATTCTCTGTTCAACGTTTCTTAATTATTTCATCACATGCAAACTTTTTTATAAAGAAATTTTTTTATTAAAAATTAAAATATGAATTTTTTTCATTTTTCAAAACTTTTCCAATGAATATTTCATTTTTTGTCATTACAAATTACTATAAAAATTCATAAATATATTATGATCTAAGAAAGAATTGAAGTTACCTTAAAAAATAGAATTTATGTGATATAATTGTGAACTAATAAATAATAATTTAATTAACAATTCAGTCACAAGAAGTGGGGTTCTATTACAAGAAAATTATAATACACAATCTATTAAACAGACACAAGCTCAACACAAAATTGCAAGTGAAGTTCACGTAGAATAATAAGATTAATAAATTAGTAATACGAAAAAATATAATTAATAATTATGTCAAAATTTAAGTTTAGAGCTCTTAATATATTAATTGATTTATGATTATCACGTTTTAAAATATACTTAGACATATTTAGAACAAAATTGATTAGTATTTAAGTATATAATATCATAAATATTTAAAAATTATATAATATAATATTAAAAAATATATTAATAAGAGAACTAAATTAAACTCCGTTTAATAATTATATTGAGTTAAAATTTTTAATTTTTAATATGATTATTAAGTGAATCAATTTTAAATTAATTTTTATTTAATATAATAAAAAGATGGTATAATAACTCAAATTATTCCTTTAATATGCCGCTACTTTATTACATTTGTGTTTACAATTACAATTCCTCCGGCTAAAAAATGAATAAATAATGGCTGGCCATGATTGTAGATCGGCCGAAGAAGTCTATTTATTTTAACAATTGTAATGGCCCCAAGGCCCCGAAACTGCAGTAATTTAATTCATGTTTCCTGTCACAAGCCTAAATTGTCTGACATTGTTTAGAAATGTTTTTAAAATAATATTTTTTTTAAAAAAAATTGATTTTAAAAGTAATTAATTAAATAGTAGTGAGTTAACGACAAGGATGCTTGTTGGACTATTTTGTCATAGAATCTACTTGAAAAGGAAAATAGGATTGAAATATCTAAGTTTCGAGTCAATACATATGCCAATCTACTGCAACCCATGTGAAATGCTTCCCATTTTTTCCAAGTACAAAAATAAAATAATATTCTCTTTCTTTGACCTCAGCATAAATATAATTGGCAGAGCAACAAGACACATCGAACCTAATAAATATGGCAAATATGGAGTGCAATATTATTTCCATTAAGTTAATATAATATTCTTTTTAAGTGTTATTTTAATATTGCCCTGAATTGAAAGTGATTAAAATGGTTATTATATGTTATTAGTAAGGGTCTATCAATTTTTGTTGACCCGCAAATTTAGCCCTTCAACCGCCAACACACAATTTGTGTTTTGCGCCGCCGGAGGGAATCTATTATTTTTTCTTGTTTTTTTTGCTTTTAAAAATGGTATTCGTAGGCATATGCCGGTGGCAGTTTTGGCTCCCCGATCAAACTATTGACTTGGTCTCACTAGCCATATCATGGACCATGACTTAAGCACACAATCTTCGATATGGCTGGCTGTGATTAGGAGCTTGTATGGCTAGGTAAAGTTTGTTCGTTTGGAGTTGCAATCTATTCTCTTCAATAGGGCATTTTGATTTTTTATTTCTATTTGATACTGGTTTGAAAAAAAAAGAGTATCTTGTTAGCAATTATTTTAATTTTTTAAACTTTTAATTCTAATTCAAAATAATCATACCATATCAGAGTATCGATTTTATATTTTAAATCTTGAATACTGGGACGTGCGTTTTCAAGCAGACAACCAACGACACTATGATAAATTAGAAGCTGTGTCCCGTTCTCTTGTTAGTGGAAGATTTGCATACCAATTTGGTGAGATTAAGACATTTAGCTGTGTATTAGTCCTCACGTAGCAACGTAGCAATTGCACGTGGCTCTGAGTGGATGGCTGATGAAATGCAATCGGACATCATTGGATCCATCCCGATGGTCAAACTAGTGTTGCTTTTGTAACCTGCCAAGCACGCGGCACGAAGAAAACAAGCAGAACAGAGCATCTAAATGAATCAGACCAAAGTAAAAAAAGCACGTCTACTTTTTACTCCAATCCTAACCACTTTCTAAGATCTGTTATTGAAACAATTTTCTTTTCTTTTCTTATTTAATTATTTTATTAAATGAAAGTTAAATTTATAAAATATCTCAAGAGTAGCATCAATGTGTTCAATAGTTTAATATTAACTCTCAATTGAAAAATCATAACTGCGTATACGTATATAGTACAGACTTTTGAATTCTGTCTACCTCTTTGCTTTCTGACACCATCTTTTCACCTTCGCCTCTCTCTCTCTCTCTCTCTCTCTCTCTCTCTCCCGCATTAGCAATGTTCTCAGTTTCCGTTTCGCTCCGTTCACTCTTTCTTCTCCTCCTAACAACCGCCTCCATCGCTGCAGCCACTCCATTTCTAAAACTTCCACTTGTCCACAATACTCCACGTACCACCCCGCTCCAAACCCGGCTCTCCCATCTCCACGGCCCCCACCACCACCACCGCCCAACTCTCAGATCTCCTGTCGTTTCCGGCGCTTCCTATGGATCCGGGCAGTACTTCATTTCTCTCCATCTGGGCTCACCTCCTCAACCTCTCCTCCTCGTCGCCGACACGGGCAGCGACCTCATTTGGGTCACGTGCTCCGCCTGCCGCGACTGCTCCCTTCGCTCTCCTGGATCCGCCTTTCTCGCTCGCCACTCCACGTCATTTGCGCCTCACCATTGTTTCAACCCCACCTGTAAACGTCTCGTCCCTCACCCTAGCCCTAATCACTGCAACCACACCCAACTACACAGTCCCTGTCGTTACGAGTATGAATACGGTGACGGCTCAGTTACAGCTGGATTCTTCTCTGAAGAAATAATAACTTTGAACACTAGCTCTGGCCAACAAGTTCAACTGAAAGATTTCCATTTCGGATGTGGCTTTAAGAACACGGGTCCTAGTATCACGGGCGGCAGCTTCAATGGAGCCCATGGAGTAATGGGCCTGGGTCGGGGTCCCATTTCGTTAACTTCTCAACTGGGTCGACGGTTTGGGAACAAGTTCTCCTACTGTCTCATGGACTACACTCTTGCTCCAACTCCGACGAGTTTTCTCACGATCGGTGGTGAAGAAAACGGTGCCGTTTTAAAGAACCCGAAAATGAGCTTCACCCCATTGCTTGTTAACCCTTTATCACCCACATTTTACTATATTGGCATCAAAAGTGTGTATGTTGACGATGTTAAACTACGGATTGACCCTGCCGTTTGGTCAATCGACGAGTTGGGTAACGGTGGCACGGTCATTGACTCGGGAACTACTTTGACATTCTTAGCTGGGCCAGCTTACCGTGAATTATTAACGGCGTTTAAACGGCGAGTGAGGTTACCGAGTCCAGCTGAGTCTATTATGGGTTTTGATCTCTGTTATAATGTCTCAGGCGTGTCGAGAACGAGATTTCCTAGATTGCGTTTCGAACTCGTTGGTGATTCGGTGTTTAGGCCCCCGCAGGGGAATTATTTCATTGATACGAGTGAGGGGGTCAAGTGTTTGGCGATCCAACCCGTCAACACCGGGTCCGGGTTTTCGGTGATAGGGAATCTCTTGCAGCAAGGGTTCTCGATGGAGTTTGATAGGGACAGGTTGCGGCTCGGTTTTTCACGTCATGGTTGCGCCTTACCGTGAGAGCGAAACGGGTTCTGACTCACTGAGTCAAAACAGCAGAGTCTTTGTGGTCTAATATTTTCTGTTTTTTCATATATGACATGATCAATTTATGCTAAGCATAAAGGTGACGATTTTATTTTATTTTTAATTTTGTTTGTTTGAAATTTGTTTATATGACATGTTTTCAACAACGGCTAGCGGAAAAAATTAGAGTGAGATGGTCAGTTGATTTCGCACGACTAGAAAAGGAAAATAAATCAGAAGACAACTGATGATTTATACATTACGCTCATGTTAGATCAATTCATGTGCATTGAGTACGATTCCAAGCTATAGCGATATTGGACTGTTCTTTTAAGTACTTTTTAATTGGTCATGTAATATGATAAATGATCTTTCTCCGTAATATTCTATATTTTTATTGAAAAGAAAAGAAAAGAAAATGAGAAGAGAGAGATCTGTCCATGATACAATTTCAAGCAAATGCCCTGCAAAAAGTTTAAATGAGTGGCAATTTATGCTTTTCCTTGCAAAATTATGGCGAGCAATGCTATGTCCTCTTCAGTGTTGGTTGACATTGTGTCCACGTTACTCAACTTGTCACGGTTCAATACCTCTTTTTACTATTATGCTATGCTGTGCTATTTCAGCAAGAAAAGCTTTACAGCCTGGTTCAATCAATCAACAAAGGCATGTTAGTTAGAGGACAGTTTCAACATCCCAAGACAAATTCATTACGTTGCCGTCCTTGTGTTTCACAATATCAAGGCACATGGGAGCAACATTCTCTCGTCACATCAATCTTCCTAGCCAAAATTAAATTACCCATCACACTAATTTGACCTATTCTCAGAGCAACTTTGGGGCATTTTTATTAAGATGAGATACGATTTAATATTGTAGGCTTTCAAGTTTCGTTCTTTCATATCCAGAGTAGAACAGGAGTTCAATTTTCATGACAACAAATTTCTGTAGGCCTCGCGGAAAATCTAACTCGATATAATTTTCTTTATTTCTCTTTGGATCATCTCACTTAATTCTTCATAGTAAAAATATAGCACATATCCCCACGAAACAATTTATTTGGCATTGCTTCCTATGTAAAACAAAAACGCATATGTTCCAACTCTTTCTTTCCCCTGGTGGAAGAGAGCTCTTACTTATTATCTCTATCCATATAAGACAAACATAACAAGTTCATTACTCAGTTCACATGGCTTAACAGTTGCACTTTCGAACTCCAAATTAATTGCCACGCCCCTTTCCATATGTTTTGCGTGCATGAGTTGCTATTTCTTCCTCTCGTCTGTTAAAACTATTCTTACTACCTGCACGAGATTTCTATTCTCTTAGTTTTAATTTGTTGAGCGAACATGGCCTAAAGTTAATACAAGAGTCGACAGGCTGATATGCAGGCAGAGGAAAATGTATGCAGAGCCAGCTGTCGAGACAGGAGCTGAGTTTGGGCGTCACTAATTCCTCTCACATGATTCCTTATCCTCTAAGACATTGATTTACAATTGTGTGAGTTGGTAGCTTGTTTCTTTGTGCAGGGGAGGATAGAGATGGGGCCTTTGCTTGCGTTTGCAGTTCCATGCCCACGGTGGACTATACCCTACCTTGTCTTCAGAGATCATACATTTCAGCTTCAGAGATCATACGCATGCACATCTATTACTGTTCGGAACTTTGTACAGTGAATTATGATTCTAAGACAACTGACAATTCATGAAATCATGGTTCTCACAATTGATTAAAATTTGTATCCACTCACGTAGCTAACAATTGTTTAGCCCACAAGACTGCCCGTGCCATTCCAAAATCCTTGTTCCCGCCTGCTAGATTTTCCATCCTACCAAGTTGAAAATTTCAGAAAGCGCGCGCGCGCGCGCGTGTAGAGTGTTCTTAAAGTCATACCACTTCCACCCATATTTAGTTCATTTGTGAGAAGGAACTCCCTAGAGCTGGGAAAAACAATATGCTGACTGTACAATTTTTAGAGAGATATTGGTATGATTTGTTTACAACCACAAATACTTAAACTATCAATAATATTTAGATTTATTGTGAACGACGTATGATTGTTTATTAATTTGAAGTTGACAAAAGTTGGACATATAATAAATGTCACGATCAAAAATAATTATATAAGAAAAATAATCATAACGGATTAAAACTTTCTTTATCTGTTGAATATATGACTAATTCGAGTACATTTTTATCTATTGCAACATCTTTCATTCATGTTGATTGTGTTCATTCAAGTGCGAAGCAAAATGTCATAGGAAAAGTAGATATATCCTGAGGGGTAAATTTTACATTTCTTTACTATATATGAATTATTATTATAATAATATTACTTTATTTAAATTGAATTATTCGACCCCAAGGGACCTATACTTGCAGAAAGTTTATCATATCTTAGATGCACGAACATGTGATGGTACTATATGATCATGGATATACTATATCACATTTTCACAACGCAATTTTTAGGAAAAGCAATATATCCTAATATGACTATAATAGTTTGTAATATTAATAATTCATCAAGAATCAGTTTATAGTGATTAATGGTGATAAGTATGTGTTCAGTACGTGTATGTATGGATATTCACAGATCAAAACCGAACTTATAAATCATATAATAAAATTAAAAAAAAAAAAAAAAAAATTTTATTAATAAAAAAAACCTGTCGGCATACTGAAAGTTAGAGGACACTCTTTAATGTTAGTGTAGGAGGTAGTACTCCAGTAGAGTCAACTTCAAACTGCCATTACTCACTTTAGTTACCTATTATTTCGGTGGTGTTGAACAGTACTTTAAAGCAAAAACGATAAAAAAATTTTCACCCTCCATTGATAGAGCTGATGGCACGTGAGTGACACAATAAAGAGTTAATGTTTGTGGGAAGGTTTAATAACTTTAAGTAAACTTTGAGTAGCAAGTTACCAAATAGATGGATAGCAGGGCATATTGGAGAAAGACATAGGAAAAAGTATTTTCATTATGCACTGATCTTTTGTTATATGTTGCTTTAGTCTATTTTAGAGTAAGCTTTTCGGTTAAATATTTTATTATTTTATTCTATAATGTTTTGATATCATATCTGATTGATACGCAATTAGATAGATTAAAATGATCGCAACACTTCTTCTTATTGAGTGTGATGAGCCCTTGAAAAGTTTAACTGGTAAGGGAGATATGGAAAGTTTTATTAATGATGTGTTTGCACAGTGTTCTATCAATTGTTAATGGTGAACTTATTGGGTTTGAAATTATAAATACTTTTTGTATGCCATTTATTAATATCAGCCCCTTATTTTTGTGAAGTAATTTTATCATTAATTGAACTATCTTACATTTTAAGGTTTTATTTTTTCAGAGGCTCATGTATTGCACTAGGTTTGGAAAGCCATATATTATTGTTCCCTTATACGTTGAATCAATATCAAATGGGAGTTACCCAGCAGTTGTAGGTAACAGCAATAGTTTGGATAAATAAACGAATAAAAAATCCAAACTAAAAGCTGTACATCCAATAGGAATCACTTCATTACTTGAAGAGATAAAATTTTGTCACAATGAATTTTTATTTCGTACTTACATATTGATTACTAAAATTTCTTGATAAATAAAGTTTACAATCAAAGTTTTATTATTATTAATTATTTAAATTTATTAAAAAAAAAAAAAAAATAATTATTTTTATAAAATAATATTTTTTTTTTTAATTTTTGTGTCAATATTTTATCAACAACGAAAAAATAAACTACTATAGTAAGTTTAATTTAGTGGTTTAATAACTATCGTTCATGCCAAATTTTATCTTGAAGATTGACACTAGAGAACTTTGAAAAATGATTAATTGCAAATCTAAGCAACAGACTAATAGATTAAGACAATGAGCAAATTTTTTTATGATTTAATATGGAAATTATTGTTGGTACAAAAATGAAAGTAACCACCAAATGAAAGAAGAACTTCACTAGAGTCTTTTCTTTTTTTTTTAAAATTTATATTAATCGAGTAAATGAGTTAAATTGTTATTTATGTTAATCAGGTAAACAAATTAAATAGATCATGTTGTATGAATGGGTCGGTGGGTAATGTGGTGTTTGTTAATAATATGATTAACCAATTAATTAAGTAATGATTTAGTAATGGCCAAGCTTAATAGTTAGTCAAAATTTTCAGTATAGTACACGATAATAAATACATAGAATTTACTTAAAATAAATAGTTAATTTGTGTCAACTTCATTGTTCAATCGTGTATTGATTGCAATCACTAAAGATGGATTCAATTGGATTTAACAAATATTTGAAACCAACGAAAATAAATTGAAGAGTAGCCTTTACGAGTTCTTAACAAGAATCAAAATAAAATAAAAAAATTTTTATCACAATTAGGGTAATGACATAATACGAACCTACGAGATCCCTATATGTTGTCCTTGACGTTGCCAACCCCTACCATTCCAAATGAGAAAGAAATTGCAAATTTAAGACGCAAAAATGTTTCAAGCTTTCTCATTCTTAAATACAGTCTTATCCAATCATCATCACTCTCCGCCGTGGCTGACGGAATCAAATTAGAAAGAGGTAAGTTAATGAAAACCAAGATAAGAAAGAAAATTGAGAACTGAAAAAACTACAACGAAACTATTGATGCGTAACTGCACCATCTTTAATTTGGTTATAATCATTTTAACTTCTTACATTGTTTTAAAGTCCTATACACTTTGGTCATAGTCGGGATTCATCAATCATTCGCATGGCTTCATAGATCCTCAATCCCATGTTTTCTCAAGTCTAGTTCATAAACATGATGTTGGGAACACAATTTTGAATATAGTGGGATAAAACTCACTAAAATCGCTTCCAAGACTTAATATACATTCTAGTATCACAACGTATTTTAGCAACATATAACTAAACAGCCAAAAAGTCGGTGAAAGCTTAGAAAAATTCAAGAAATATTCTGGATTCGAAAACAAAAACCTTGAATGACTCGAGTCTAAGTGTGAAAATGACATGAATATTAATTATAATGCAAATTTAGATACATTTTATATGTTGGTCATTACTCATTTGTCCTATCAACTTTCTAATATTGTATACCATCATCTGAAATCCAACTATGATACCACACATTTGGATATTTAAATTTTATAAATTCTCATCTTTTGTAATTTGTTATGGTTACCTTCAATAATGAAAACACAAGGTACTCTGAATCAGAATGTAAAGCACAGATATTAAAGCGGACAAAAACCACCAGTAGGTAACAACCACTAGGTATGCATAGGATAGATAAGTAATATTAAATATGCAATCTATGAAATCACTGAAAAAGCTGTGTTTTCTACTTTTATTTGCCTCATCATTAATAAAGTTTCTATAATAGCACAGTAACAATGACTACGGTGTAGAGTATTTTAATCTTTCGAATAAAAAAATCATCACATCTCCAATGTTTGCAAATTAAGCAGTCATCTTTTCTGTAATTTTCTTTCCTGTTCTATGACCTTTGGGCACTCTAGCCGTATATAAGACGTCAGATAGTGACTACAAAGTCGCTCACAGTGTTCGGAAAAAATAAATCAGAACAAGGGGTGGTGGTAAAAACACAGACATAATTACAAAATACAAGTATATTAATTAGAACAATATGCAAACTGTGTAAGAAGCGGTAATCTCATAATTATAGACCCGAAGAAGTCAGAGGAGGCTTTTTAAAGTGGAGAAAGACTCACATTTCCTAGATTCTAGGGGATTGCTTTAAAGTGATGTAAAAGTGGGATATAGGAAGTTTATAATGTCTATTCCCACACAAGTGCTACATTGTTTTTTCTTACAACACCATGATTGGACATTCTTTCTCAGGACGTTTGCACAAATTGCCGTTCTTAATAGTACATAAATTAGCTTTTACAACATAAAATAAATCTTCATTGTATTCAATGAAAGGTAATCGTCAGAATGCCGTAAACCCAGGGGAGGGGGGAAATAGTGATGCATAACCTAGTAATTTCTGGTTAGAAGTACCTTTAGTTATCTTAAGCATCACATTTAGTTAGATATTAATAGATGTTTATGGGCATTAACCACCACGATCGGTTCGTCAATTTTATTTAGATTTTCACCGTATTAATCCATTGCAACTTCAAAATATTCTCAAGCAAAGGAGCTGTATTGAATCAGAACCTGTCTAATATCCTGAAATGGTGAGCTTTGCAAGCTTTTGCATCTGCAAACTTCATCAAAGCGGAGACGACTGCGTTAGTCGACCAGTTAATGTAGTTGGTCTCTTGGTGTTTTTTACAAGTAATAAATACAAACAGCAATTAATCACGATATCATCATCCTAAATGGGCTTAGGATGCTTAGAATATGAGATAATAAGACCCCTAAGCAACTAATCTTGCAAGCCCTGAAACGGAATGAACATAGTTTTTCAGCTCTGTCTTTCTTAACTGTCAGATTTACAAGCATATTTGTATTTGCGGGGCATTTTGTGGAGTCGGTCCTTCCGAGCTTAATATACCTTTATTACGTGGCTATGTGAAAGGAGAATTGTTTTACTTATGCGTATGAGCTAGTAGATATACGAAATACTTCCTAACTTAAGACGAAAGTCAAAAACTTTCTGAATGCAGATTGGCTAAACTAACATCGGGACAAAAACAAATGATTGTGGGTTGATAAGAAGAAAGTGATTGGTAATAACAAATTATTAAATTATACATTGAGAATCAAAAATTCTGCAGAAAAAGATGTATGGCTAATAATGGTTTGAACAAAAATGATTTGCTAATTATCAATTATAAGTGATTATGTGAGTGTAACAGGTCTATTACATAGGAAGACACGAACGAACAGTTTAATTAGAGAGTATTTAAGTAACCTTTAAGTCAAAGAAGAATGTTATCAACTAATAGTATTAAAATTTTATAACAAAAACACATATCCGAACATCAGAAATCCAAATTTCAAATGCAATTGTTGTTATTTTAATTTTAAAAAAAAGATAAAAAAAAAAAAAAAAAAAAATAGAAACAAAAGCCCAATATCACCCATGTCATTTGTAGTTTCATTTACTCCACTAAGTTGTTTATCCTGAATTTAACGGCACATTTTACTTAATGAACTTAAGTATAATTGGAGGTCCTCTACTATATTACCTCCTTGTGAAAGTGAAATAAAAAACGCAAAATTCGGTGTTTTAAAAGGTGTATCCACCCCCGTTAAGAATTTAGCTATCTGACATAATAAGATTATAAGAAGAGAATTTGGCTAAAGTGTTTATACTTTCTAGTGCAGAAAAGAGGAATAAAAAACAAGCTGGGTTGTATCGTCAATACTGATAAATGATATTGCATTATCTTTCGGGAAATCTTGTAAAACTCGCATTGAGGTCAGTCTCGGCATCGTCACTTCCGAAAAGAACTTGATTATTTTAAGTGAGATTATCACAATGAGGAAGAGATCACGTCAATAGGTAAAGAATACAACCAACAGGGACTGCTGGGAATCAATAGAATGGATCACCCGTCTGGAATAGGAGAAGGCGTAAGTAGCAAGAGAAATGAACAGTTGACACTGAATCACATATGGCCGGTCAGTCAAAAGGAAAAGAAAAACTTGACTTCTCCCGGGGCGAAGTTTGGACACTAAAGCAGATTAAAAGAGAGGGACTATAGCAGGTTCCGATAATATTAGTACACATAGGCCATCCTAATCTTGATTGTTCAATGCTAAAGTACATAATAATATGACAGCTTCCTCCCCTTTTCCATATCTTCTCATACGTTGGGGTTGTTTTTTTTTTTTTTTTTGTTTTTTTTACCGACAAGAGATTAGTGGCATTGTAGATCTATGCTATATGTAACGGATTTCTTCTATACACTTAACTCTCAAGTCCTACTGCCTCAGCTCCTGTTTAGTGACTCAACGAGTTCCTTTTTCTAACATTTATCTCTTTCCAGTAAACCTCTATTTTGTGAAGTAAAAAAGCAAAGAAGAGAAAAAAAAGAAAGAGGCGTTGGTTTGTACAAGCACCGACGACCTGGCAGCCCAACGTTAGAAATGTTGGAGTCTGCGAATTTGCTACACGCACATGAAAGGTCTCACTTCATTCATGTGTGAACGTTCCTACTCTAATTTACCACATCTCCCTATTGTTTATCCACGGACTAAGTGGTTTACCTCCACTCAGCTTCTAACACACGAACTAACATAAGAAACTCCAATACGATAACTACAGCTTACACTATTACGTGTATAAACTCGTTACCCAAGAACTAATAGCTCAAACACACAAGTGAATCTACGCATTCATCGGTGAAATAGAAACCCTAATACATAGCCAATAGCAAGAAATCGTACCATGAGAATAAGCGTTTATCTTCAAATATGTAATAACATAACCGACTAGAAAATAAATCTGAATATGTTCCAACAATTATGATAATAGAGTAACACGATATCATCACATTATCCAATTATAGCAACCATGCCACCATCCTAAGGAATCGTTTACTCAGTTGGAGAAGTTCTCTTTGACCACGAGAAACTGGGTTGAAAACGAGTGAAGCCTAGTGACTTAGTATACGTTGTTAAGAGTATTCGGTGGCAAAAACTCAATCCAACACTACAATTTGCACATTCATGAACCCCCTTTCTGCTGATGATAATTGTTGAGTTGTTTATTTGAGGTGGAAAGGCGTAAGAAAATCAAGGTCACTTATTCATGCACCTCCGCAAGAACAGCAAATTCATGGGTGTGCATGAATTATTTAAATCCTAGCCATTCTCTACAGGACATCTGGCTCCGCAGATTTTATATAACGAGGCGTATTTATCAAAAACATGAGATCTGTCCCCGTCAATGAAAAGAGAAAACCAAAACACACAAAAAACAAAAACACTCGCCCAATTCCTTGGGTAAAAGACCGAAAAGAACAAAAAAAAAATAATGGTGGCAACATGTTTGGAAAAGTCGGCTATACCGAACAAATTCAACTCAAAAGATCTCTGATTTAAAAAGAAACATGAGGATATACCGAGGGGGAAGAAATATAGGTAAAGTAGAGCGAGACACATAAATCACAGCCATTGTTCAAAAGATCCTTTGTGCACACTGGGATTCATGCGGCAACCTCTCTAGTTAGATTCTCTTCGAAGAAGTTTTTGACGTGTTATCGGCGGAAAGAATTGGTAGACGATGTCCCTTTGCTAATGATATTTGCACGTGATTCTTTAATTGAAGGTCTACAGAGAAATGTTAGGCTTTGATA